>JANRMT010028174.1:4637262-4648922 GCA_026402145.1 Polypterus bichir lapradei
GTCTGATCTCACAAGAGTGTTCACACGTTCGATGTTTTCATTGGTTTTCGAAGTTGAAGGCCTCCCTGAACGGTGTTCATCTTCAACGTGTTTTCTGCCTTCCAAAAATGATTTGTGCCAGCGAAAAACTTGAGCTCGGGATAAAGAATGTTCCCCATAGGCCTGTTTTAACTTTTCAAACGTCACACTTGCCGATTCTCCAAGCTTAACACAAAATTTAATGGCACAACGTTGCTCCAAATTCCGCTGTTCCATTTTGCGTGACGCACAACCAAAAACACAACTTCGCTAATAGCAGTCACAAAAATCACGTAGTTAACGGAAGGAGTTGAAACTCGCACTGAGCTATGGGAGGGTACTGATACACGTGCTCTATCGAGGACAACAGCGCAGCTTTGCCAGATTGCTTGCAGTGTTGCCAGTCTCATTACTTTTCTGCCACACCTCGTATATTCCTCACATATATAAGATGGTGGTGCACATCAATTGTAATTTTTGAAGTGAAAATTAATAAATGGTGGTTGTTTTACTTTCTTAGAGCTATTAGGGGGAAAAAACCTAATTAGTAATGGGTATTTCATGAATGATTCATTCTTTTTGAACGACTCATGTCAGTGAATTGATTTGCAAGCCCAAACAAATCCGTTCAGTGGAGCTCAACAGGAGCACTCCAGTGCATGCATGGGGAATCTTTTGTTTTGTACGTTGATGTTTGTAGCGCATATACAAGTGCCACCCAATTCTATTTCACTTCATATATGATTCTTTTAATATATGGATAATGGATGGATGGATGGATAAATCAAATGAAAAGGTGATGTTAAAGAATACAGTCACTAAAGTGAATCAAAGTTCCGACCACTGTAGCTAGTAAAAGACCTGACTTGCTGAAAACCCACGCTTCACATTTTAGTTGAGCATTGCCTTCCCGTCCATCCCCTGACAATGAGTTTGCTTTTACCTTTGGGGCCTACCATTCCTAGGTATCACCACCTTTTCCAAACAAAACTTTCTCTCTTTCAAAATAGACAGTACCCATGGCAGTCTTAGCAGGCAGTGTATACTTTGCAAGATGCTGTATAATATAAAGATGGATTGCTGCATATTCCCACAAGCTAAGACACCCACCTACCATTCAGTCCTAATTCAATGCTTGAGCTCTCTGCCCTTTTTGCTCTTTAATACAATTTTTAACCAGTGTACATTGCCCCTTGGGTTTTATTTGTGAATTCAACAATGAGTTAATTTGGAATCAATAATGATGGATTTACATGGCACATTTCTTAAACTTTATGTAATCTCCACTCTTATCATGCCTACTACGCCAGCAGCCCTCTCATAACCATGTCTTCTGTTCTCATCAGCCTCACGTCACACCATCACCGTACCAGCAGGTGAAGATGTTCTTCTGCCTTGCACGTTTCCACCTCTGGACTGGCGTGACCCTAGAAACTTCCTAATCATCAAGTGGCAGCACGACTATTCCATTATTTATCACTATGAAGATGAGGAGGAGAGGCCAGAGCGGGGACTGGAAAAATACAGAGGAAGATTTCAGCTGTTTCACCGAGAAGTCGCCAAAGGAAATGCATCAGCACTTTTGAAATCCATTCATCTGACAGATGCTGGGGAGTACGTGTGTATGGTCATCTGGAGGGCCGGTCATGAGGAAATTCAGATGCAGCTATCCATAACTGAGAAGGACCTCCCAAGTGAGTATCAGGAGGAGGAGGAGGAAGAAGAGGGTCCTTACAGAATGATGGGTTCACTTTAGGCTACGACATTTTATGCTAATGTCAAAGATGAGACTTCATAAAGTGCTCAAGGCCCATTAGTCTTCATCTATGGCGCACTGTTGATGGCATGGACAATGATGCCAGTTCTGATCTCTTGGTTAGCTTTTGCCAGGACTGCCTAGAATTTGTGCACATCCTATGGGCAACTGTCACTGACAAAAACCTCAGAGGTCCCTTTGCCATCCATTTCACATTCTCACATGTAGTGGCTGGCCACCATCTTAGTGATCTGCTATCACGCAGTGTTTGACAGTGTGGCTTTCCTTATTTCAGCCTCACTCCAATCTGCTGCTCCCCACCTGAGCAAATCCTGGACAGTCCAACAAATGCCACCGGTGAGGAAGTCCCCTCTTGAGTTTCATGTCCAGCAGCTCTGAGTAAGTACGTGCAACTGATTGGACTGCTGCTTGACTGCTGGTTACATTTTGCTGCTTCATTCAAGATTCTCTCAGGGGGAAAGCAGTGAGTGTAGTGAGGGATGAAATAGAGAAGAATGGAAAGAGAGAAGGCAGATTTTGATTTTGCAGTAGCTATGATGTATCACCAGTGTTACGTTTTAACAGGCTGTGCCAAAATAACGACTGCTGTTTATTTCTCCCTTAGAAGATCAACTATTCATCTTTGGCTTGTTCAGTATACTCACGGTGATTGTGTACACTTCAGTTTTTAAAGGTGAGCATCCTACCAATGCCAGGACTATTCAGTTGGCAGCGGCTCAGCCAATGTTAGAGCTTTGAGCTTTCAGAAGGTCACATGTACTGTATCTCTGTTTCAGCAGCCATTTGTCTTTCTCCAGTACCTAAACTGAGTCTTGCTGGCACCCTCAAGTGACTGAAATAGTTAGACAATGGTATTGTTTTAAAGAATTCGGTTCCCCATTTTTTAAGAATCCATAAGAGTATTGGGTTTAAATATGTTGTTACCACTTTACAAATAGCCTTGTGATCTGTTGGTAGTGTCCTCTTAAGGTCCATCATGAATAATATTGGAATATCTAATTAGATTTAAATTTGAAGTGTCTTTAAATTTGACAAGTAGGGGGCACTAAATTTTTAACCCGCCCCCCATTTGGGATCAGAATTTTGGAACACAAAATTGAAAAATATTGTGGATATATAGAATTTGAATAGTTGGATATGGTTAGGACAGATTTAAAGGATCTTTTAGGCTTAATAAATAATTAATGGAATGGGTGATTTCTTTAAAATAATGCAATTATAGGCAGAGCAGTGTATCCATGCATATCCGGGCTATAATCCCTTACCCTAATCCTGACCCCTTCTCAGGGGTTTGATATAATTAGTCAGATGACTCCATACTATTTTTGTCCCATGTGGACAAAAACATTAAATTGAACTGAAATGTACAAGTGCAACCTGTATGTCATATTGTCATTGGGTGGGAGTACAGCAACGAGCACTCAGGCATTCAAGGTCCTGCTGCCTAAGTGTGCGACTGCTCCAATGTTGGGGTGGACGCTTGGAGGATGTGCTACTTTATTGTTAAACAAGTTTTCTTTCTTTTAATAAATAAACATTATCTATTTTCTGTGTCCTTTTAAATAATACAGCTAAGCTCCGAGGGATGTATCACAAGTCTCATGACCAATCAAAGTGCTGAAACGGTCTGGCGGGTGACAGCAAAATGCCATCGTGCTCTCCTGTGCTTTATAAAGGTAACGTTTACACCCCAAACATCACCAATATGGAAGGATAACTCCTGGATTTTGTCTGTAGAGAATTATGAAAACCATTGATCTACTAAACAATAGAAGTGGCCAATCATAAAAGAATGATGTAACTATCTTACTTTCCTGAAGATGGATGACATGAGATGGAAGTGGAGGGAATCCCTAGAGGAGTACTTAAATGCTCGGTGCAGTGAACCATTTAAACATTCAAACCCGATTTGTCAAACAGCTGATTTAACATCAAAGTAGCCCAAGGAGATGTTAGCATCCTCTAGTAGAGTCCATCCTCACTCTCTGTAGGACGTCCTGGTATGGCACCTGCTCAGCCCAGGGCTGTGGGTCCCTGTACAGTTTGGTGAGATTATCCTTACAAGGAAAAACAGTCATGTTAAAGACCTCAACCATCCTGCATCAGTCTTTTTTAGGACCCTTAGCTCTCCACCCAATAGATTTAGGGACAGTTCAATCCCTGGATCATAAAGCTACTCACCTGACAATTATATTGGCAATTACAGGAGTTTTTCTTCTATTCAATGCCTGGCGTTATAGTCACTGTCTGCATTTGAAGTACTGGTCCTTACCTATGGGAGATTTGCCAGTAGGACTCTCATCATAATTACCGCCACATGAACTGGATCCTAACGTGCTTTGAATATGGGAAAGGTGCTAAATAAATAAGGTGTATCATTATTTTTAACCTTGAGTCTAAACAGGCTCACTGGTTAGTCAAGGAAGATGGGACTTTAGAAATTTTCACAGACCGAGATTTATAAAATGGAGTTACTTTCAAGAATGATCTGTTTCACTTACTACACTTGTGTAAGATTTTCCTTTGATATTTACTAAACTATGTTTACAGGTTTATTGGGCTCTTATTTTCACATGTACAGAGTCAATAAAATTATTACTTGCATACACAAATCAAATTGTGAGACTTGTGCTACTCTCTGGTGCCTGAAGTTAATACAATTGCATTATGGGAAGGCAAAATTCAACATGCAAATCTGAAACATACTGCACTCAAAAAAAAGTTCCTTGTCTTACAGTGGTGATATTCTGCTTGAGACCCGGTCTGTTTAATTCACACTGTTGGCAATAATGAGTTTAGGAGAATCAGCGCTTCTAAATCCATTGTCTCCACTGGTGTCTGTGCATTAAAGTTATGTGGGACACTGAGCCCGTCTCACAAAGCCTGACACCAGGCAGAAGACTTATGGCAGAGCAAGGCATACTACATTGGCAAGGCTGAATAAGAAAAGTAAAGGTCTACTGTCATACAGTAGTTCTCTGGTTGGCTCCTTTAATTTCTGTTAGCATCATTACTATCTTCTTTCTTCCTTCTTGTTCTCAGTATATATATTGTGGAGCCAACCCGGACACAGACACACAGACAGGCGGACATGTTGTTTTTCAAACCACCATACGTTTTATTTACAATACTATTTACAAATATGGTCACTCAGTCCCAGTCCACTAGTGCACAAAACACCCCAAACACAGTCCTGGCCACAAATGCCTCTTCTTCGGGCCGCCTCCACTCTCCTCTCTTGCCTTGTCCTCCTTCCACCCAACTCCAGCGCTGAATGAAGGGAGACGACCCCTTTTATCCTCTCCAGGTGGCTCCCAGCATTCCCTCGTTGGCCACGCCCCAGCGTGGCGGAAGTGCCGGCTGTTCTCCCGGCAGCTCTTTCCGGGCGCCCTTTTAATTCTTCCCCCCAGCACTTCCTGGTGTGGCGGAAGTGCTGAGGTAACAGGTCCCCAAGGCATTGGGGTGCCTCCTGGCGGTGACCATGGGCCCCTACAGGGTAGGGCTTCCATGCCCTTAACCCGTGGCCCCCAAAGCAACCAGGAAGGCGGCCCCCACGTGATCCAGGGTGGGTGCAGACCCACATCCGGTCCCTCACGGTGTCCCGGCCGGGTCGTTGCCCCTGGCATCCCTGACAAAAAATATATATATATATATATATATATATTTTAACAAGATGGGATTCCACAATTGCACATAACTTCAATGCCGACTTGGTAAAACTGCAGCTTTACGTAGACAAAGTTGGGCTGTTTTAATTTCAGGGTCATCAAGAGTCCGCACCTTTTAAAAATGAGAACATGGAGATGTCAAAAATGAAATAAAAATGAAACTGCTAAGAAAATTTCATGTGTGAATAGTCACACGGACTCTGATTTTAAAGTTGAATTTCTCAGACCGCAACAGCCTTTCAGTATTGTTTCCCAAACAGAAGGCAAGAAATCTTTTGAAATGATTAGTTTATTTCCTCTTTATTAGTCATTAATTACAGTTTGTGATTTTTCCAACAAATATAGGCATAAGCAGGACTTGGAGTGAAATCAAACACATTCATATTTATGCTGCTGCACTCGTAGTATTTTTCCAGGAAGAGCAATCATTAAAGAAGTTAAAGTGCAGCCGCTGCCAACAGGAATAAAGCAAAAAATAAAAATATACAGCATTTGAAGAAGAAGAAAACCACACTGATATCATAAAAGTGCATTGCATCAAACATTGTTACATTTGTTTGGGGAAAGCAGTGTTTGTATGTGGGGCAGACTGGAATTTAGTGTTGCTCCCTCGCTAAGTCATCCTTTGCCACGTGTCTGTCTTTGTGAGGCCTGCATGCTCTTCCCTGTGCCCATATGGATTTGTTTTTCTCCCAGTCTTCCATCCTTCTGGTGAGTCTAACTTGGTGCCATGTGAGTGAGCGTGAGCATGTGCGTGAGGATGCCATGCCATAGACTGGCATCCTATCCTGGGTAGTTTCTGCAGCCCTCAGCTGGACTTGGCAGAGTTGAAAGTTGCTCTTTGTAGGTGGGGTCCATAAACAGGGATACAGTAAGGCCGGTTGTGAAAAACAAGGCATGGAGTGTGGGAAGTGTCTACAGTGTGGTTCTCCTCACAGAGAGGTCCATACTCACAGCAATATTTGGTAAGGTGATTCATTCAGATTTGATTTACATTTGCTCCAAATCGTGATGGCATATTGGCATCAAACTCTAAAATCAGATCTTCCCACATCGTAAAACGGATTTGAATAAAAGGTTCTACTAACAAATATGGCATCCTCAGTCTTATTCTTACCACCATTTTCTGAGCAAAAGCAACTCGGCATGCAATTCTGAAAAAATTATACTTCATTCAGCTTCACTGTGGCTTGGCTATCCATCCATCCATTTTCTAGCCCGCTATATTCGAACACAGGGTCACGGGGATCTGCTGGAGCTAATCCCAGTCAGCACAGGGCACAAGGCAGGAACAAATCCCCGGCAGGGTGCCAACCCACCGCAGGGCACACGCACACACACACAAAGCACACACATGGGACAATTTAGGATGGCCAATGACACCTAGCCTGCATGTCTTTGGACTGTGGGAGGAAACCCACGCAGACAGGAGAAGAACATACAAACTCCACGCAGGGAGGACCCGGGAAGCAAACCCAGGCCCCCTTAATGCAACGCAGCAGTGCTACCACTGCGCCACCGTGCCACCCTGGCTTGGTTAACCAACCAACCATTATCTAACCTGCTATATCCTAACTACAGTGTCACGGGGGTCTGCTGGAGCCAATCCCAGCCAACACAGGGCACAAGGCAGGAAACAAACTCTGGGCAGTGGCTTGGTGATATATCACATATTTTTATTTTTTTTCCCTATTTCCTCATAATGCATGTAAATGACATGCTGCAAAAAGTGCATAAAACTGAGTGTTGATTGGCTTTGTAAACTTGCAATGCAGGTGAACAAAGAAGGCATTGCTTGGATGAAAAACGGAAAGTCATTAACTCATTTCATATTTTTTATCTTGTGTATAGTGCACGATGATATTCCAATTTGCCTGTTAAACCCACAAGCACCACCACGTCGCCACTTTCCTTGTCTGTAACGTACTCCATAGGTTTTGAGAAGTGGACAAATCCCACTACTGACACCACAGTGTGACTTTCATCAAGTCACCTCACCTGCCTGTGCTCCACCTGGATAAACAAAAGAAATGTAACCAAAAGTATTTCAAATGTCATAAGTCGCCTTGGGTAAATTATTACTTAAATAATAAGTAATAATTATATTTGGGAAGTGCATTTAATGACTGAAATTGACACTAAAATAATATCAAGACATGACCACTGGCTTGCTACTATCAACTTAAATTAATTTTTGAAACTGAAGAAATGCTGCTGTCATTGCAGGCCTGAGTCGTAGGCTCATATCAATTAGTCCAGCGGTTCTCAAACTGTGGGGCACGCGTGAAGCTGTACAAGGGGGGCGTCAAATAAATGAACAAGACATCAAATTCATTTTTTACATTTTTATTTCAAATTTAAATTTGCAAGCATATAATCACAAAGAATGCATTATGACTAAAATTAAAATAAAACATTTCTAAGGCATATATCTAATGACTAACTGACGAGCGGCGCCGCTGCTGCTGCTTTTATCGTCGCGTATTTTCAATCCAAAAAGTTCGAGACGTATCGGTATCTGTCCGAATATTCGGGTAACAGTAGATCAGGTGATAATGTGGCGCGACTGCACCACATTGGCAGTCTAGCCAGTATTGCCAAATTGAGTTAATCAATTTACTGTGTATTGGGTTATTTTCATGATACAACTAACAGCGGTATAATATTTGTCGGACGAAAATACGTTCATCACGCACAGGTTGACTTCATCAGTGTGCTCGTTTACGAGATTTTTAAAAATTAAAACATATTTAATCGTTTCTTTAAATAAAAAAATAATTAAATAGGAATAAATAATTTAATCTTTGTTTTTGGGATTAGAAGTATTACCAAAAACCACACAAGGCATTTTAACAGTTATTAAAGCACTTTAAATAAAATAAATTGCAAATATTTCATCGAAGTTAGCCGAACACATGCAAATCGTATGGAAGTAAAAAATGATAAGATACCGCGACACCGCGCCAGTATCATACCTATGTTAGTTGTATCAGGGGTTATTCTCATCTATCTTATATTATGCAGGGGGCATAGAATTATTCTAGGTGGAAAAGAGGGGGCGCGAAATACGAACGTTTGAGAACCGCTGAATTAGTCTTTTAGACAAGCTGCAAATGTTTAAGTTGTCACAGGGTGAGCGAAGAAGATCAAAATGATCTGAAGACTACATATATGTGTAACATAGGAGAATATTAGAGACTCTGAGAATGGAAAGTTTGCTATTTTATATGATTCTGTACAAGCAAGTAGCACAGTGACCACCGCTGCCCGTTTCACTTTATTGCAGGAGCAGCTCATCCAAAGAATACAGAGTGAGGATAAAAGTATGGTGGAAATGGCTCAGAACTGGCCCGTCTCTACAAATGTGAAATGTTTGATTGCTTTTAAACGAGTTGCATGAAATTTTAGATGTCATGATGAGTGATGGTGAGTGACAGATACTTTGTCATGTATTCAGTGTGGAGAAGCAGCTTAATTCTTCTTATTTCAGGTGCTATTTCAATGTTGGATGGACTTCATCAGATATGATCAGATGATTGTGGGAAAGGCAGAAGGGGAGTGGAAATGAATGAATAAGTAATGGTGAAAAAGTGAACACATTACAATTAAAAGTAAAATATCATACCCAATCATTAATTCTTTGAGAGTTTGTCCATACTACTGGTGAGTTGCATCATCCTGATTAATGTTTATTAACCCGGGAACAGAAATGATTCACTTTGTACTAATATTTTAATGAAGGAATCATTTCGACCCTAGAATACAGTTAACTTAACCAGGGGGACATCGGAATGAACCAACGTCAATAGAACATGTTGAATTTGTGAGTACAACAAGTTGGGCCTGCTCTACTGGAATGTCAATGGCGTTCAATGAAAACCTGCAACACAACTGGGCAGATCTGATCACGTCTGACTGCCAACTATGCGTCTGGGACCAACAGCAGCAGCTCTCTTAATCGGGCCAGAAGCTCTTATCTGGGGGTGGCTTTTGTTTTCATATATATTTATATTTTTCTTGAACTTTTGTAACTAAGCATTTCTCTACAGTTTGCACTATAAGTATAATATTATGTGACAAATAAAATTTAATTTGCTTTGAAATTTGTTTCACATGTGGTCTATTGCAGAACTCATTGAAAGAGTCTCTTTTTTGTGTTGTTGTTGCTTTTGAGTTTATAATGGCTTTATGGGGAGTGAAAAGAGCAATAACATTCCTTGTTAAGGGATTAGCAAAGCATCAAAACGTTTATGGGTCCATTGATTTCAAAACATTGTTTGTGTAAATACAATACGGCGAGAGACAACCTGTGATGAGTCAAAATGGCATTCTGTTAAAGAATGATCCAGCAAGGCAATGAAACTGATACACTGTACAAAGTGCTTTAGCGTAAAAAATACTGTAGCTTTGGTCTTCCCTTTCAAACTTTTGCTGATCACGTTATTTCCCATGAGCCCCAGCCTATTCCTGTCTCCTGATGGCAAGTGTAGTCCCTTCATATATATTGTGGTCCCCGGCCGGGGCTGGAGCCCGGCCGAGATGCCCAGGAGGACCGGAGGAGGGCTTGTGCCTCCCCCAGACCGAGAGGGGGCGTCCGTCCTGGTTATGTTGGGGGCCTCGGGTTAAGGGCTTAGAAGCCCAGCCCTGTAGGGACCCGTGGCCACCGCCAGGCGGCGCCCCGGTGCCTGGATATCCCGAGAGCCCAGCACTTCCGCGACACCAGGAAGTGCTGGGGGGAAGACTTTGGAGGACACCCGGAGAGCTGCCGGGAGGACAGCCGGCACTTCCGCCACGCTGGGGCGTGGCCAAGGGAAGAATGCCGGGAACACCTGGTGCTCGTCCGGGAAGTGTATATAAGGGGCCGCCTCCCTTCAGTGAGCAGTGGATGTCGGGTGGAAATAGGCAGAGCTGGAGAGAGGACTGGAGGCGGCCAGAGGAGAAAGGCACAAGGACTGTGAGGCCTGGACATTGGGGAAATCAGTGCAGAAGGCACTGGGGTGTGTGAGTGCACGTATTTATTGTAAATAGTTGTTGTAAATAAACGGTGTGTGGTGAAACAACAATGTCCGTCTGTCTGTGTCCGGGGCCCAGTTCACAATATATATATATAAAGAGATTGTTAGTTTCATGGGAATTGTTACATATGCATTATTTTCACACTTTTGTAATAACAATACTTTATTTCCGGCCCCGGATGTGGTTACATCTCTTTCTCGCAGGACATACAACGCTTCTCACGTTGTGAAGGGGGAGCGGCTGAAAGCACGCTAAGGAGATGCTATCAGATCATCTGCTGGCTTTCTGCTGCTGGTGAGCTGCCTGTTCTGTTTGTCTCGCTTCCCGATCATTTCAAAGCCTGTACAGCAGCTGTCCTTTCGCCACTTCGCATCTCTGTCGCTCACGTTGTGAGGGGTGGGGGGGGGGGTGAGGGTTAGGTTGGAGAAGCAGTCTGATCATCTGCAGGCTTTTTGCTGCTGGCGAGCTACATGTTTTGCTTGTCTCTTGTCGTTAATTTAAGAGCTGGGAGCACATGAAGCGTGTCTGCCAACAGCAATCCAACAACTGCTAGGTTAGATGTCCGTGGACTTGTTTTAAATGATGGCTCACTGCCTTGTCTCACGTGACTTTGTAAAAACAATACTTGTCCTTTATTTCCGTCCCCGGGCGTGGTTAAATCTCTTTCTCAGGATGTATAATGCTGCTCACGTTGTCATGGGGGGCAGCTCAACGCATGCTAAAAAGGTGCCGTCGGATCATCTGCAGTCGCACTGCTATATGTCTTCTGTGCTGTACTCCGTCCTCCCTCAATTGGACCTAACATTCACTTAAAACAAAAAAGGCTTCAACCTGGCTGGGACGCTACAATACTTTCGAATTTTACTGCTTTCATATTCTTTTCCTTTCTCTGCATGTGTATCGTTTCATATCGTTTGTTTGAGCCTTTCGAATTCCACTGCTTTCATAATCTCTTATCTGCCTTCTTTTCTCTCCAGCACTTTTGGGTCTCTTTTCTCCGCGCTGCTCTTTCTTCTTTGCTTAGTCATAGACATTTCATCTAGAACGTATTGTCCTTATACGCTTTATATGTGTGGAGAGCACAGGATCTGTGTGTGCTACATGCCTTTACACGACTGAGTGGTCTTATTTGATATTATTTGCGTCTTGCGGGTCTTTTAAGTGTCTTCCGAGAACTTCCG
>JANRMT010028174.1:4651800-4663699 GCA_026402145.1 Polypterus bichir lapradei
TAGATAGATAGATAGATAGATAGATAGATAGATAGATAGATAGATAGATAGATAGATAGATAGATAGATAGATAGATGTGAAAGGCACTATAGATAGATAGATAGATACTTTATTAATCCCAAGGGGAAATTCACATAATCCAGCAGCAGTATACTGATACAAAGAAACAATATTAAATTAAATAGTAATAAAAATAAAAAAATGAAAAAAAAATAAATATAATTATTTATAATAATTATAATATAATTAAATATGATGTTAAAAATGTGCTATGGTAGTGTTACTGGGTTTGTGAAGCAAACCTGTAACAGCGGTTAGATGTCTGCCAGCTGTATGGTGGCTGGGTGGGGTTAAACACTACAGTTACAGGGGTTTGTATGGTGCCAGATGTCTCCATGGCAATGGGATGGGCAGGGCTAGACACTTGAGTGGCAGCAGGCTAGGAGAGGACAGACCCTTTGGGTGATGGCTTTGGTTTGGCCAGGACTACATCCATGCCTTTAGTCTTTTCTCTTTGAATGTGCTTATTTTTTGGCTTTCTATGTATTCTTTGTTTTATCTTGAACTAAGATCCTGGATGGCTAATAATTTTCTTGATCTGAATCAGAATAAAACAGAGGTGCTTATAGCGGGTCCATCAGCTAAAGCCCAAATTGGTCTTGGACTTCTCGGCTCTTTTGCCTGTCTTTTGCAAACCTCAAGTCCGTAATCTTGGTGTTGTCTTTGACTTTGAGAAACAGATTAATTCTGTAGTCAAGAGTTGCTTTTTCAAGCTTCATCTTTTAGGTAAGATCGAGCCTTTTCTATCTTCTAGGGATCTTGAGAAAGCTACTTGTGCTTTGATCTTTTCTCAGATTCATTACTGCAACTCGCTGTATTCTGAGATTAGCAAATCTCTGATACGCAGGTCACAGTTGGTCCAGAATGCTGCCACTCGCTTTCTGGTTGGGGCAAGAAAGTCTGATTCTGTTTCTCCTATTTTAGCTTCTTTACACTGGCTGCCTGTCAGTTTTCGAATTGATTTTACAATCTTGTTGCTAGTTTTTAAATCTTTACACGGGCTCGTTCCTGCCTATTTATCTGAATTGTGTGTTTTACACCAGCCATCTAGAGTGCTTAGATCTTCTGGTCAGTTGTCTCTTGTTGTCCCTCGTACCAAATGTAAAACTAAGGGGGACAGACAGGACTTGTGCAGCTGCTGCTCCTCGCCTGTGGAACTCGTTACCTCGTCACATAAAGGAGTCGTCGACAATTCAAAACGAGATTAAAGACTCATTTCTATTCACTTGCTTTCCGTGATCTTTAGTAATACTGATGGTTTCCTCTTTGTGATTATGTAATCTGACTTCTATTTATTATTTATTTTATTTATGTTCATTTATTTTATTTCTATTTCTATTATTTATGTTTATTGTACGTTTATTTTTTCTTCTTTTATTGTAAAGCACTTTGGCCACAGCATTCCTATGTTGTTTTAAATGTGCTATATAAATAAACTGGCATTGACATTGACATTATGTTTCTAAATATGTGTTGCCTTGTTTTGTTTCTATTTCTATTCCGTGGCCTGTGAACCCCTGCAGATTTTATTTTTTTTCTCCAGCCGTCTGGAGTTTTTTTTTTCTGTTTTTTCTGTCCACCCTGGCCATCGGACCTTACTCCTTTTCTGTGTTAACTAATGTTGTCTTATTTTAATTTCTTATTTTGTCTTTTATTTTTATTTTCTTCATTATGTAAAGCACTTTGAGGTACTTTTTGTATGAAAATATGCTATATAAATAAATGTTGTTGTTGTATTTTCACATTCCTTAAGGAGTATTGTTTTATGATTGTATAATTGCTTGGAATTTCATTTTAATTTGCTCTTTTGTTCTGAGTTTCTTGCACGTTCAAACTAAGGAGATTGGACCCCCTAACAGTGTAGCTAAAGGACCACCCTCAGCCTCATGTCTCAAGACTAATATTGAGGCCTTAGTGACTCTGATCCTGTTGTTTGGTTCTTTTAGCATTTCCTTCCGCATCTTTTAATTCTTCTGGTTTCAAATCATTGTGGTCATTTCTGGTTTTACAATTTGGATTCTGGACTTGACTTTATTCTGTCTTCATTCACCTCTGAGGTAACCTTTCATTGCATTTTTGCTTTCCTTTTCTCTTTAGAAGCTTCTGAATTATTTATTTCTTAAACTGTTAAGGATGATCATTTTTTGTTATGTAGGCCATGGGCTTCATGGTTCCCCTTTCCCTTTTAAGATTGTATAGACTCCTGCGGGTATCACAGACAACACGCTTGCCCCCAGAGTGTGCAGATCAGGCCTACTTTGAACCTGTGAGGTCTACCAGTGATTTTTTTAGGCTTTCAAGGGATCAAGACTGCTTTTGAGATTTATGTTGATAACATTGAAAAGCCTTGAAAGGACTTAAAAAATCAATAGGAAACAAACAGATATAAGTCCCACCGAGCCATTCATGTTTGACTTGGTCTCAGTGATGCCAATGTGGTCTAACTTTGGAGGACTGTGTGCCCTGCAGATGGTCGGCATGTTAATGAGGTGGCAGGATATACAAGAGTCAAGAGATTTCTTGCTGGGTACAGATATTGTGTATGAGCAGCTGTGTGCCCAGTTATGAAGAGGAGACGAGGCCAGAGACACTAAAATCAGAATCATTTAATAGGCCCATAATGTTATCATCCTTTACTCCATATTAATGTTCTACCTCTCATAATAAAGGTTAGGCATTTATCTTTCAGAAGTTTTACAACTGAACAATGACTTGTGTTGTTAAAATATGTTATAGCATAAAAAGTTCTGTAACGTTTGTAACAAAAAATACACTTTGAATATTATTCTCATTTGCAGACATGTTATAATAAGCTTTCAAAACACCAAAAGCTGCAAGATTCAAAGACATCTTTACAAAAAAAAAATCTGAAATATAGAAAGTGGAAAACAGAGAAAGTGGAAAGTGGTGGGGTCATCTGAGAGCAGAAACACCCATCCCATTTAGTAGATAACAGCCTGTCTGTTGAATTGGAATGCAATTGAATGAAGACATTGAAGAAAGTCGATAGGGAGCCACTGGAGCTGCAATGCATTCATGCGGCCATCTTTGAGGGAAGAAAGAAAAATGTTGCAAATCGGTATTAGGGTATGGAATACAGCATTTTAATGTCAAAATGCTGTACTTTAACTATAGCAAAGAGGAGATGAATGCTTTTTTTTTTACTTCTGTTTTAAAATTTTGCATTATTTTGTGTTCTTGTTGGCAGGTCCAAAACAATAGGGTAGAGTTTAAAAGGTTTAGGGGTAGTGCAGGAATACCTGAGTAGGAGCGCCTTAGGACTTTCTGGGATTTTGACTGAGCTGGAACTTTGAGTTCTCTAACTGTCTTTATGCTTATTTGATAAAACATTTTCGGGCATAGTTTGTTATGCTCAGACTATATAAAGCACTAGCAAGACCACATTTGGAGTTCTGTGTGCAGTTCTGGGGCCTCATGCATAACGGCGTGCGTAGAATTCACACTAAAACATGGCATAAGGACAAAAGAGGAAATGTGCGTACGCACAAAACAATCCAGATGTTTAAATCTGTGCGTTCGCCAACTTCCACATTCTTCCGCTCCATAAATCCCAGTCAGTGTGAAAAGTAACGCAGATGCACGCGTCTGCTGTCCCGCCCCAACTCCTCCCAGAATTACGCCTCTTTGAATACGCAAATCAATATAAATAGCCCTTAAACTCAGCATTCTGTGAAAAGGCAATGACAAAAGCACAGGGGGAAATAGAAGAATTTCAGCAAATAGCAAGTGGAGGCAAAGAAAAACATACTATTTGTTGGTTTAAACAGTGGTATAAACAACAAAAGGAAGTTGATCGAGTAACATAGAGTGTCGGAGAAAGTCGAAAGCTCAAGTTCACAAAGTCGCACAGTGCCTGAAATAAAAAGAAGTTGTCAGATATCAAAGTCGCCGTGAAAAGGCGAGTTGTAGCCCACCGTCTGAGTGTCATAAGAAAACTTATTAGGGTACAGAGAAAAAAATATAGGCACACAGTGGGAAAAAGCACGAAATGTCAACTTTAATCTTGAGATTTTCACTTTAATCACGTAGTTTATTTTGTCATTAAAGTAGAACATCATAAACTTCATCTTAAAATCATTTAATTCACTAGTTTCTCAGATCCCATCGTAACTAAAGTAGAACGTTAAATGCTTTGTTTTATATTTGATCTTCTATGTGGTCTGTGTGTGTGAATCACTACCTGCTTCTTAAACGGGCTTTCTCTTACTCCGACCGGACACAGAATCCATTACATTCGTGATATTACAGCTCTCTGAATAATGAAAATACTGAGATGTATACGTGATATAATTTTCATGATGACAGGAGTTAAAGCACATTATTAAACATGGGAACACGGTGTTCATGTCTCACGCAAGATGCTTGCTGCGCCATGCGCGACCTTCGATGAAATACTTTATTGTAGCAGTACGACTTTTTCAAATGTACTAACCACAAATTCCTGTCCTTACTTTTCTTTCTCCAAATACCCAATCGCCACAAAATCAGCTCTGTAATAGACGTTAACACATCTGTAAGCTTAGAACGCCGATTCTTCAAAACTTTTAAGGAACATTGAAATATCTTTGTATTACATGTTTAATTATTCTATCTTTCCAGTGTCACGTCAGTACCAGCAGGAATACAGCACGAGGCAGGAACAATCTGTGAATGGAGCACCAGCTCCTCGCTAGCGCAGTGACACCATGTCCTCACATGTTTAATTATTAACAATATAGATTATTTAAATGAAGTTAAAGTTTTATCAGTATAATATAATAAACATATTTTGCTGCATTTCAACTTAAAAATGATATCGTCATCATATGTAAATACGCGCTTTATAAAGTGGCTCAGGTTGTGTAATATTATAACTGTAGTGCAAGTTTAGAGTGAGGTGATTGTACTTATAAGTACAAACAGTTCTACAAGGAGCACTTGATGGACTGATTGAGAGTGTTTAGAGTTCTTGGGATGGAACTTTTTCTGAACCACGAGGTCCGTACAGGAAAGGCTCTGAAGTGTTTGCCGTATGAGACCAGTTCAAATAGACAGCATGGCTGAGGCAGCGTGTGCTTGATGCTGTATATCAATAATTCTTTTTCTGATCAGCCGCTGTAGAGCTGTGATTCACACTCAGATATAGTGATATACAGTAGATACTTCGAGTGGTGCAGTGAGAGTAATATAGAAAAAGATGATCCACTTTGGTAACCCCTAATGGGATAAGCTGAAAGAAGAAGAAGAAGGTGCAGTGAGAGTAACAACACCAAAGCAGCTATGGTATTTAGAATAGTTTGACCATTCTGTGGACCAGTATATTGTTACAGGTTAATTACAGTCAGATGCATTAAACTAATAAACAATATGTGGTTAATTTCAATGCATGTATAAAGCAAAACCAAGAACTTGCATACGGCAGGATTTTAGCTACCGTGAAAGTGTGTGTGGCTTTACGCCAAGTTTAGGTTTTATACATCACGATTTGAGTGTGGAAACGGGCTTACGCAACATTTTTGTGCATACGCACAATTTATGCATGTGGCCCCTGGTCTCCACAGTACAAGAAAGACATAGCAGCACCTGAAGCTGGTAAAAATGAGAGCAACCAAAGGTGCATCCCAGAACTTAAGGGCATGTCTTATTGTGAAACCTGAATAGTTTCAAGCAGAGGAGACTGTGTGGGGACCTCATCCAGGTATTTAAAATCCTCTTAGGCATTAATAAAGTAGATCCAGAAGAATTCTTTTAACTTAAGGGTGAATCGCATACTCGAGGACATTAGTGGAAATGAAGGGGAAGTACCTGTACATATAGGTCTGAAGCCAGGAAGCACCTCTTTACACAAATAGTTTTGGAATTCTGGAACAAACTACCGAGACATGGAGTTGAAATAGAAACCTGGTCAACCTTTAAGAAGAATCTGCATGAGATATTGGGACAGCTTAGCAATTAGCTAAACAAATGGGCTTGATGGACAGAATGGTCTCCTTATGAACGATGTCTTTTATGTTCTTATGTTCTGTGGTGGGGTGGAGGTGGTGCAAAGAGCTGCCCCCATCACAATCATTCTACTCTAGTCTATTCTATTGGCCTGTAAATGATATGGTGGTACAATCATTACCTGTTTTCCCTCATAGCATAAGGTGTTTGGATTCAAACCTACAGTCTGTTGCATGTTCCCTTGTGCCCATGAGAGGTCTTTTTCTTCTAGTCGCTATCTTTTATCTCATAGTCACAATGGTTTAACTGATGGTGAGTTCTAATTTGCTCCTCATGCATAGGTGAGTTTTCGATGTGTGCCCTGAGGTGGACTGACATTATGTCCAGGATTTTTTTCTTGATCTGCCCACAAGCTTTAAGTGGAGTAATGGATGGATATTAAATTTAGAATAAGCAATATGGATGAATGTGATGTACAATACAATCCGTGCTGAACGCCCATCTTCATAGCAGACAATCAGCAGGCAACAGAGATGTGTGACACGAGCAGAGGGGACACTTACAGCTTATGAATACAGCAGGCTGAATCTCAGAGCCACAGCAACCACCATCGCGTTCACACCAAGCAGATTTCCTCCTGTGGAAAAAGAAAATGCCAACGTGAGCAATTAGGCCGTGTGGATGCTGGTTCAGTTTCCACCCTTGACCTCGAGTAAGTCCCCTACTTGAGGCCAATACGTCACTTTGGGTAAAAGGTACTGGTCAAATTAATACTAATAAATTAAAATAGAAAACCATTATTAGGGACTATATACTCTAAAATGAAATTTAAAAATCTGGGACGGAAAAGGAGAAGAGCAGCTGAAGAAAATCATTGGAAATAAAATCACAATTTTAGGTAGAAATAAAAGCATTTTCCTTTGCGCTTAGTAACAATTACAGGGTGCCATATAAAACAAAGATTTTATGTCTATGTGTTTGCTGGCTTATTCTTAAGCTGACATCTTGATGACCTTGAACCTTCGCTTCACTAGGACACCAGCTACACAAATCAAACCAGGTTAACCTCCACCCATCGGTCCATTCATTTATTAGCAAACCTGCCTATTACAGTTCAGAATTGTGTAGCCAAGAGCCTATCCTGGCAGTGCCAGGGGGCACACTAGACCTGATTTACTTACTCACACACACAGACCAGGCCAGTTTAGACAGACCATTTAATCAGACCTGTACATGTTTGTGATGCAAGAGGAAAGTTGGAAAACATGGAGAGCACCAAGTAAAGGAACAGGGAGAACATGCAAACTCCACACAGTCTATCATAGTGCTGCCATGGTAAGTAAATAACCCCAGGAAAATCCACAAATTCGGAAAGAAGTGCAAGTTCTGCACTCTGACACACAGGCTTTAGAGTCGGAGGGTGCGCATCAAGCTATCATCAGCCATGATGTTTTTCCTCAACCCTTTCACAAATGTAAATAGAATTTAACATTCTCTTATGAACTCAATCCATTTTATGGATGTGTTGGACATGAGCCTATGCCAACGACACTGGGCACAAGGCAAAAATCAACCAGTCCATCGCAGAGTTCTACTCATGTACACAACTACATTGAATTACATTGAAAACCCCATTTAACTAACACACACACAGATATATTTAGAAACCTACACAGACACATGGGGAGGGCATACAAGTACCACACCAAGATGAAGCAGGTCGGGGATTTCAACCCCAGACGCAGTGGTAACCATCTGTGCTAACATTCTACCCTCTTACTAATTATTATGGGTTTAATGGGATATAGCGGGTTGGATAATGGATGGATGAGTGACCTGGAATAAGATTCAAACTTTGAATCTGTAAGACAGCAGCTGCACTAGCTATTGTGCCACAATATTAAAATGAAAAACCAGCAGAAGCCAAGACAGGAGCACCACAACAAAGTACAAGTTTTAGGGAATGTCCACAGATCAGACCGTGCACCCAAATTTTAAATATTATATAGGACCTTTTCTATAAAATTTGCCGCCATAAGGCATTTAACAAACCCATTTGTTGCCTTCATTATGTCAACATGAGGGCAGGTAGGTTAAGAGACTCACTCACAGTCTGAACCAGCGTAAGCCGCCAGGACACACTGGCACGCTGGTGCGTGGTCACCTCAAACTGTGTGCTGTACAATGTCCAGCCCCCTAGTGCCTCCATTCCATGCTTATCCTCCAATCACATAGGCGTCATCTACATAAGCCACTCCCACACCTCTAAATTGTGCTGGGCTCAGCTAAATTCAGGAGTCTCCTGAGTCCCACCACAAATGTCACACTTTGGCCACAGCTCTCTCCCTCTGTCTTCAGAGTCTTTCCATTGCATTGATGTGTTTTGTGTTTTCAGTATATGTTATGTTTTAAAAACATAAAGTATGTTTGGGTTTTCTTTCTTTGTGTTCATATTTCCTGTATCTGTTCAGAATATTGGTTTAGTTATTTCTTTGCCTTATCATTTTTCTTGCGCTCTGTATATTGAGTGAAAGGGGACTCTAGCTGTTGGACCTCCACTCGCCTTCTCTAGCACCTTCAACACCATCCAACCTTTGCTCCTTACGGACGAGCTGACAGAGATGGGAGTAGATTCATACGTGGTGGCATGGATCGTGGACTATCTTACAGACAGACCTTAGTATGTGCGTCTCGGGAACTGCAGGTCTGACATTGTGGTCAGCAATACAGGAGCGCCACAGGGGACTGGACTTTCTCCGGTCCTGTTCAGCCAACATGCATCGGACTTCCAATACAACTCGGAGTCCTGCCACGTGCAAAAGTTCACTGACGACACTGGAGTGAGCAGGAGGAGTATAGGAACCTAATCAAGGACTTTGTTAAATGGTGTGAGTCAAACCACTTACACCTGAACACCAGCAAGACCAAGGAACTGGTGGTGGATTTTAGGAGGCCCAGGCCCCTCATGGACCCTGTGATCATTAGAGGTGACTGTGTGCAGAGGGTGCAGACCTGTAAATACCTGGGAGTGCAGCTGGATGATAAATTGGACTGGACTGCCAATACTGATGCTCTGTGTAAGAAAGGTCAGAGCTGACTATACTTCCTTAGAAGGCTGGCGTCCTTCAACATCTGCAATAAGATGCTGCAGATGTTCTATCAGACGGCTGTGGCGAGCGCCCTCTTCTACGCGGTGGTGTGCTGGGGAGGCAGCATAAAGAAGAAGGACGCCTCACGCCTGGACAAACTGGTGAGGAAGGCAGGCTCTATTGTAGGCACGGAGCTGGACACTTTGACATCCGTGGCAGAGCGACGGGCGCTGAGCAGGCTCCTGTCAATCATGGAGAATCCACTGCATCCACTGAACAGGATCATCTCCAGACAGAGGAGCAACTTCAGTGACAGACTGCTGTCACCGTCCTGCTCCACTGACAGACTGAGGAGACCCCACACTATGCGACTCTTCAATTCCACCCGGGGGGTAAACATTAACATTATACAAAGTCTGCGGTGGGTTGGCACCCTGCCCAGGATTGGTTCCTGCCTTGTGCCCTGTGTTGGCTGGGATTGGATCCAGCAGACCCCCGTGACCCTGTGTTCGAATTCAGCGGGTTGGAACATGGACGGATGGATGGATTATACAAAGTTATTGTCTGTTATACCTGAATTTTTATTACTCTTTAATTTAATATTGTTTTTTGTTTTTTTATCAGTATGCTGCTGCTGGATTATGTGAATTTCCCCTTGGGATTAATAAAGTATCTATCTATCTATCTATCTATTATATAGTGCCTTTCATCTATCTATCTATCTATATAAGGCCTAAGCTGCATCAACTCTAGGGCTGAGGCAGTAGTTCTTGTTCATGTTGTGTGGTTCTCTCATTCTTAAATATTTGAAATTTCAAATTATGGATTTGTAATTGTCAAATAATCATTTAATTGACATTGGGCTCTTTTAAAGTTCAGAAAAGTGTGTAGACCTCACTTCTAATTATCAGATTTGGTAATTTCAGCTGCACTCGTTGCTAATAGGGGCTGAAAATCAGGTGGCAGCTCTGAAATCCTCATAGGCAAACAATGGCATTTGAATGGTGGGTACTGAAGAGCTCATTGACATTCAACATGGCACTGTCATAGGATGGCACCTTTTCGCCAAGTCAGGCTATCAAATGCTTGTCCTGCTGGAGCTGCTCCGTGTCAACTGAAAGTGTTGTCACTGTGAAATGGAGCAACAACAAGGTCAGACGTGAAGTGGCAGACCACATAAGCTCATAAAAAAAGGACCGATATGTGCTAAAGCGCAAATAAATCTTATGTCCTCAGTGGTAGACCTCACTAGCAAGTTCTAAACTGGCTCTGGAAGCAACATCAGCACAAGAACCATTCATCAGGCGTTTCAAAAAGTGGATGTCCATGGCCAAGCAATGTCAAGCATTGACTACAGTGTTGTAAAACAGACAGCCATTGGACCGTGGAGTGACCGAAACAAGTTCTCTGGAGAGATGAATCACTCAGGTGTCACAAGAGCAATAACTGCCCAAATTCATATGGCAAATTATAAAATTTAGTAGAGAAGAACTAATGGGGCTAGGGCTGCTAGTTATGTTTGAGTGAGGTCCCTTAATTCAGTGAAGCGTAATCTTAAAGCTACAGCATACAGCAACATTCAAGAGGATTGTGTGGTTGTGATACTCCCATGTCATGGCGCAATTGCAAAATGGTGGATGCGGTTTTTTCATTTGGACAGTGGCACCTCAGGTTGGTAGTGCAGGTAGTAGCAAGAGCTTGAGCTGAAACAGAGAAGTTATTAAGGGAATTGGCTAATTAAGCACGCATGTGTGATTGCAAGATCAGCGCAGCCATCCCTCATTAGTAGCTCTGGATGTTGGTAAGTGCAGCTGCTACACTACCATATTGAAGGACTGGGTGAAAGAAAGAAAATGGAAGACAGAGTGAATCAGAAAGAGACAAAGACAGTGTGCTTGGAAGTGAGGGCCGATCCGGTGAAAGTCTTCAAGGGTGCCGTTCCAGGGACACGGGTCAATCCTGAGGGCTTGAAATGACTGACAGAGGTGATAGGGAAAGAGAGCCAGGCTGGTGAGGACTTTTAGCAGGTGCTGGCAAGAGGTGGCTGTTGAGAGAGCTGAGAAGACTGAGTTCAGTGGCATTTCATTTTTGTTGAAAAACTGAGTGAGAGCAGAGTAGGCAGGAGGTTCACTAGAGTGAAGAGCTGTGTGATCGTGAATTATGGCTTTTCATAATATTGCTTTAATTATTGGATTCACCTTAGAGCCCTATTTTTATGGAAGTATTAATTTACCAAAATATTTTATAATTACACTCTGACACTTTTGTTTTATTGTACATGCACTTTTGCACTTTTTGCACATGACTTTGTTGTCATCTCCTCGCTTGTCCTAGTCCATCTCAGTTCCTGACTTCTAGATGTCCCAGTAGAGATTGGTTTCCATTGGCTGCTGACATGGGGCATCACAGTGATACCAATACTTTGGGTAAGACACTTTACTGGCTAAACAAGGTCCATTCATAAAAGGTAAGGAAGAACTGGCCTGCATAGATCCACGGGAACAACCCCATCAGACACCTTTGGGATGAATTCAAAGGCTGATTGCCAGCTTACCTTATCATAAAACAACAGAGCCAGACCTCACAATCATTTGTGTGGAAGCAAATTCCCATTACCATTTATTTAAAATCGAGTGGAAACAAGAGTGCAGTCTGTGATAGCAGCAAAGCAGGGATTAGCTCCATATTAATGCTTAAGGGTTTGGAATGAGATGGTCACCAAACACATTGGGGTGTGATGTGCAGGTGTCCATGTACTTCTGGTCATGTATTGTGTGATTGTTTCTTTAGATTCAGGACATAATTA
>JANRMT010028174.1:4722945-4737274 GCA_026402145.1 Polypterus bichir lapradei
ATAGATAGATAGATAGATAGATAGATAGATAGATAGATAGATAGATAGATAGATAGAATTGTATTGCTCCCCAGAGGGGAATCAGCTTTGTCCAGATAATTTCATCTTCCATTCCAATCGTTGTCCAATTGCCAAACTGCAGTGGGCCCAGGTGGGACTCATATAGTCCAGGACCAGCCTCAAGGTCTTCATGATGTAAGAAGTATAGTCAGTGCCACTGGTGTGTAGTCATTAGGTGAAGAGGTGTCTGCCTTCTTTGGACCAGGAACAATGCAGGACGTTTTCCACAGCAGTGGACCTTTCCGGAGCCTTAGTGACAGACTGAACAGGTGATAGAGGACACCACAAAGTGGGTCAGCACTGACCTTAAGAACACGAGGACAGACTCCATCTGGTCCTGTCACTTCCCCTGTGTGTTCCTTCCTCAGTTGTCTCCTCACTCGGTCTTCAGTTAAGGAAGCCCATACTGATGCTGAGAAGTGGAATCGCCATTTCAGTTGACGTGACGGGAGTTGTTGATGTAATGTAGTCATGGAATCTTGAACGCTTATCTGCAGCTACAAAGATCTGCATTTCTTCACACATCCTTCTGGAATGCTCGGGGATTTACTGAGTGAGTTGCCACTGTGTCCTTGGGGACATTTTGACAGGCCAAACTTTCCTGGTCCTGTTCCCCTCTGTTCCAGGTGTTTTTGATTTAGTGATAATGGCCGCTAATGTGATTGTTTGGAGACTCAGAACATTATTTTATCACCCTCCCCTTTCCTGTCTGATAAAATTCAACCATTTTTGTTCCCCTCATCTGCTCTGGATTTTCCACTGACAGAGGCCTAGTGATCGTTTTTTTTGTAGTGTGTCAGAATATGAGGAGTTCTACAGTCAACAGGATTGGCTTTGTTCAGTCAATTAACTTTGGTTAGCTATTTGAGTGAGTGACTTAAGGGGGCAATTACCTTCTTACATGAGCTAAACATGGGTGTTGGATAACTTTACTACTTACACAGCCATCCATCTTTCTAACTCACTTATTCAGGGCTGCGTCACAGAGAAGGTGAAGCCTGTCTCAGCAATTTCCGTGTCTTGCCTGGGAAAGGGCACCAATATGTCGTAAGTATTGTAGACACTAGAGGGCACTGTTGCTCCTCAAACCCAACATGACAGACACCAGGCAAAAGTTAAATGCACAAAGTGCTTGTTTATTTCTGTAAACTCTTCCCAGTGCTTTTCCCAGCACAACAAGTAAATAGCAATATGGTACCCAATGATTATTTCTCCCTGTCTCTTTCTCCTCTGCTTTTCCTAGCAAGCTTTCACCGGACTCTGACTCCTCCCTGAGGGGGTCGGTCCGGTCCTTTTACATTGTCCAACCCGGAAGTGCTTCTGCTGATGTGATCTGTCAGCACTTCCAGGTCAGCCAGAAACTTTATGCCCCAAGTTTCTTCCACAGCACCCCATGGCGGCACCCACGGCACCCAACAGGGCTGAGATACAGAACTCCAAGTCTCATGGTGCCCTGTGAGAATCTGGGGCACCACTCTAAACCAGGAAAGCTGCCATCTAGTGTTTTAATAATAATGATAATACATTGTATTTATTTGTAGGCGCCTTTCTAAACACTCAAGGACACCGAACAACAGATAAAACACACATTATAAACAAAACTGAAAATACAAAAATTAAAATCAGACAGAGCAATTGTAGTCAAAGAGAAAAAGCAGTTTTAAACAGATGAGCCTCAAGTTTAGATTTGAAAAGTGAGAATGAATCAATATTTCTAAGCTCAGATGGTAGGGAATTCCAGAGCTCGGGAGCAGAGCGACTGAATGGTGGTAAGATGGACGAAGAAGACAGTCAAGTGGATGGAGGAAGAGGATCTGAGGGTGCGGGAGGGAATAGTAACATGGATGAGGTCAGACAGATATGGAGGGGCGAGGGTGTGGAGAGTCTTAAAAGTTAACAGGAAAATTTGGAAGTCAATGGGGAACTAAACCGGAAGCCAGTGAAGCTGCTGCAAGATGGGAGTGATATAGTGAATAGAGGAGGTTCTAGTAATAATGAGGGGGCAGATGAATTCTGGACAAATTGAAGCTTATAAAGAGACTTGCAGGAAAGACCAAAGAAAAGGGAATTGCAATAATCCAGATGAGAAGTGACAAGACTATGAACGAGGATAGCAGTGGTGTGGGGAGTGATGTATTCTGGTGTACCTGAATCATCACCTGAACCCTAAAGAGGCCTGCCATTCCACCATCCTTCCACTTCTTTCTGTGCTGCCGGCTATCTCTTACAGTACATGAAGTAGTAATTTATAATTGGTGTTCCATGTGTACTGTGATTTACCTTCTCTAATATTTCAATTTGTCTAAAGACCTGGGGCCACATGCATAACGCTGTTCAAAGGTCTGGTCAAAGGTTGTCTTAGGGTTTTCACCAATCCTGTCTTCTGGTACGGTGAACAAATAACTCCATCTTTGCCTTGTCTGTTCCAGAAGTCCTGGGGCCTCATGCATAACGCCGTGCGTAGAATTCACACTATAACACGGCGTAAGCACAAAAGCGGGAATGTGCGTACGCACAGAAAAATCCAGATGCAGGAATCTGTGCGTACGCAAACTTCCACGTTCTTCCGCTACATAAATCCCAGTCAGCGTGAAAAGTAACACACGTGCACGCGCCTGCTGTCCCGCCCCAACTCCTCCCAGAATTGCGCCTCTTTGAATACGGAAATCAATATAAATAACCCTTAAGCTCAGCCTTCTGTGAAAAGACAATTGGAAAAGCACGGGGGAAAATAGAAGAATTTCAGTGAATACCAAGTGGAGGCAAAGAAAACATACTATGTGTTGGTTTAAACAGTGGTATAAACAACAAAAGAAAGTTGATCGAGTGACATAGTGTGTCAGATAACCTTGAAAGCTTAAGTTCACAAAGTCGCACAGTGCCTGAAATAAAAAAGAAGTTGTCAGATATCAAAGTCGCCGTGAAAAGGCGAGTCGTAGCCCACCAGCTGAGTGTCATATGAAAGCTTATTAGGGTACAGAGAAAAAAAAATAGGCACACAGTGGGAAAAAAGCATAAAATGTCAACTTTAATCTCGAAATTTCCACTTTAATCACGTAGTTTATTTTGTCATTAAAGTAGAACATCATAAACTTCATCTTAAAATCGTTTAATTTACTAGTTTCTCAAATCCCATCGTAACTAAAGTAGCACGTTAAATGCTTTTTGTATTTGATCTTCTATGTGCTCTGTGTGTGCAAATCACTACGAGCTTCCCCGCTTTCTCTTTCTCCGGCTGGACACAGAATCCATTACATTCATGATATTACAGCTCTCGGAATAATTAAAATACTGAGATGTATACGTGATATCATTTTCATGATGAGAGGAGTTAAAGCGTGTTATTAAACATGGGAACACGGTGGCGCAGTGATTGTGCGTGACCTTCGATGAAATTATTGCAGCAGTACTGTCTCTTTCAAATGTACTAACCTCCAATTCCTGTCCTTACTTTTCTTTCTCCAAATACCCAATCGCCACACAATCAGCTCTGTAATAGACGGTAAGCCATCTGTAAGCTTAGAACGCCGATTCTTCAAAACTTTTAAAGAACATTGAAATATATTTTTTGTACATGTTTAATTATTCTATCCATCTATCCTTCCAGTGTCGTGCCAGCCCAGCAAGAATACAGCATGAGGCAGGATCAATCTGTGAACTAGCTACCGCTGCGGCACCGTGTCCTCACATGTTTAATTATTAACAATATAGATTATTTAATGAAGTTAAAGTTTTATCTGTATAATATAATAAACATATTTTGCTGCATTTCATCTTAAAAATAATATCGTCATCATTTGTAAATACGCGCTTTATAAAGTGGCTCAGGTTGTGCGATATTATAACTGTATCGCAAGTTTACAATGAGGTGATTGTACTTATAAGTACAGACAGTTCTACAAGGAGCACTTGATGGACTGATTGAGTGCGTTTAGAGTTCTTGGGATGAAACTGTTTCTGAACCGCGAGGTCCGTACAGGAAAGGCTCTGAAGTGTTTGTCATATGTAAGCAGTTCAATAGACAGCATGGCTGAGGCAGCGTGTGCTTGATGCTGTATACCAATAATTCTCCTTTCGATAAGCTATTGTAGAGCTGTGATTCCCCACTCAGATACAGTGATATAAATACTCCGAGAGGTGCAGTGAGAGTAATATGGAAAAAGATGATCCGCTGTGGCAACTCCTAACAGGAGGAGCTGAAAGAAGAAGAAGGAGAAGTGAGAGTAACAACGCTAAAGCAGTTATGGTATTTAGAATAGTTTGACCATTCTGTGGACCATTATATTGTTACAGGTAATCTACAATCAGATGCATTACACTAATAAACAATATGCGTTTACTTTCAGTGTATTTATAAAGCTGTGTCAGGAAAGTGGATCTAAGAAAGAAAGGATGACCACACAGGAACAGTAGCAGTCTTTTGACGCTGGGTGCCGCCAGTCTGCAAAACTGAGCGAAGAACTTGCGTACGACAGGGTATGAGGTACCGTGGAAATGTGGGTGGGTTTACATCAAGTTTAGGTTTTATACATCACGATTTGAACGTGGAAACGTTCTTACGCAACATTTCTGTGCATACTCACCGTTTATACATGAGGCCCCTGAAGATCTGAATAATCCAAAAAAAAAAGAGGATAGCTGGAAGGGGGCAAATACTTTTTCACAGTACTGTGTATCATACTTTCACGAGCGAGCATTATGCGAAGACACTTCACAGGTCCTGACAAAAAGGCAGAATTGATTTCGAAACATTTGTCACATTTTAACATCACAGATGAAGTGACTTGTTCAGGGTGGGCATTGCTGCGGATGACCCTGAGGAGTTATTTTATGTATTTATATATCCATTTAAGCACACTTTACATTTCAACCCAGCATTTGCATGTTGCAGATGGCCCTGAAGACCTTCAGATTCAATGTGGCATCTATCTACAGTGCACCCCATCCCATGCTTGGTGGCTGCAGTGACTTGTCCTCAGGTTGACACTGAAGTGACGACATTGTGCTTCTGAGCCCACACACCACCATTACTTAAGCGCAATGAGCTCTTGAGTGGACTGTCAGCATTAACAAAGAGCCCTTGAATATTCTTAAAATGTCTACTTTGCTCACAGCAGCCGAATTAAGAAATTGGCCCACCCGAGCCTCACTTGTTCCCTCAGGACCTTAAAGTCAAGTGCTGGAGGCCTGGCCTTCCTTGAGGTGCTCCTCTCCTAATTTTTCCAATGACTTCACCAGGATGTTATCCTCTGGCTCTGTGCCCCGTATGTCACATCCAACAATGCCAAAGTCATCCAAGTTTGCTTTTCCCATTGTTGTCAGGAGACTTGCCTGACATTTCTAGTATTTATTAGCCATCTTGGATTTGGTTACCAAAGAGATACCTCAGTGAAATGACAAACACAGACATTTCAACTGTCCACTGGGAAGTGCATATTGGCCTGTGTTAGAGCTTTAAGATATATATATTTATTCTCCGGATAACTTTAAGCAGATTCATTTGTAGTCATGCACTCGTTCTTTGACTTTTCACTGATCTTCATCCACCTTCAGCAGTGGTGTTTCTGTATTAATGTCTGGTATGGACAGCCCTGCCAGTCCTTATACACAAGAATTCACAAACTTCCAGCACTCATTTCACTTATCAAAATGTTTAGAACGTTCCTTAACTTTGTTTTCTGAAGACTTTTCCCCCCAGTTTCCCCTAAACAAGCCGGAAAGTCAAGTGCTAAATTAACTAAACTCAACCCCTAATTCAGCCATCTTAGTTATGCAAATAAAGTCACAGTCTATTATCAAAAGATTGAAAAGAAATTACCCATACGTCAAATCAAAATTGAAAAGACAGAGTGTGCCATTACGAGTCCCTGAACACATAAATCGCAAAACCTCTTCCAAAAATGTTCATTAGAGGGGGAAATCCCATCAAAATCCCTGGCTAGACACAGAATCTTTAAAAAATTAAAAGATGTATTCTTCATGAAGAAATGTTGTTAAATAACAATGATGCTCCGTGGAGCACAAAGGTAACAGGACTTACCCAAAGCAATAAAACAATCCAATACACTCAACAGTTCTAATACAAAATAGTGAAATGTCAAAAATAAAGTAAATCGTTAAGCACATTAAATTGACAAAAAACACAAGGACTCAGAAATGCATTTCAAATGAACCACCAGGATCTGCAGAAGTGGATATTGGCCTGTGTTAGAGCTTTACGATATATTTTTTTTCTCCCAATAACTTTAAGCAGACTCATTTGTAGTCGTGCACTCGTTCTTTTGACAGTTCACTGATCTTCATCCACCTTCAGCAGTGGTTCTTCTGTATTAATGTCTGGTGTGGACAGCCCTGCCAGTCCTTATACACAAGAATTCACAAACTTCCAGCACTCATTTCACTTATCAAAATGTTTAGAATGTTCTTTAAGTTTGTCTTCTGAAGACTTTTCCCCCCAGTTTCCCCTAAACAAGCAGGAAAGTCAAGTGCTAAATTAACTAAACCCAATCCATAATTCAACCATCTTAATTATGCAAATAAAGCCACAGTCAATAACCAAAAGTTTGAAAAGAAAAGAAATTACCCATAAGTCAAATCCAAAACTAAATTCAAAAGACAGAGGATGTGCCATTTAGGAGTCCCTGAGCACATAAGTCGCAAAAGCTCTTCCAAAAATGTTCATTAGAGGGGGAAATCCCATCAAAATCCCTGGCTAAACACAGAATCTTTAAGAAAATAAAAGATGTATTCTCCACAAAGAAATGTTGTTAAATAACAATGAAGCTTTGAGGAGCACAAAGGTAACAGGACTTACCCAAAGCAATAAAACAATTCAATACACTCAACAATTCAAATACGAAATAGCAAAATGTCAAAAATAAAGTAAAATGCTAATCACATTAAATTCACAAAAAGCACAAGGACTCAGAACTGCATTTTAAATGAACCACCAGGATCTGTGGAAGTAGATATCGGCCTGTGTTGGAGCTTTAAGTTATTTTTTTCTCCTGATAACTTTAAGCAGAATCATTTGTAGTCGTGTACTTGTTCTTTGAGTTTTCACTGATCTTCATCCACCTTCAGCAGTGGTGTTTCTCTATTAATGTCTGGTGTGGACAGCCCTGCCAGTCCTTACACACAAGAATTCACAAACTTCCAGTAGTCATTTAACTTATAAAAATGTTTAGAACATTCTTCAACTTTGTGTTCTGAAGATTTTTTTCCCCAGTTTCCCCTACACAAGGACGTTCAAAAAAGATAGCACTGAAAGTCAAGTATTAAATTAACTAAACCCAATCCATAATGCAACCATTTTAATTATGCAAATAAAGCCACAGTCTGTAATCAAAAGATTGAAAAGAAAAGAGATTACCCAGAAGTCAAATCCACATTCAAAAGACAGAGATGGGATAAAATCCTACTTGTGCTCCTAGGAGTCCTTAAGCACATAAGTCACAAAAGCTCTTCCAAAAATCTTCATTAAAGGGGAAAATCCCATCAAAATCCCTGGCTAAACACAGAATCTTTAAAAATTAAAAGATGTGTTCTTCATAAGGAATTGTTGTTAAATAACAATGAAACTCCGTGGCGCACAAAGGTAACAGGACTTGCCCAAAGCAATAAAACAATTCAATACACCCAAAAGTTCCAATACGAAATAGCGAAATGTCAAAAATAAAGTAAATCGCTAAGCACATTAAATTGACAAAAAGTACAAGGACTCAGAGCTGCATTCAAAATGAACCACCAGGAACTGCGGAAGACCCTCTGGATTTACAGTTGCTGTTGGTGATTAGGAGGTGGCCCCGCCTCTTGGGGGCCCACCCACAAAACATTTATGTAAATGAAGGCTATGACTGAAAAATCACTGGAAAAGTCATCTAAAGTGACATGCCTTTATGAAGGCTAGCAAAACGGGCAGTGCCAACTGTCTGGTACAACTGTGAAGATTTCATTCAAGTTATTTTAAAAGAAGTCTGCTGAGTTCCTGTCTGCATTTCTGCTAAACTCCTAGAGCTTTAAATAAAAAAATTTAAAAAAGGGTTGTATAACATGGTGGACCTTTTCTTTTATTATTTTTTATCTGTTTATTCTGGGTGAGGGTGGGGAATTAATTTTATTTTATTTTTTAAGATTAAAGATTTGATTTTTTTTTCTCTGTGATGAATGTGATTGCTTATGTTTCTCATATTTTAAAAGTTGTAGTTTTGTTTTACTTAAACGTATGATCATCAGTTGTCAAATACGTGTGCATGGGAGACAGTTTTAAGGGCTCAGAGAACAGTAATTCTCCATCGATCCAGGGGATGGCGCTGTGTGATAACACTCTCTCTTTTCCTCCCTCTACAGACAAGAAGACTGATGGTGCTCCTCCTCCGATGATGATGTCACTTCTGGTATCCACCCACCTGAACCCGCCCCCTTTCTGCCCGGCAGGTGTTCTAATAAAACGTCCTTAAAAGGCCTTACATGACCAGTAGGCCTACATGTACGAGTGCCAGTGCCGACACTAGCTGCATCGTTTGCGTTTTGGGATGGCGCATTTCTACTGGCAGTTGTACTAGACCTCTTGACAAAGTTCAACAAAGCTCCTTTTTGTGAAGCAATAAAAGCTTCTTGAGCTGCTCCTGGAAGCCCCGGAAGAGGGATTACGCCTCCTCCGGACCACAAGGGGGCAGCTGCCCTGGTTGGTATGGGCAAGTGCCAGCGGAAGTTCATCGGGAGGCAGCTGGAGCACTCCCGGGTGAACATAAAAGGGGCTACCTCCCTCCATTCCTCGGCTGGAGTCAGGTGGAAGTGGACGTAGCTCGGAGGAGAGGGGTGGAGGCGGTGATGAGAGGCATTGTGAAAGGGTGCTTGGTGCTGGGGCACTGGGTTGTGTGCACTTGTAAATAGAAGAATATGTACAATAAATGTGTGTGTGGTTTGAAACCATTGGTGTCTGCCTGTCTGTGTCCGGGCTGCTCTCCACAATAGATAGATAGATGTGAAAGGCACTATATAACAGATAGATAGATAGATAGATAGATAGATAGATAGATAGATAGATAGATAGATAGATAGATGTGAAAGGCACAATAGATAGATAGATAGATAGATAGATAGATAGATAGATAGATAGATGGCATGTCTGTTCATTTTTCTTTAGTTGTATCACCTTTGTCTATGGATATTGCCTAAACTTATGTTAAAAACAATCTCATTGGTTGTATTTACCTGAACGCACATGCAAAATGTTGCAGAAATCGGTTAAACCGTTTTTACTCAATTGGTAACAAACTCTAACAAACTCTATTTGGCGACAAACTGTAACAGACAAGATGTGACATTAGACCTGAATTGATTTTCGCAGTGTGCAGCTAATAATAAATTACTCGATGGATGGTTTAACGATTTTTATTTATCTGAAGAGAGTTGTGACATGAGCGTGTCTAAGAAATAATTCAGTCTTTAGTAAAACGGGATGTTATATATATTTGCTTGTTTGTTTGTTTTTGATACTCATTTTATAGCGCCTGCCACTGGAGCGGCACCAGTAGACCGTACTGTATCCTTGAACGAGGCAGCGGGAGTCAGCCGAGGACTGGCGTGCAGCTCCTCGCTCGTTGTTTTATTTTAGGACGGTGTGCGTCATGCGGTTTGACATGAAACAGGAAGGTCACCTGACAGCTGAGGTCTGCTTGCTTTCCTTTTGACATCACGCAGAGAGACAAACCGCGTTGTCAAGCAAATGCAGCAGCAGCAGAAGAAGAACCCGCAAATGCTGACACATCACTTCGGTTCTCACCTGCGGTTTGGTTCTTTTTGGTTTGAATGTGTCAGACAATGGCAGGCTTAGTGCTTTCGTTTCGTTTTCACACACTCCACTGAAAGCCCCTACTGTACGGTCCGCGTTAGCTTCTCAGTCTGCACAGGTTTTCCTTCTCTTCAGTCTGCAGGATTTCACCGTGAATGTGTTTCATAAAAACTTTTACAACAGTGCCATCTAACAGCCTTTATGGTTTTGTCTTAATGCTCACTTCGAAAGGCGCTACAAGGAAGACCCCCTGGTTGTTTTATAAAGAACTAGTGAAACAAAATAAAATGCTTTTTTTTTCGAATTTCCAGAACATAGCAAATCAATTCGTAAACTTTCGAATAAAACCACGATCAAGGTTGTAACTCCATTAGTGTGACAGCATAGGGTTACAGAAGGACAGACATTAGCATTTTATTTCTGCACCAATCGGCCACAACATTCAAACCACTGCCAGGTGACATGACTACAATTGGTTATTATAAAATCGATTGACGACACACAGACGTTGATAATGATTCTTAACTATTTTTGTGTTCCTTCCAACTCCAACAAATAATAACTGCAGAGACACAGATAACTCAACGTGCTCTTTACTCAATTTCGAATGTGTGAGTACAACACTTCCTTTTTCCCACAAGGCTAAGCACACAACATTTCTTTATGTAAATTAAGTTATTAACATTGCTAATTAACAAAGGCAAGATACATAACATACTCCTCCCCCCTTAAAAGAAACGTGCACATTTTGTTTAGCACGAGAACAATAAATCCAATAAATCCGAGTTGACTCCTTTTTTTTTTTTTTTAAAAAAAAAAGAGGGTAATTTACTGTCCCATTCTTAAAAGGGAGTCTTATAAATTTAGACGGTTAGGAGGTTGTCTATGTCGAGCAGGATAACGACGTTCAGTGTGAGCATCTGTTGAAAGTGAAATAGTTGAGGGAGATTTTGTAGATTTTCTAGCTGACTCTTCCTCATTCACAGGAGGTGATGGAGTTTCTGATACCTCCATAGGTGGCACTTCTTCCTCAGTAATAGGACACTGATTTTCACTAACATCATAATTCAATTCAGGACAGCCCACATCTGGTGGCTCAGTGGGTGCTGGTGATGCCTGCAACAACTGATCCACATGTCTTCGCCAAACAGTACCATCAGCAGTGCGGTCAGTGTAAGAAACAGGTCCACTCTGACTGATTACGGTGGCAGGAACCCATTTGGATTTGTTATTAAAACCTCGAGCCAATACAGTGTCATCCGGACGAAAGACTCTGTCTTTTGCTTTCTTGTCTCGATGTTCAATTTGCTTTTGTTGATGATGAAGTACCACTTGTTTTGTTTCTGGTGGCTTTAGCAAATCAAAAATTGTACGAAGTTGTCTTTTCATCATTAGGATGGCAGGTGAAACTTTAGTTGTGCTGTGCTCAGAATTCCGATAAGACAGTAAGAACTGGTTCAAACGTGTATGAAGAGAGCCTTCATCTTGCGATGCCTTCAGTGAATGCTTCATTGTCTGAACAAACCTTTCAGCTGTGGTGCAGATCGAATGTGCAGAATTCCGTTTACTCGTAGGAAAGTGGCAAATTCCTGTGACACAAACTGAGGACCGTTATCACTCACAAGTTGCTCTGGGAAGCCATAACGACAGAATAATTCCTCCAACTTTTCCATTGTTTTAACAGCAGTTGTTGAGCGCATAACAGCAACCTCTGGCCACTTACTATAGGCATCTACAACCACCAGGAACATCTTTTCCTCAAAGGGACCTGCAAAATCCACATGGATGTGCTGCCAAGCCCTTTCAGGCCAGTCCCATGGGTGAAGTGGTGCCAGCTGTGGGGCATTCCTAATCTTCTGACAAGAAGAACATGCCTTGGCCCTCTCCTCAATATGTTTATCTATTCCTGGCCACCAAAAATAACTTCTTGCAATCTCCTTCATGCGGACAATACCAACATGACTTGCATGTAGCTGCTGGATTAAAAGTTTCTGCAGTGGTGGTGGAATGATGACACGGCGACCCCAAAGAAGGCAACCTGCCTGCACAGACAGTTCACTTTTCCTAGAAAGGTAGGGTTTTAGTGCTGGTAAAGTACTAGGACTTTTACCAGTAAGAACCATGTCCATTACTTTAGACAGTACTTAATCATTTCGAGTTAATCGTTTTACTTGATTTGAGGTCACAGGTGTCTCATTTACCTGCTTAAAATAAAATATATCCATATCTGGGCTTTCTGAACAGGTAACTGGCAAGGGTAAACGTGAGAGTCCATCTGCGTTGGAATGCAACTCAGACTTGCGGTATTTGATATCATATGTATGGGCTGATAAAAGTAATGCCCATCTTTGCATTCGACTAGCTGCTAGAGATGGTATACCAGTATGAGGTCCGAAGATGGTAGTAAGGGGTTGATGGTCTGTAAGAAGGGTAAACTTTCTCCCGAATAGGTACTGATGAAATTTGCGAATTCCAAAAATTATTCCCAGTGCCTCCCTCTCAATTTGTGCATAATTACCTTCAGCTTTATTCAATGTACGTGAAGCGAAAGCAATTGGTTTCTCCACATAATGTGTGAAATCACTGCACCAACTCCATATGGAGAAGCATCACAGGCAAGCTGCAGTGGCAGTGTGGGGTCAAAATGTGTAAGAACATCAGATTTTATGAGAGCGTCCTTTGCTTTGGTAAAAGTTTTTCTACATTCTTCTGTCCATTTCCAAGCTTTGCTTTGACACAACAACTGATGCAATGGCCTCAAAAGAGTTGCCAAATTTGGAATAAATTTTCCATAATAGTTGAGAAGTCCCAGAAATGAACGTAACTGGCTTACATCCTGAGGAGCAGGTGCATCAACAATTGCTTTAACTTTTGAGGGTGCTTTGTGCAGTCTACAAGCATCTATTACATGTCCCAAATATTCTATAGAGGACTTGAAAAATTCACATTTATGCTTGCGAACCCTTAGGCCATATTCTTTTAGGCGCTGAAGAGTGGCATCCAGGTGTTGAAGGTGCTCTTCTTCATTTCTTCCCGTCACAAGGATGTCATCCAAATAACATTGGACCCCTGGAAGCCCACTTAAGATTTGGTCCATTGCTCTTTGGAATAGAGCTGGAGCCGAGGTGATTCCAAAGGGTAGGCGGCAGTAACGGAAGAGGCCCTTAGGGGTTACAATAGTTAGCAATTCTCTAGACTTTAGTTCAACATGCATTTGGAGATATGCCTGGGACAGGTCTATTTTGCTGAATTTCTGTCCTCCAGCAAGGCCTGCAAACAGATCATCTATATGAGGAAGTGGATACTGTTCTACAGACAACACAGGATTGATGGTCACCTTAAAGTCCCCGCATATACGTACTGATCCATCTTTTTTTATCACGGGTACAATAGGAGTAGCCCATTCGCTTACACTCACAGGTTCCAGAACACCAGACGTAACTAAGGAATCCAGTTCAGCTTCAACCCTTGGTCGAATAGCATAGGGAATTGGTCGGGCCTTCAGAAATTTTGGTTGACTGTTAGGTTTAGTGGCAAGTCTGACAGTGATGTCCTTCATGCTCCCTAGTTCACCAGAAAACAACTCAGCATGTCTGTCAAGTACTGCATCCAACTTTGTTTCTCCTCTGAGCAGCATACAAACATTTGGCCAATCCAATGTGATTTTTTTTAACCATGATCTTCCTAATAATGATGGGTAATCTCCTCCCACTACATAAAGTGGTAAAGTGGCTTTCTGCCCATTCAATTGAACAGTCACCTTTATCAGGCCTCTCACATTCACCGGTTCACCAGTATATGTTTTTAACACTATATTAGTTTCCTTTAGTGGAAGGTGCCTCAGGAACGTATAGTACGTTTTATCTGACACGAGAGAAACAGCCGCCCCTGTGTCCACTTCCATGCATACTTTTTGTCCTTCCAACAATGGAGATACCTGGTATCCCTGTGAGCCGCCTTCAAGACTCAAAATATTTAAAAATACTTCATCTTCAGATGTGTCACTTCCTAATTTCGTTTCTAATTCTTGCGGTTGCAGCAAATGAAGTTTTTTCTTTTGACTAAATGCTGCCTTTTTACTTTCATGTCTATAATACCTCTCTGTAGCTTTCTTGGATTTACATGCTCTCTCGATGTGACCTTTTTTTCCACAACTCCTGCAGTCTAGGTCTTTAAACCTGCACTCTGAAGCTAAATGACCTTGTCTTCCACAACGATAGCACGGCCCTCTACCAGCGTCCTTGCTCTTTATATTTACTTTATGAATTTGCCCAGTTATGCTTAACTGCTGAGCCTCTTTAGCTGCCATTTCCATGGACACACTTATTTCAATTGCCTTTGCAAGGGTTAGGGCACTTTCTGTCAGAAGTCGTTTTTGTATGGCTTCACTTCTCAGTCCACATACCAGCCTATCACGGATTGTGTTATTGAGCACTTCATTGAATTCACAATGTTCAGATAACTTCCTTAGTG
>JANRMT010028174.1:4739726-4767343 GCA_026402145.1 Polypterus bichir lapradei
GATAGATAGATAGATAGATAGATAGATAGATAGATAGATAGATAGATTATCTATCTATCTATCTAACAGAAAAAAGACTCTTTAATGTCAAAATGGAAACAAATTTCTGCAAACTGGTCTAAGCTAATTTATAAATACAAAACACACAATGATTGATCTCATATCTATTACCCCCATGATAGGAACGATCCAGAGACATCAGAAAGGTTTGGGGCAGCCACCCGTATATCATGCCCTGGCTGCAAATGGGTACATTATTATGAGTTGTTCACAGGTCAGACTCCAAAACAGAACTGATTTAAGGCTGTGAAAGATGGCAGCTTTAAAGGCCAATACAGGAAGTGATGTCATCGCAACCTGAACCAGAAGTGATGTCATCTGGACCGGAAATTAATGTCATCGTGTGCACTGGAACCGGGAGTGACATCATCATTTCGCCTGCGTCGGAAGTGATCTCGTTATTGGTGAGGATCCGGAAGCGACATCCTCATTGGCACCAGAACCTTGCAGGAATGTCCTGTGGATGGACTGCAGAGGACTGAGAGAGAAAGTCAGTGCACCTCACCACCCCCTAGTCTGTCATGGAACTATTATTATTCAGGCCCTTTAGCTGTTCACAGGTCAGACTCCAAAACAGAACTGATTTAAGGCTGTTAAAGATGGCAGATTTTAAGGCCAATACAGGAAGTGATGTCATCGGAACCTGAACCAAAAGTAATGTCATCTGGACCAGAAAGTGACGCCATCATGTGTGCTAGAACCAGAAGTGATGTCGTCATTGGCGCTGGAACTGGAAGTGACATCATCATTGGTGCTAGAACCTTGCAAGAATTTCCTGTGGGTGGTCTGCAGAGGACTGAGAGAGAAAGTCAGTGCACCTCACCACCCCCTGGTCTGTCATGGAACTTTTATTATTCAGGCCCTTTAGTTGCCTCCCAATTCTACATGTGTGACACTCGCTTTATTGTGACACATCACTGGTGCAACCCACTGGTTTAGAAGTCCCATCATTAGTCCAATTGATGTCATCTGTCTGATAGTGTCACTTGTTTGTATCTGGAGGGTCCAACTTGTGCTGAGTCAGCATAGTGTCCTGACCTACACAATGATGACAAAGGAACACAGCAAGAAAGTCCATGAAAAAATCAAACAAGAAAATCACCAAGTCAGCAAATATCCAGTGAAATCAGTTATAGAGAAATGGAAAGTGTATGACAGAGATGTAAATCTGCTAGAACACAAAAACTGAAGAACAGGAGTGAAGGGGGCCATCAACAGACCTCTGACTGAGCTACACTGAATCATGTTGGAGAGACAGTGCAGGCAACAACTATGCTGAGGGGCTCCATCAGTTGCACCCTTATAGGAGAGTGGCAAAGACAAAGCCACTGTTTTAATTAAAATACAAGAAAACCAACAACAAACAGGAGGCACGTGGGAGACTCTGAAGGCCGCTGCCCAGAACTGAGTATTTTTGGCCATCAGACTAAATGCTGTGTTACACTCCACATTATCACAAATATACCATGTCCACTGAGAAGCATGGCGGTGGCAGCATCAGGCTGTGGAGATGCCTCTTTGCAGCAGGACCTGGAAGGCTAGTGAGGGGAAATCGAAGGCAGCTAAATACGGGGAGGAAAACTTGATGAAGTCTGATAAGATCCTGTGCCTTGAGAGAAGACAACAAGCCTAAGCATAAAGCCAAAGCTACAGAGGAATGGCTTCAAAACAACAATGTGAGGGTCTTGGAGTGGCCAAGTCAGAGTTCAGATCTCAATCCACCTGAGAATTTGTGGCTGGACTTGACAAAGGCTGTTCACTCACAACCACCATGACACCTGACAAAACTCGAGAAGAATGAGGAAAAATGGCAGTAACCTGATGTGCAAAGCTTAAAGAGATCTATCTACTGAGACCCAAGTTTAGAGCTGATCGTAAAGGTGTGTCTACTTAATACTAACCTGAAGGGTTGATCAACTATACTGATCTACACCAAAATCCAGCACGCACAAAAAAACTGTATTTTACAGATTTAGGTGTGCTAAATCGATTACTGAAATTGGAATTTATCTACCATAAACTGTTACCACAAGCTATAAGATTTGATTAAAGAAACATTAATTTTTTAAAAGAATAATTATTTTTCATGTTCAGAATATTATTTTAAGTTTACTTTGAGGTGTAAAACAGCAGTCTTTCTTGTTCTTATTATTAGCTAAGTTGGTCACAACCCAACATCATGTCTTGCTCTAGATATTTTATTTTCTCTTTTCTTATTAAATAACGAGAAATTTGAATTTAGAAGGTTAGAAAGATGCTTTTTTTTCCTCCAGAGGAGAGAGGGCTGTCGTTTAAATGGTTTTTACAGAAATATGTAAGGTTGAGTTGTCCATTGTCTTCCCCTGATAACATCTAAGCAAATGGTAAAAGAATACACAGCCTGTCCTTATTGAGACAATAAATGTTACTGGTTTAAAAAATGTTTGAGAGATATAGATAGAAAACTAAAGGAAACAGAGCAAGTCTGTGTTAGCAGGCTTCTGTTGGTCACTTCATCGTGAAACAAGTGATCCAATCACCAATGATAAAGTGGTGGAGATTCAAAGATCAAGTGCAGTCATTTGAGAGGGTGGAGGAATGGTGGGAAATGAATAGTAAAGTCGTATTAAGAGCAGGTGAAGAGGTGTTGGGTAGGATGACAGAAAGGAGACCCCCCTGGGGACAAAGAAACGATGCAACAGAGAAATGCAGGATGAGTTAAAGACTGAGAAGAAGGCAAAGAAGACACGATGGCAATCAGAGAAGGAGGAAGACAGAGAAATGTGTGGGCAGCCAAACAAAGAGGCAAGGAGGGCAGTGGCAGGAGTCAAGGCACAAGCTATGAAGGATATGTTTGAGAAAACTGGAGACTAATGAGGGAGAGAGAAGGTTTATTATAATAGCAAGTACTATGGACAGGGCTGGGGAGGATTTTAGTCAGAAAAAGCAGATGGAAGATAAGTAGGGTGTGGTGTTGAGTGAGCATTGAAGAGATAGTAGAGGTACTTTGAAAAGCTGCTGAATGAAGAAAATCCAAGGGCAGTATTTAGGGATTGAGTCCCAAATGAAGGGCATACCAAGAATATGGAGGGGGACATAAAGAAGGAACTGAAAAGAATGAAAATGCAAAGGCAACAAGACAAGATAAAATACCAAAAGAAGTGTAGAAGAGTTTAGCGGAAAAGGGAGTGGATGAATTATGGAATCTAATGTAGAAGATCAATGGATAGGAGAGGATACCGGAGGAGTGGAGGAACAGTGTGATTGTACCCAATTGCATTGAGATGGGAGATATTCAGGATTGTGGAAATTATAAAGGGATAAAGCTGATGTCACACACAATGAAAATTTGAGAATTTTCAGAGAAAGCTTGGGGAAAAGTAGTTTGATTTTATTACAGGGAGAGCAACACCTGAAGCAGTCTTTCCATTGAGATAACTCATAGAGAAGCACCAGGAAAGGTTTGCATTTGGCATTTATTGATTTGAAGAAGGCTTATGATAAAGTGTCACACCAAGAAGTCTGAAGAGGATGAGATAGGAAGGAGGACCAGAGAAGTATGTGAGGATGTCCAGGTTATTAAGGTAGTGAGGGCAGTGTTGGGTAACAGACAAGTCCAATTAGAAGTGGTCTGCACCAGGGATCTTCTTTAAATCCTTACCTCTTTGATATTATTATGGATTTGTGGACTCGTAAGATAAAAGACCAATCACCACTGGTGTCGATTTTTGCCATTGATATTGTGTTGTGTAGCACCAGAAAACAGAAAGTGGAGAAGGGCTTTGAGGGATGAAGATAACTAGGAAGGAAACAGACTATCTGAGGTTTAATGATGAGCAGATTTCAGAAGTCATCCTGCAGGGACAGCCATGAAAAACAGAGGATATATTAAAATATCTAAGATCAATGGTAGCTCAAGATGAAGAATTAGAAGAAGATATAAGAAGTTGGACATGGCATAAATGAGAATGTTTAGATGAATGTGCAAAGTTACAACAAATGATACAATAAGACATGAGACAATCAGAGGTTCAACAAAAGAGTGAGAGATGTCTAAGAAAGTACTGGAAAGGAGGTTGAAGTGGTGTGGACATGGGATGAGGAGAGACAAGGAATATGTGGGCAAAAGAGTGATGGGAATGGAAGTACCAGGGAAGAGGGAGTGAGGGAGGTGGATGCATAAAGGAGAAGAAGATCTGAAGGAAAAGAGTCTGAAGGGGAGGAGGTGCAGGACTGAGCTGTGCAGGACTGGCTGATGAGGCACATTGACTCCACATAGAAGGGGGAAAAGATGAAGAGAAAGAAGAAGATTCCACCATGAAACACCACAAGACGATTAAAATAGGAAAAAAAATTTCCAAGTGATTCGATTTTGTAAGTAATAATTACATTTCAAACAATTTGAATTGCAGATTATTATTTTTTCAAGTCTGAAAAATTGATTTTAAAAATATACAGGGTGAGCCAAAAAGAAGTACATCATTTCAAATGTTTATTCTACAAAAACGCTACAATATAATGAAAAATTCCATTACGACACAAGAAAGGGTATACAAAATAGATTTCTTCCACTGTGTTTTAAAAATGACGTATTCAAGGTGGTGGCCATCATTGACGATACACTCGTCGAGACAATTTCTGAATGCTCACATGACTCGTTCGGCCATTTCAAGGGGGATAGCGGTGATTTCATGGTGAGTAGCGGCCTTGAGGGTTTCAATGTTTTGAGGTCAGTCTGTGTCTCGCACAGAGCGAGAGCAGGTGAACGTGAAGACCACCTGACATCGTCACACAGGGAGATCAGCTTCCCCGGTAACATCTCCCACAAAACTTTCTTAAAAATACTGTATTTTTTTTTCCTTTATTTAAACCTTCATCTCTCTGAAATTGGATGTGACAGAGCTATTAGGATTTGAATCCCGCGTCCTCAAATGTTTAAAGAATGCCAAAAATTTCTAACTGAAGCACATTTTATTTATTTCTTTATTTATTTGCAGATCAGTGTTATGTAGTGTTTTATGTTTGAAATTAACTTAGACCATTTTGATGAGATCTGATTTCACTTTGGAATTGAAGACTGTCTTTTTGTTGTCAAAAAAACCAAAATTATATCCACTGGGATTCAATGTTATATTAAAAATAAAATGTGAAAACTTCCAAAGAGTTCAGACTTTTTATAGACACTGTATGTATAGCGGGGGTCTCCTGATTAGATTTGGCAGAAACCCTAATCATCCATATGTCAGAATTAAACAAAATGTTTGCAAGTCCTGCTCATTATTGGAAACATGTTTTGAAAGTACTAGTATTCCATCCAACCATGTATTGAATCTGCTTCAAATAACATTAGGCTTAGGGAAGCCAGGATCTTTTGTGGCAACAGAAGCCCAAAGGCAAGATAAAGATGAAAATCAGAGTCGCTGTTTGCAAGTCCTGCTCAAAATTGGAAGCTTCTTTAAAGATGGAAGCTTTTGAAAGTACTAATATTCCAACCAGCCATTTATTGAATCTGCTTCATATAATATTGCGGTTATGAAAGCCAGGATCTTTTGTGGCCACAGTAAGCCAAAGGCAGGATGAAGATGAAGATCAGAGTCCCTAAAGAAAAAATGACAGAGATTTGAGGAGAAAATTCCCACTCTGCATAATGCAGTGTCCCGGACCACCTATAATACCACTTCATTAGTACCTCCAATCTGATCAGAATGAGTGAATTAGGTGGCACTCTGTGATGGACTGGCTCCTCCACTAGCGCTGATTCCTGCCTTTCACCTCATCCTGCTAAGACACGCTTTTCTTCCTCCCTGCAGTCCTGTATTAGAGTTAAAAAGATGAAGAAATGGAGAGAACTCATATTTGTAATAAACAGCTGAATTTATATAATTTATGTGCTTAATTTCACAGGCTGGGATTCTCATCTCAAAATGTCTCACCTTTGAAGATGGCCGCCCTGGGCCGACCTTTCCAGGTGGGGATGCTCTATGACTGTCGCACTGATTCATTCATTCCAGGTAAGAGCAAATTCAATTTTTTATGTTTGCTCTCTCAAACAGACCAACTGCAGTGATATTTTCGGATCCACGTTTGACCAAATTACAATTTTTTTGTTTGTTTAATTACGTTTTCTCACCAGATGTCACTCTATGGGACTTGGAAAACCTCAAAAAAGACCTCAGAATTAAACCTCAGAAGAACACACAGGTCAAGATCATCACGTTGGACTCCTTGGATGAGAAAAGTTCAATCTTAAATATGTCAACCTCCCTTAAAGCGAGCTTCTTGTGTGGCTTGATTGAGGTTGATGGAGCTGCCAAGTACCTCAAAGACACCAAATCATCCAAACGATGGTCCAGGGTCACCCTGCACTACAGCACGACCACCAGAATGGAGCAGCTCAGCATGAGCCACTTGGGGAATCAGAACGTTGTCTATCCAGAAGTGTTTGAGCAGAAATCGGCCACCCATGTTGTCACAGCCGTGTTGTATGGCGCTCAGGCATTTTTTGTTTTTGATCAAAGGGACTATAAAGAGGAAGATAACCAAGATAGTAAATTAAAATTAGAAACATTAATTAAAAAATATATTTCCGTAGATGGAAAAAGAGCCCTAAAAATGACAGATGCTGACAAGGAAACTGCTGACCATCTTAACTTCACATTCTATGGTGATTTTCTCCTTGATCACAATCCTACAAGCTTTCAGGATGCCATGCACATTTACAACAATTTGCCAAAGCATATTGACAAAAATGACGAGCAAGCTGTGCCCGTCCAGGTCTGGTTGTACCCGCTGAAACATCTCAACTCACAGGCTGCTCAGCTGGTACAAGAGATCAGTGTGGCACTCGTGTCGAAATCTCAGGAGGTCCTGGAGGAATTAGACGAGCACATCATGAGGTGTAATGACATCATGAAGGACGGTGTTGTCAATAACTTTACTATAATTAGGAAAAATGCAGATGACTTCAAATCAATGCTTAATCATTTCAAATATACCTTCCAGAAAGAACTGGCAAGGGTCTTGCCAAATATCAGGGGGGGTGACGCAAGTGAAAGAGAGCTGGACAACATTCTGAAGAAGAAGGAAGAGTCGCCATTTAAGAAGTGCATCATAACAACATGGCTGGATAAAAGAGAAAAGGAAATCACTATGCTCAGAAGTTTCTTTAATCGAATTAATGAAATGAAACTTGATATTATTATAAATGACCTGGATACATTAATTTACAATACTAGTGTTAAAAATATTGTCTGCTTGACTTTCACTTCACTCCATGTGTGTCGCTCATACATGTCAGAAATGGAACGCTATCTTCAAGCCCCTTCTAGGAAGTCCTCATATCATTTGTCAGAGCCAAGTGAAGAGTTAATCATCCAGAATTTCAGACAGCATTCCCAGCGTTTCATCGAGTTTGCTGAAATTAACCAAAGCAGCAAGACAACGAGATTCCTCGTCCACTCCATCCCTGATGTTGAATATCTTGGGGCAACAATCTATTTGTATAAATGTGGGCGTCTCATCAACCACAACTTTCAGCTTCCATCGAAACCTGAGACTCTTGTGGTTTATTCCCAAACAGAAGACAGTGTAACCCTACAGTTAAGACCACCAAAGTGTGACTTAGAAGGTTACAGAGTGGAGTATAAGCGACTAGAAGATGAAGAGTGGAAGACTATCAACACAACTGATAAAAGTGTAAAATTTACCATCACAAAGTTACGTCCAGCTTCAACATATCAACTCAGACACAGAGCCGTTTGTCAAGTTGGTGCGAGTCAGGCCAGTGATATGACAGAAGTGAGGACACTGCCCATTAAAAAGTCTATGGGAAGACATACTATAAAATGTAAGGAGATAACAGATGGAAAATCTAGACTTTACCTTTTGCCTTTGAAATCACAGTTCATAAATAATGTGAAGAAGATAGAAACATGTTCTTTTGAAAATAGAACATCCATCAAACCTTCAAAAACAATTATGATCCTTGGAGCAACAGGTTCTGGCAAATCCACCCTGATCAACGGAATGGTCAACTACATCTTAGGTGTCCAGTGGGAGGATGATTTCAGGTTCAAGGTAACCCTTGAAGAAACATCTAGAAGTCAAGCTGAAAGCCAGACTTCTGCTGTTACTGCTTATAAAATGAAATACCAGGATTATTTCAAGGTCCCATACTCCTTCACTATAATCGACACACCAGGTTTTGGAGACACCAGAGGAATTGATTGGGACAAACAAATCGCTGAGCAGATACGAGAATGTTTTTCATCTCCACAAGGGGTACAGCACATTAACGCAGTGTGCTTTGTAGTTCAGGCTTCCCAAGCTCGACTGACACACACACAGAAGTACATCTTTGAGTCCATTTTGTCCATTTTTGGAAAAGACATAGCCAAGAACATCCTGGTCCTGATCACATTTGCTGATGGACAGCGTCCACCAGTTCTCGATGCCATCACAGATTTTAAGATCCCGTTTCCCAAAGATGACAGAGGCAGCCCGATTTTTTTCAAATTTAATAATTCGGCCCTTTTTGCTAATCATGACGAGGCTAATAGCAGTGATGATCTGATGATTGAGAAAATGTTTTGGGACATGGGTGCAAAAAGCATGGAGAGGTTTTTTAAGGCTTTAGAGAAGATGGATGATAAAAGTTTATCATTAACTAAAGAGGTGCTTGAAGAGCGCAAGCACTTGGAGACGGTAGTGGATGGACTGCGGCCTCAAATCAAAGCTGAACTGAGTAAACGTGAAGAAATTAGACAGACCCGTGACATTTTAAATAAACACATTACTGACATAGAGATCAACAAGGATTTTGAGTATGAAGTGGATGTAATTCAGAGAAAAACAGAGAGCATTGCAGGCACTGGGGAGTTCATCACTAACTGCCAGAAATGCAGATTCACCTGTCATTATCCATGTTCTTTATCAAATGATAAGTATAAGATCAGATGTTCTGCTATGAAGGACGGGGTCTGCACTGTTTGTCCCGGTAAGTGTGCGTGGAATATTCACTCCAACCAACAGCACAGATTTATCTATGAAACTAAAAAAGTCAAAAAGACGTATGATGAGCTTAAGAAGAAATATGAAAAAGCACAAGGGGAATTGATGACAACTGAGCAAGTGCTTGAGCGGCTTCAGCATGAACTGGATGATATGATAAACTTGATTTGCAAACTCATTACAGACTCTCATGAAAGTATAAAACGACTTGAAGAAATCGCCCTCAGACCAAACCCGCTCTCCTCTCCAGAGTACATTGAGCTCCTAATTCAGGCTGAAGAACAAGAAGCAAAGCCGGGATGGATGGAGCGAGTGAAGTCACTGCGGGAAGTGAAGGGAAAGGCAATAATAATAGCTAATCTCAGTAGAAATGAAGAACTCTCACCAAGTGTCCACACCAAAAGTCAAAAGAGAAAATCGTCAGAGACAATGTACCCACAGAATAGGAAAGTTCCAAAGCAGAACTTCTGAAAAATACAACTGAATACTGAATGACTGTATTTTGGACCTTTGTATCTGCACAACTGATGAAATCTGTTAAGAAAATATGGCTTTTTTATGAAGTAATCAAAAATGTTAGAGCATATTTTATTTATCTTTCATTTTATTCTAATATATTAAAAGCATTTTTGGATGAAATGCACAATATTGAACTTTAATTTTGACTACTTGTATTTAACTGTAACTTCTGATCTCTATAAAATTAATTTATCAAATCACAAAAAGAGGAGATGTTAGTGGAGACAGCAGACCACCAATTAAACTAGCAAAAATGAAAGTTGCTACCGCATAAGAGCAGTCTGGCATGATGAAACTGAAGGACAAAGTGGGCATTGCCCATTCATTTAGGCATTAAGTGGCACAAAAGGCCTGTTCAGACAGCAGATTTAATTTAGAAATTCAGCTGTACTTCCCAACCTGCATTACTAAGTGAATGGCTGAACTGCAGCTCATACCAACACTTTGTTCAACTCTGTTCTACATCTGATAACAACGATTTGTAAATCAGAGTTGAGCAGGCACCTCATAGAAACTCCTTCATTTTAAGCTGAACTGTGACTGGATATGATGGACAAAATAAGGCACCTATAAGGAGAGACTGGAGATGTGTAACTGGAAGGGACCTTCAAATCTAGCAACATTAATCTCTTCTGTCTCATTGTGGTAATGCGCGGCCCACGCATTACCAAATTAAGTTGAAGAGGCCTTGAAAGTTAAGCAGCACCATTTATATGGTTATAAGGAAGTGCGCTTATCGTTTGTGTGTTGAGGGCGCTGTCGCGGGAACGCGGGGCCGTCTAGCGGGTGAGCGCTGTGTGGTGCGGTGTGTCAGGACACTCATGGAGCCGGTATAATGGCCAGTACGGGCTCCACCGCACGTGTTCATTTTTACACTCCGGTGTCCTCACAGCCTGCCCAGTGCAGGCGGTTTAAATTGTGGCGCGCCTAAAAGAGGAAGCCAGCATTTGATTGAGTCAGAGATGGGGATCCCATAACGTTAAAAAATGGTTTTTACTTACTCGTGAGTCGGCAACGGGTGTTCTTGAGCTAAGCATAGCCGTTGGCCGTCCCAGAGGGTTTATACGCGCGCGCGACCCGCAGGAGTTTGGTTTTAAATACATAGTTGCTCGGGGCCTGGCGTGAACGCGCTACTGTCTACCGGGATAGGTGCATGAGGTAGACGTGTTGGCAGATTGGCTGGACAATCTCGCCGGTTATATTTAAAGAGTTACCGGCCAACAGGGGTCGTCAGTGGACCTAAGAGCGAGGTAGGAGTAAGCACTGCTCAGCTATTTGGAGGAGCAGTTGTAATTTTGGCGGCTTTTGCATATATTCTTTTTTGTAAATATTCTTTTGTACAGTGGAACCTCGGTTTGCGAGCATAATTCGTTCCGGCAACATGCTCGCAGTCCAAAGCACTCGTATATCAAAGTGAATTTCCCCATAATAAATAATGGAAACTCAGATGATTCGTTCCACAACCCAAAACTATTCATATAAAAATGATTAATACAAAATATAAAGTAAAAATACATAAAATAAATTAACCTGCACTTTACCTTTAAAAAGAATCATGGCTGGTGTGAATGAGTTTCTAAACTCTTGTGGGATTCCACCCAACGGGACGACACGCGGAAGAGCGCCCCAAAGCAATCGCAGTCTCCCAGCACTATAGCAGTTCGCCATATAAGCATTTCCAAAACGATCGCGGACATGCTGTAAGCGCCTGCCGTCAATGGGTGATACAAAGAACATTATAAAGATCCCGCTACTATAAATAACCACGCTGTTGCTGTTTCAAGCTGAATAAAGCTGGTGTTGTTAAAGTACTGAGACTCGGCTTCGTGTTTTGGTGGCGCAAGGCGGGGACTCGCACTTCACAGCACACACACAGTCACAATGCTGTAGTAAACAGTATACGCTCGTACGGATGTTGACTATATGAGTGAGGCATGCAGACTCAGACGGAGAATAGGAGACGATTGCCCACGAGAGAGAGAGAGAGAGACGCGAGCAAGCGAGATAAGGAGAGAGAGAGAGAGATAAGGAGAGAGAAGAACCATCAGCTCAGTTGTGATCACATGACACTCAGCGGACAAAGTGTATCAATACTACTCGTATTGCAAGACATCGCTCATTTATCAAGTCAAAATTTATTAAAAAATTTAGCTCGTCTTGCAAAACACTCGTAAACCAAGTTACTCGCAAACCGAGGTTCCACTGTATATAGAATGATATATCTCCTAGTGATTATTTTTGGTGGAGGTATATATTCTTATTTGGTACTGGGATAGTTTTTGATTTTGGGTTTGGTGCAATCGTTTTTTTTTTTTTTTGTATATGCACACACTTGTTTTTGTGCATTTTTCTTTCCTGCTGGAGGAGTGTCTTGAGCCAGGGATAAAAGAAGACAACCTTCATTATTGGAGTGTGTATGTGTAGTTTTTTGTAGGAGTGCACTGTTTTTGTAAATACACCTTTTTGTTTGTTTTTATTTATTTCTGAAGAAGTGTCAGTGTTGAAGGACTGTGTCTCAAAGCCCACCTGACACTACTGCATTGTTGTTGCACAGCACTCTTGTAAATAAACTTGCACCATTCACCCTTCAATTTTTTGTCCGTGTCTCATCTCTCCACTGATCCTATTCGGTTCATGAACTATCAGATGTCCAGAGTGTAGGCTGGGGCCACTTCCCACTACACCGGATATCACACTCATTTGGGAGGGAGCTAAAGACTCAAAATACACTCTTTATTGGAGACCTGAAAGCTGATGAGCCACCCGTTTTGGGGGAGCTGGAAGCTGATCATCCACTCTTTTAGGAATGAGAAGCCACCAATTCTCTGTGGAGCAAAAAACTCACAAACTTTCTTTGTAATGGTTTAGCTGTTATCCATAAAGTCTCGGAGCTGGAGGAGTTGAATGAGCTCCAAGATCAACTCTGCCAAGTCAAACTTTGGGCAATAGACTGAGCTCAGTCTGAGAAGACTGATTTGGAGCCATAACTTCAGGAAGGGAACTTCAGTGCCTACACTCTTCTGCCAGAAAGGACCTAACAACAAGCTGAGAAAGGCAGCATCACACCACACCACAGACAAAGGACCATGCAGTTTTTATGCTTCACAAAATGAGATTAGATTGAGTTGGTGTCATGGACAGGTGAGACACCTGCCTTCATTTCATCTTCTCGTTGGGCTGCATGGTGCCTTAATCAGGTGGTGGTGGCAACTTGTTGTCACCACAGAAGAACCAGAGAAAACAACAGAGAAAGATGGAGATTTGTGGAGATTGTGGATACCTGAAGAATCTGATAATTCTGTGCCCATATAATGTATTAGGAATACAACTAATATGGAGCTATGAAAAACCCAAATTAATAATAGTGTGTTTTTTACACTATTTTGAAAATGTTCCATTGAATTGGCTGGGTGAATTTCTATAGGTAAAGTATTTCAGATTTTAGGTGCATAACAGCAGAAGGCCACCTCAAAACTTTATTTAATTCTTGGAATTATAAGCAAACCACCATTAAAAAATCTGAGGTTACGACTTGGAGTGTAAGGGGGACAACCATCAGGGCCTTCTGCTTTCCCACTCTGAAGTGAGTTTATAGTGTCTGGTAATTCTAAGAGTGTCAAGACGTTTATCCAGTTTCTCTACATTAAGAGTATCTCGCTGTGGTGTCTGTAATGCATCAGAAACTCATTAGATTGTCTTGTCTTCTTTAAACGGAGTCGAATATAAGGACTTATAGTACTCTCTAAACATGTGTGCTATATTTTTATGGTCCATCTGTGTTGATGATTACCGTTATTGCATTGTGAACTTCCTGCTTGTGGATTTGTTGATCTAAGATTTTATTGGCATTCTCTCCGTGTTCATAGTAATGATGTCACGATTTAAAGATGAGTTGTTCTGTTTCTTTTGTTGTCAAGAGGTTGAGTTCAGATTGCAAAGTCTGTCTCTTGTTATAAAGTATCTCATTTGGAGACCTGCCGTATTCTTGATCTCTTATGGTAATGTCAATGATTAACTCTGACGCCTTTTGGTCTCCCAGTTATTTTTGTGGGAAAAATATGAGATAATCTGTCCTCTTAAAGACGCCTTTAGTGTTTCCTAGAGTATTTCTGCAGAGATTAAAATAATCTGATTAACAAAAATGCTTGGTGGGACACTTATCTCCTATGAAATGCAAAACAATGTTAGGAAGGCTCCAAAATCTATACTAAGCCGTACTTTCTCTGCTGTTCTTTTTCCCGTTTTCTGTGGTGGTGATCTGCGCCATGACCACCTGGTGAAAGAACCATGCAGTGCCTACATTGATGGATTGAAGGCCAGAGGTCCTCATGACCATCATCATCAAATTCTTTCATGTGAAGCCTGAAAACCATGAGGACTGATTGAGATCATTTATGTTAGGTAGAATGCTGTAATAAGTGTATACGTTTAATATGTCACTGTGCTCTGTGCAAATATATTTTATAAATCTGCCATCTTCTATTCACATGCACAGCTGACACAGAGCCAGATTTAGCACAGGAGTTCACCATAGAAGAACTGCTAGGCAAGCATTTTAGACAAAGACAGTTAGGGACAACTGCGAAATGGGAAGTCAGACTGAGGACCATTGTGTACTATTTCTGTGTGTCAAACTCAGCTTGAAACTGCATTTTCTTTGCCTTGTTTGGAATGGCATGATTCACCGAAGTGGGGGCCTGCACATGAACAAAGAGTATAAAGCCTTGGAACATTGCCTGGCACACCTTTGAAGCCGATGGACAGATGGGAGATAACGTTATTCGATCCTGAAAATCCTTCCTACGCAGAGACAAAAATGGCCAACTCTACACATCGGGCCCCCAATCCCGAACTTGGTTCTTGCCATTGGCTTCCTTCGTCTGTTATGCAGCGTAAGCCGTCATTAAACAAAGCTAAGTTATTTCTCGATGTGATTTCTTTATTCTGCCGTAACACTAAGGGAGGGGTATCGCCTTTTTATATTATATTTATATAGATTCGGGTTATGTAACACGCCACATTACAAAACAATTCATTCAAACAAGGTAGCTAACGCCCCCTGCTGGATACAAATGCCTAGAATGGCTGGGTGTTCTCATGGCCTGGAACCCCTGCAGATTTTGTTTTTTTTTTTTTCTCCATCCGTCGGGAGTTTATATTTTGTTTTTTCTGTCCTCTCTGGCCATCAAATCTTACTTTTATTCTATGTTAATAAGTATTGCCTAATTTTATTTTTATATTTGGTCTTTTTTCTCTTTCTTCCTCCTGCACTTTGAGCTCCATCTATTGTATGAAAATGTGCTCTAGAAATAAATGTTGTTGTTGTTGATGACTAACCAGTAATAAGAGGAGTGCCTACCATCCTGCCCTTACAAGATCCTATGTATGCTCAAAACTTTCAGCCACTGGAAAGGGGGTTTGGGGGCAACAAAGAAAATAAACCTAAGTAATCATCATGAAAAGAATAATTGCAAATCAATGGAAACAAAATGTGTCTTTGCCCATCTGCAACCAATAAGTACAAAGTGCATTTTTTGCTAAAATATTAAATGCTTATATAGGCCAAACATGATACTCAAAACCAAAGTGCACTATGGAGCCAACCAACTATATGATCTAGTGGACATCAAGGCAAGGTTCCAGGAAAGTTATTTTTTTTAGTTATGTAGTGCCCAAGGCAGATAAAGTGACTAGGCTGATCTCAGGGCTGCAGGGGATGATTTATGAGGAAAGATTGAAACAGCTGAGCCTTTACAGTTTAAGCAAAAGAAGATTAAGAGGAGACCTGACTGAAGTGTTTAAAATTAGGAAGGGAATTAGTCCCATGGATTCAAACTCGTTAAGAGCCTGATTAGTGAAATTCTGAAGGTGTCACAATGAAGATAGTCTTGTTATTAAGATATCATAGCCTCTCCCCAAGAACAAATGCTGGACATCAAGGTGATCGCATTAACTACAAACTAAGGAGAGGAACCACAGGTAGTGAAGCCAGGTTAGTAGATTAAGAAGTCAGACCCTGACAGTGGTCTAGTTTCTGTACAGAAGGAAAATCCTACAATGGAAAAGATTTATCAATTTGTCTCCAGTTAGTGTATGCAGACTCCATCTGATCTAAATGTTAATGGCCCTTCTACACAAATAGCCCTGAACATGAGCGTTGTTTCAGAGTAAAGGCATTGCCTTCTCCTGGTCTTGAATTCATAAAACTGAATAAGCCACTGATGAATCCTTCCACAGGAGACACATTTCCTTAAAGTAACCCGTAATCTCACCTGCCCAAAGGACACAGCTGGAACCACAAGAATAATAGGAGTGAACCCAGACGTGAGTAAGTGAGGCCTTCCTGTGACAGTAAGTTTGACCAAAGCCCACCATTTACTGCTAAAGAGTTGGGAACACATTAGTTATGAGGACTTGTCACATGTCTTCTTATATTCAAAATTCTCAGGTCAGGTAGAAGGAAAAAACTAATGGCTACATGGCATATAAGACTGGGTACCTTATCAACTATAGTGCCAAGCTGAGAAGTGGACATGACGTCATGATGTTATAGCTAAGAATGTTGTTACCAAATTGTTAATTGACTCATCACATTAGAGAGCTCGGGAAACACTTGACAGATATAAGTGGGCTGACACCATTGTGCTGCTTTTTCAGACAGCTTCTTCTGAATCCAAGTTCCATCAGAAGCCGAGAGCACACTGAGGACTTAGCAGCACACAATGAAGTACTGGATGTTTCCAGAGGCCTTAGTCCTTCCTTGGGTATCCTTTGATGAGGCAGGAAACACTGAAGGTCCAAGCACCATGAGACCACGACACAGAACATGTCAGGTAAACTTCCTGATGACAAAGAAAAGGAAAGTAGGAGCTTTCATAAATGGACTGTAGGGAGGACAAGCTGAATGCCAATCTGTGGAGTGTGGATCCATCTTACTATCACCTTCTGGTTAGAGCTTTTAGGGGCATCAGGTCTCTACAAATCCAGACTGAAGTGAAGCCATATGTTGTCACACTAACCCACACACTCAGTCTCAAGTATCAGACACCACTGAAGTGACTGATGTCGGAAATGAAAGCAGCAAATGGCAGGGAATATTTAGAGAATCACATGAATCCAGCGATGCAGTAGGAATTGTTGCCCACTGTCATGTCCAACTGCAACTTGTGGAGTAAAGAGATGAAGTCCTCCACTTGAACCTGGAACAACAATAACTTGGGTCATCACCTTTAAATACTTGAAACTGTTTATCTGTTATCTGATAAATTCGAACTCTAAGTAGCCAGTAAGCAGCCAACTTCTTCTCTGTTAGGTCTTTGTCTTGTCTTTTCTGTCTTGCATCCTGTCTCATATCCTGTGTGGTAGCCGGCCCGGACACAGACAGGCGGACACGTTTATGTCACCCAACACATGTTTATTTACATACTCCATATTTACACAAGTGCTCACAAGTCCCTAAAGTCCCCAAATTCCTGGCCACAACAATGCCTCCCTCTCTTCAGGCCGCCTCCTTGCCTCCTCCACCAAGCTCTGTCCTTCTCCTCACCCGACTCCAGCCATTGAATGGAGGGAGGCGGCCCCTTTTTTAGCCACCCGGATGTGCTCCAGGTGTCCTCCAGTAACCTTCCGCCGACACGCCCCTGTGTGGCGGAAGGTCTGGCTGTGTACCCGGAAGCACTTCAGGTATCCCCGATCCTCTTCCCCCCAGCACTTCCAGGTGTGGCAGAAGTGCTGAGGTCCAGGGCTCTCTAGGCACAGGGGCGCCCCCTGGCGGTGACCACGGGCCCCAGCAGGGTAGAGCTTCAAAACTCTGTACCCGTGGCCCCCAAAGGAACCAGGGCGGTTGCCCCCATGTGGTCTGAGGTGAGCATAAGCCCTCTTCTGGTCTTCCTGGGCATCCCGGCCGGTTCGCCACCCCAGCCATCTCCGACACCTGATATATATGAAGTTATCATATTTCTATAATCGTTGTGTTTAGCAATAAATTGTATTGTTCTGATTCTTAAAATGATCTGTAACTATCTCAATGTAAATCTAATGGCCAGAGACCACCACTACAACAGAGAAAGTTATGGAAAATAAAGCTGGAGCCTTTCCGAATTGTTTAATTAATTAGTGGTATTGCCAAAGGATAATTAATTAACAGAGTTAACATTTTCTTATTTGGCTGATGCCTTCATCCAAAGTGACTTGTAATATTTATGATGTAATTGGTTATGTTTCTTTTTTGTCTTCTAAGTGAAGCACAGGCAGGTTAAGTGACTTGTTCCAGGTCATGCAGTGTCAGGAGTGGGCCTCAGGGCTTGAAGTCCAAAGCTGTACCCACCACACCACACTGCCTGCCTAAAAAAAAAAGAGTTAAAATTCTCTTCTTTTTTATACAGCCCTGACTTCTTGAAAGGTGATCTGTCACCCCAATCTGAGGTGGCATTCACTCTGATTCAGGTTTTCTTTAAGGACCTTTCTGTATTTGGCTGCATTCAGCCTTCCCTCACTTCTCACCAATCACCCTGTGCCTGCACGCCAATAGTATGATGCTGCCCCCACTATGCTTTGCCACTGGGATGGTATCAGGCAGATGATGAGCAGTGACTCGTCTTCACCCAACATTGTGCTTGAAGTTCTGTCCATAAAAACCAAACCAGTGAATCATGTTTCTTTGTTCTGAGAGTCTAAGTGGGCTGTCATATGTCTTTTACTCAAGTGTAGCTTCTGTCTTGCCACTCTACAATAAATGGCTAATTGATGTAAAGCTCCTTAGATGATCGTTCTCTTGACCACTTCTCCCAGCTCAGCAGAGGACTTTCTGAGGTCCTGTTAGAGCAGGGGTCTCCAACACGTTTCTCACAAGCTACCAAGTAGCTCGCCAAAGGGTTAATGAATCTTATAATCTGAATTGCAATTAAGAGATTATCCGGACTCAAACTCAATTAGAAAAAAGTGGTATTTTGAGATTAAAGTCTAATGAAAATGACAATTTTAATTTACTTCATTTTTCTGTTTGATTTTGTTCTTTTCACCAGGTGTCATTCTGTGGGATTTGGAAAACCTCAAGAAAAACCTCAACAGTAAACCACAGAAGACAACACAATTCAAGATCATCACTTCCGACTCCTTGGATGAGAAGACTTCAGCCTTAAACATGACAGCCTCACTCAAAGTGAGCTTTGTAGGCGGCTTGAGTGAGGCTGATGGAGCTGACAAAGACCTCACTGACACAAAGTCATCCAAATGACAGTCCAGGGTCACCCTGCACTGCGGCACAAGCATGAGAATGGAGCAGCTGAGCGTGAGCCACTTAGGGAGGTGGAGTGGGGTTTCTGTAGTCAACAAAACATGGAGTTAAATAACCCAAGTACAGTGGCTATAAATTGTGGTTTCAATTTTATGGGTAAACCAAATACCTTATTTATTTATTTAATTTATTTATTTATTTATTTATTTATGTATTTGGATACTGTGTAGTAGAAAATATAACTGTCCATGAGACCAACTGCATCAAATTGACTCATATGAGATTAAAAAATAATAAGAATGACTTTAGTACATTTTTATTAGGTAAAATGCCCTGTATGGGGCTGGGTGGTCTTTTGGCCTGGAATCCCTGCAGAGTTTTTTTTTCTGTCCTCCCTTAGCATCTGCCCATAGATCAGACTTAATAAACCTATCTTCAAATTAGGATTCTACTACTAGTATATCTGAGTTATATAAGTGTGTATTGATTCTTTATACATTATTGGTTTATATATTATTTATTTAGTTACATATAATTACTTTTAGCTTTCTGTTTTTTTTTTTTAATCATGGCTATTCTTTTATATTGTGTAAAGCACTTTGAGCTACATTCCTTGTATGAAAATGTGCTACAGAAATAAATGTTTTTTTTTTTTGTGTTTGTTTATTTCTATTGTAAGACACGTGACAATACACATACCAGACAGACGTCAACTTTTTATTTCATTTTTTTTCTTTTTCTTTTTTCACCGATCTTTTCAGGAATTTCCTCTGGGTGTCTCGCAATGTGCTTATTGAATCTTCGTGTTGGTGATTTGACTCTGATAGTCAGGGTCTAAATAATGTGTGGTTTACCTGCACATCCCAAACACGCGCAGTTAGCTTAATTACTGAGGACATCTAGTGGACAAGAGGTGCAAGTGCTCTTGTTGTTTCTTCCTTTACTGTAGCAACTCAATGGAGCGGAGGCAGAAGCGCTACCGGCTTAACAAGGCGTCACAGTCATTTGAGTTCAGGAACTTAGTACACTGTTTTAAAAGTTGGTATATTTTTTATTATTTATGTAATAAATAATAAAATGTATTAATTATTAATTTAATTTAATTATTTATTTACTTCTTCAATGAAACATATACCACGCTTTAATTATTTTTCCTAACAATGAATCGCATCTAAATAAATAATTATTAATAGCAAAATAAAATTCAAAGGCATATATAATACAGTAAATAAAGGGTTGCCAGACGTCCCTTATATATACGGGACATGTCCCATATTTGATCATTTTGTCCGCTGTCCTGAGCTAACCTTTCAGGGACACCCAATTGTCCCGTATTTAGTTCATTTTGAAATTTCGTAATAAAAATATATTTTTACTACCTTCTTACGGTACTTAGTTGTAACTTTATAAGTAATTATATTTTCTTTTCTCAGATCCTCTTGATGAAAATAATCCAAATGTAACGAGGCAACTCGTGTTTGCTGCCTGTTTGCCACTTGTTCCGTTGCTATGGTTGCCTGAGGATGGCGACACTCTTACTGTTTAAATCTCCAGCCGCGCCCCTCATAGGGGACTGTGGAGTTCTGGATCAGCATTGCAACATACGGGGTCAACAAAGGGTGTTGTTACTGATTGCCACGGCCCACTTTTTTTAACTGCCTGTATTAAATAATAATAATATTTCTCTGTTGTCTGTATTAAATAAATATTTTCAAATGATTTAACTTTTACATATTTTTTTAAACTTGTATTAAAGAATTTTCAAATGATTTTACTTTTGTTTTCCTCATAACCTATTAAAATCCTTCCTTTAAGTTTATAACTTATGTCTCTACTTTTATATAGTATATTATTCTGGGTGTGTAGGGGGGCATGTATAAATTTTTATATATAGTAATATAGAGAGAAATTTGAATAGTGTCCCATATTTCTAATTTGCTAATCTGGCAACCCTAAGGGGCTTAGTACATTGTTTTAAAAGTTGGGATATTTTTATTATTTATTTACTTCTTCAATGAAATAGATACCACACTTTTATTAATTATTTTTTCCTAATAATGAATCATAACTAACTAAATAAATAAATATTAATAGTAAACTAAAATGCAATGGCATATATTAATACAGTAAAATCCATGTTTATTAATAGCATTTTATAATATCATGTACCTAAAAACTAAGCCCATAGACTTGTGGTGTCTCAAAGGGCCATCATAGACAGAGGAGTCCAACACAAGTCATGTCCTGCTGATGATTTATGGGAAATAAAATGTCCAAATGCAGGGGTGCAAAGCTGGTGAAGATTAGCCATCTTGATTTGCTGCCAAATGGGCTTCTTCAGAGTACTGAATTAAGGGTCTGCATACTGCCATGAAGGAGAGGTCTCAGTTTTTGATTTTTAATAAATCTGCATACCATTCTAGAGAAATGTTTTCATTTGTCATTATGGGTTATTGAGTATAGATTTATGGGCAAATGTGGCACATTTATCCATTTAAAATGAACTCTACAACACAAAAAAGTGTGCAGAAAGTGAAGGGAACTGAAAAAGAAATGTGAACAACAGTTAGTCACAGGCCTGCCATCACTGACACATATCGGTTGATGCCATATTTTCATCACTTCAGTTAGAATTTCCTGCTTATAAAACCTTTGAACCACCACATGATTATCTGGGCTCCATTTTTAACTACATGACATTGAAAAGTGCTGTTAAAGAAGCTGCAAGCCTTTGGGAGGACATCAGAGCACCACACAGACAGGAGGAGAAAATGCAACCTCCATGCACAAACCCTGCTCTCCGTGAGGCAGCAGTGCTACCACTGCGCCACCGTGCTGCCCAGAATGAACATACAAACATAATAAAGATGATATGAACTTTCACGATTTCATAAAGATTTGCTCATTTGTTTCATACATGTAAAAGAGGCAATTATATTAAAAAAGTACTTAAACCGATTCCCTTAAAACACTAACATTTATAAAAAAAAATAAAAATAAAGAATTCTTACTTTTGCATTTTCTATTAATTCTTCCCTTCTGTTTTATCAACAATGATTTTGTCATTTTAGCTTTACATTGTTACGTCTCAGATTTGTATTTAGAAAAATTTAACGTTGACATTTTTATGCTTATTCCTATTTTGCCTCTGCAGGTGCAAGCCAAGTAAAATCAATCACTGGACAGGGTGAGAGCACATCATGGTGTGAACACACACACACACACACACACACACACACACACACACACACCAGGGGCCAGTTTAACATTGTCAGCCCACCAAAGTTAAGTGTCTTTGGACTGTAGGAGAAAACAGGAGCCCTGAGCAATTTTAACAATATAAAATAAAGTATAAAAATGATATTGTATTACGCTAAATGTTTTCACTAATCCAATTAAAATACCCAATAAAGTTGCAAAATAATGAAGATTTTTATTTACATTTCCTAAGGCACTTTTTTATGGAAAGAAAACCTAGTTTCATCTTCAAATTAGACATAGCTGTTCAGTATTTTACATGCTTTTAGACTGTTTATGGTTATACTGTCCATTTCATTTTATTAAGAAGAAAATAAAACACGAAGAGAATCTGTGAGAAAAGGCTCTGACAGTTATAGTTTACGCTCTTGTGTCTTCACTGTTATGGTAACAACGGGCTTTTTAATTCAGTAATGAATGGTAAAATTGCTAAATGTTAAAGTCAACTAAAAAGTCTTCAGTAAGCCCCCGTCTACATTACTCTGCTAGCAGCAGTTACCTGGATGACGTCACGTCTCTCCCGTTAAACGCTCCTTATCTGGCACCATTTGCAGCTAAATCGCTGTGCCCTCAGATTTGCATCTTTTTTATGTTTTTTCCACATCTTTATGTTGGTTAGCATGAGTTTTTTTTAAAGGTTTAAATCAGCTGCTTGTTTTGCCACTGTACTCCTCCTTCTTCTCACAAATTTTATATCGGACGGTCGTATTCTTTTCTGTCTGTGAAAAGTAACAAAATACAACGCTAAGCTTCTTATTAGCTTTAAAATTAATGCTAATAAGCGCTGCGATCCAAAGTAGAGGCTGAGCTGTCCCGCCTGCTAGAATTAGGTGTGCTGTCACCTATGCAGTATAGTGAGTGGGCCACTCCTGTGGTGCCAGTTGTAAAGAGAGATGGTTCTGTGAGGCTTTGTGGTGATTTTAAAGTGACCTTAAACCCAGCCATTTGTGTGGAACACTATCCAATTCCACACATTGAAGACTTGTTCGCCTCATTAGCTGGGGGACAGCATTTCAGCAAATTGGACTTGGCACAGGCGTACCTACAGATAAAGGTTGAGGAACAATCACGTAAACTGCTCACCATCAATACCCAAAAGGGGTTGTTCTGCTATAATCGTCTACCATTTGAGATTGCTTCAGCACCTTCCATATTCCAACGGGCGATGGATCAGGTGTTACAAGGCCTTTCCAATGTGCATTGTTACTTGGACGATATATTGGTTACAGGCTGTAATGATGCAGAGCACCTGCAGAATTTGGATAGAGTATTGGGCCGATTGAAAGAATTTGGCTTATGTGTCCAAAAAGAAAAATGTGAATTTTTCAAGGAGACCTTGGAGTACCTGGGTCATAAAATTGATGCAGCAGGACTGCACAAGTCACCTGAAAAGGTTAGGGCTATTTTAGAGGCTCCAGTCCCCGATAATGTAACTAAACTGAGATCTTTCCTTGGTCTCATCAATTACTATGGGCGATTCATACCCAATCTTGCAACCATTTTGACCCCATTAAATGAGCTGCTTTGCAAAGACAAACGCTGGCATTGGTCATCCGCATGTAAATCTGCATTCCAGAAAGCTAAGGAGCAGTTGGTGTCTCAAAATGTCCTAACGCACTACGATCCACAACTAAGCATCCGCCTGGCTTGTGATGCTTCTCCATATGGTGTGGGAGCTGTCATTTCCCATGTCTTTCCCAATGGTGAAGAGAAACCAATCGCTTTTGCATCCAGAACACTGAGTAAGGCTGAACAGAACTATGCACAAATTGAGCGAGAAGCCCTTGGGATAGTGTTTGGGGTCAGGAAGTTTCATCAATACCTATATGGACGGAAGTTTACTCTCTTCACAGACCATCGGCCACTGACAAGAATCCTTACCCCAGAGAAAGGGGTACCGTCTATGGCAGCTGCCAGAATGCAGAGGTGGGCATTAATATTAGCAGCCCACAGTTACACCATAGAATATAAGAAGGCTGCTCTCAATGCCAATGCTGATGGGCTTTCTCGTTTTGCCCTTACTAATTAAACATAAGGAGAGCCAGAACACAGTTGACATTTTTTACATAAAACAAATGGAATTACTACCAGTGAGTAGTGCAGAAATTCGTAGAGAGACCATGTTGGACCCTACATTGTCTAAACTAATGGATATGGTGTTGCTGGGACATTTTCCTAAACAATTGGGGGATAATGATGAGTTACAGCCTTTCATCAACAGACAAACGGAGCTTACCGTACAACAAGGATGCCTGATGTGGGGGAGCAGAGTAATTGTGCCCCCTAAATTACGCCCTCGTGTTTTGTCAGAACTACATGTCAGCCACCCAGGTATAGTGAGGATGAAGTCCTTGGCACGCAGTTATGTTTGGTGGCCAGGTATCGACAGCCAGATTGAGCAACAAGTACACAACTGCCAGTCATGTCAGAGTGTTCAAAATCTTCCAAGCCCTGTGCCCCTCCACCCATGGATATGGCCAAGTGGGCCATGGCAGAGAATTCATGTTGATTTTGCTGGGCCTTATGAAGGCCATATGTACTTAGTAGTAGTCGATGCCCACTCAAAGTGGCCTGAGGTTCAACTAATGGACAGTGTCACAACTAGTAAGACTGTTCATGTCATGAGGACCCTTTTTAGTCATTATGGGATACCTGAAGTCCTTGTTAGTGACAATGGCCCACAGTTCATTTCTGATGAATTTGCATATTTTATGAAAAACAACCATATTAAACATATACGATCTGCTCCCTATCATCCAGCTACCAATGGGCTTGCAGAACGCTTTGTGCAAACTTTCAAACAAGCTTTGAAGGCATCAGAAGGATCTGCTTTAGTACAGCAAAGACTAGACACTTTTTTACTCTCATATCGCAATACTCCACATGCTACAACACAGGAATCTCCAGCTATGCTTTTTATGGGTCGCAAATTACGTTCACGGCTAGATGTGCTTAAACCAAATGTGGCTTCTACAGTGAGTCAGTCTCAAGATGTTCAGCTGTTGCACAGTAACCGGAAATCCAGACAATTTAATGTGGGTGACCCAGTGCTGGTCCGGGATTACCGAAGGGGAGAAAAGTGGACACCTGGAGTGGTAACCTCTCAGCTGGGACCAGTTTCCTACAGTGTAAAAGTTGGGAATGCTGAAGATTGGAAACGGCATGCAGACCAGTTACTACTCAACCGAGCAAATGAAAGTGTTCCACAGGCCACACAGCCAGAAGAGACGCCTTCTTCCAACTTGGTAACAATGTCACCCGTAACATTAGAGAATAATACAGTCGATGCAGGGCATAACCCTACGGGAGTAGGCTCAGTCATTCCAGACATGGTTCCTCAAACTAGTGAACCTCAGACATATGCACCTCCAACTTCACCTACAGAGAGCAGTGGCAGACGCTATCCTTTGTGAGTATCTAAGCCTCCAGATCGTTTAAATCTTTAAATGTTATAAAGTAGTTGAAACAGTACAATGTATTTATTTATGTAAATAGTTACCTTCAAGCAGAACTGCTCCATTCTGGATATGTGGCAGTGAACTACAGCTTTGTTATAGTAGTTTTGCTCATTTTGACTGTTTAGTCTTTGTGGTTTTATAAATAGGTGGGAGGGAAATGTTATGTATTGAAATAAATGTAACAATGATTGGTAGTATTCCCAGGCAGAAGGGGGCGCCAGAGTGGGGTTAAGAGGGATCTTGGACAAGCGGTTACAGAGAACTTTCTTAGTAAAAGACTACTGTGCAGTTAACTTCTGGCCTCAGTGTTTGTCATTGAATATCAGCCTCAAATTACCTAACATAGCAGTTTATTCCATTTTTTTCCTTACAAGGTTTTTTTTGGGAGTTTTTATTGTCTTCTCAGAGAGTCAAGGCTGGCGGGCTGTCAAAAGGCATGGCCTGTTAAAGCCCATTGCGGCATTTCTTGTGTAATTTTGGGCTATACAAAAATAAATTGCATTGTATTGTATTGTATATGATGACTATATAATTTTTAAGATGAAATGCAGCAAAATATGTTTATTATATTATACAGATAAAACTTTAACTTCGTTTAAATAATTTATATTGTTAATAATTAAACATGTGAGGACACTGTGTCGCTGCACTAGCTAGGAGCTGGCACTCCGTTCACGGATTATTCCTGCCTTGCACTGTATTCTTGCTGGGGTTGATGCGACACTGGATAGATGGATAGAATAATTAAACATGTACTATGAAGATGTTTCAATGTTCCTTAAAAGTTTTGAAGAATCGGCATTCTAAGCTTACAGATGGCTTAACATCTATTACAGAGCTGATTGTGTGACGATTGGGTATTTGGAGGAAGAAAAGTAAGGACAGGAATTGGGGGTTAGTGTGCTTGAAAGAGACAGTACTGCTGCAATAAATCATTTCATCGAAGGTAGCGCACAGCACTGCAATCATCTGGCGTGAGGCATGAACACCATCATGTTCCCATGTTTAATAACATGCTTTAACTCCTATCATCAAGAAAATGATATCATGTATACATCTCAGTATTTTAATTATTCACAGAGCTCTAATATCAAAAGCTCGTTTAAGAAACACGTAGTGATTCACACACAAAGAGCACATAGAAGATCAAATACAAAACAAAGCATTTAACGTGCTACTTTAGTTACGATGGTATTTGAGAAACTAGTAAATTAAATGATTTTAAGATGAAGTTTATGATGTTCTACTTCAAAGACAAAATAAACTACTTGATTAAAGTGGAAATTTTGAGATTAAAGTTAACATTTCGTGCTTTTTTCCCACTGTGTGCCTATTTCTTTTTCTCTGTACCTTAATAAGCTTTCATATGACACTCAGACGGTGGGCTACGACTCGAATTGTCACGGTGACTTTGATATCTGACAACTTCTTTTTTATTTTGGGCATTGTGCAACTTTGTGAACTTGAGCTTTCGAGTTTCTCCGACATGTTATGTCAGTCGATCAACTTCCTTTTGTTGTTTTTACCACTGTTTAAACCAACAAATAGCACATTGTTCCTTGCCTCCACTTGGAATTCACTGAAATTCTTCTATTTCCCCCCGTGCTTTTGCCATTGCCTTTTCACAGAACACTGAGCTTAAGGGCTATTTATATTGATTTGCATATTCAAAGAGGCATAATTATGGCAGGAGTTTGGGGAGTGGCAGCAGGCCTGTGCACATGCGTTACTTTTCACACTGACGGGGATTTATGTAGCGGAAGATCGTGGAAGTTTGGGAACGCACAGATTCAAGTATGTGGACTTTTCTGTGCGTACAAACATTTCCACTCTTCTCCTTACGCCATGTACCCTGGTGCATGCAATTTTTCAATATAACGATGAGCTGAGCTCCACCCAATGGCCTGTTAGATGGTGACACCTACAGTGGCAATTAAGTCTGCAAATGACTGTTCTTTCCTTAAACCTGCCTGCTCATTCCTCCTCTTCTGATCGACTCATCCTTTGAGCCTTTCCAGGATAACCATGTTGAAGATCTCTCCAGAACCAGACATGAGTGGACTGAACATTTCACCCAAAACAGATATTACATAGAGTAT
>JANRMT010028174.1:4777890-4795243 GCA_026402145.1 Polypterus bichir lapradei
TCATTCTGGAACTTTCTGGATGGTCCTTTAGGGAAACAAAAATGGCTCCACTATGGAACTGTTCTGAAGAACCACTTGGGCACTTTTATTTTTAAGAATAAATGAAGCAGCCAGGCTTTCTTTCATTTAAAGTTTCTTTAATTTAATATCCCTTATTGTGCTTTTCATTACCTATCTTTTATATAGTACCTTTCACACTACTACACAACTGACCTCCTATTTTACATTAAGTGACATTACATAGAAATTTTAAGACTACTGAGAACTGTCCATCCAACCTTTTCCATATAGTTCTTGACTGCAGTTTCTGGGTGAAAGTAAGATTAGAGGTAAATTCAGGTTAGAGGTTAGTGCTGTTAGGGTGTACGCTTGGATATTTCTCAAGAAGTTGGGGTTACAGTCAAGCGCGAACGTATCTGGCTGCCACCTACAGGTTCATTTGAGCAGGTACAATTAAAACCACAAGCCCCAACTGAGTCCATGCCACATAAAATCATAAAATCCACTCCACCACCTTTCAGGAGCACTTTACATCCATGCACACCCTGCTCTCTTTTTATGTCTGATGCAGGTTCCTTCTAACTTTCATTTTTATTCCAGCTGGCATCCTGTATCCCATTCAGCACCTGCAATGATTGGACTGAATTGCACCAGTGGAGTTTTTAAAATGACAGTTCTGGGGGAAAGGGGAAATCTCTGAATTTTTTGATATGTGTGGAGGTCAAAAGACTATTATATATATATATATATATATATATATATATATATGCCGTATACTATACTGTATATTTTATATATATAGTGGTGGATGGCTGGCGCCTTCTTAATGGAAGGACTGGGGGATAGAATAGCAAAGGGCACTACCTCCCCCAGAACACTAGATGGCAGCCCCCTGGGTTGCAGCAGTCCCTTGGGTTCCCACAGGGCTCCATGTGAGTTGGAGTTCGGCACCAACCTGTTGGGTTCCTTGGGTACTACCAGGGGGTGCTGCAGGGACTGCAGAGCCCTACTATGTCAGGCTTCCACATCACCAAGAAGTGCTTCCAGACCATGCCAACAGGCCACCGGAAGTACACCTGACTTCAGGATAAAAGATGCCCGCTACCACTGCTCGAGGAGCCAGCGTTGGGAGGCAAAGCTTAGAGAGAAAGAGAAAAGAAGAAGACAAGTGCTGTGTATATTGCTGTATTTTTATAATGTGCTTTGGGAAACCATTTGGGAAGCGTTTCCCACTGAATAAAGCAGGTGTTGTGCTTGTGAACTTGTGCCTTGCATCTGTCTATTTTCAGGTTATATATATAAAACCATCCATCCACCCATTATCCAACCCGCTATATCCTAACACAGAGTCATGGGGGTCTGCTGGAGCCAATCCCAGCCAGCACAGGGTGCAATGCAGGAAACAAACCCAACATATAAGATGGGGCAGACTTAAGGCTTTGTAAACCATAAGCAGTATTTTAAAATCAATTCTAAATGACACAGGTAACCAGTGTAGTGACATTAGAACTGAAGTGATGTGCTCGGATTTTCTTTTCCTAGTTAAGATTCTAGCAGCTCCATTCTGCACTCGTTGCAAACGATTTATGTCTTTTTTGGGTGGTCCTGAAAGGAGTGCATTACAGTAATCTAGCCGACTGAAAACAAAAGTGTGAACTAATATCTCAGCATCTTACAATGTTTTAAGAGGTCTAACTTTTGTTATATTTCTTAAGTGAAAAAATGCTGTCCTAGTAATCTGATTAAAATGTGATTTAAAATTCAGGTCAGAGTCAATAGTTACCCCTAAATTCTTTACCTCCATCTTGACTTTTAATCCTAATGCATCAAGTTTATTTCTAATAACCTCATTATATCCATTATTGCCAATCACTAAGATTTCTGTTTCTCTTTATTTAGCTTGAGAAAATTACTACTCATCCATTCGGAAACACAAGTGAGACATTGTGTAAGTGAGTCATCAGGCGCTATTGATAAATACAGTTGCGTGTCGTCAGCATAGCTGTGGTAGCTCACGTTATGCCCCGAGATAATCTGCCCTAATGGAAGCATGTAAATCGAAAAGAGCAGCGGACCCAGGATAGAGCCTTGTGGACCACCATCTTCTTATATAATACGCTACCATGGCTGTTCGTTTGTCTGTCCAGGATTTTAAATCACCTGTCTCTTCACCGTTTCACCTATTGACTTGAAATTTGGCACACATATATTACGTGGTGTCTACTGTCCTCTTTCGGGGTGATGATTTTTATTACTCTTTTAATTTTTATTTTATTGTAGAATCAACTCTTGGCAGCGTGCAGCAGGGCGGCCGTGCGGCACATGCGTATGGGCGCCGTTCTCATTCCCTACCACCTTTGCTAATCATTCTTGAGGCAAATTGAAGACTTAAGTGTAAGCTTAAGTGAAAAATTAAAGAAAACGTACTAAGTAATTGTAACAAAAAAACTAACTTAATCAGTTTTAACGTAAAAAGATACCGACAAAAGAAGAGAAGCAGCGGGTCGCTAGGGAGGAGAAAAGAAGAGCTGCTCAGGAAGCAGCAAGCGTATCAACCTCTGAGTAAACGAATGCTAAACAGAGACAGAGAATGAAAGAGTGTGTAAACTAGGAATGCTCAAGTGAAGTGTATTCACTGCACGTTATCGTGCAGTACGCCGTTACTGGTATAGAATATCAGGGGTCTTTGAGTTGTGATTACCACAACTAACTAAGAATTTTCTCCCTGCCAGGTAGGATTCAAACCAATTTAAGACCCTGCCAGAGAGGCGCACCCATTGACTAAGGCGATTTCTAAGAATATTGTGATCAATGGTGTCAAATGCAGCACTCAGATCTAAGAGGATGAGAACAGATAAATGGCCTCTGTCTACATTTACCCGCAAGTCATTTACTACTTTAACGAGTGCAGTTTCTGTGCTGTGATTTGTTCTAAAACCCGACTGAAATTTATCAAGAATAGCACGTTTATTGAGGTGGTCATTTAACTGCATAATGGCTGCCTTCTCCAGAATTTTACTTAAGAAGGGCAGGTTAGAAATGGGTCTAAAATTTTCAAAAGCAGAGGGGTCGAGATTATTTTTCTTGAGCAGGGGTTAAACTACAGCAGTCTTAAGACAGTCTGGGAAGACCCCCGTATCTAATGACAAGTTTACTATGTCAAAAATATTATCAATTAGCACGCTGGATACTTCTTTGAAAAAATTTGTTGGTATTGGGTCAAAGACGCAGGTGGAAGGTCTCAGTTGAGAAATTATTTTATATAAATCAGGTAAATCTATCCTGGTGAAAGAATTGAATTTGTTTATAATAGAGTACTCATCCATCTATCCATTATCCAACATCCTAAACCCTAACTACAGTGTCACAGGGGTCTGCTGGAGCCAATCCCAGCCAGCACAGGGCACAAGGCAGGAAACAAACCCCGGGCAGGGCGCCAGCCTACCTCAGGGCACACACTCACACACACCCCAAGCCCACACTAGGGACAATTTAGAATCGCCAATGCACCTAACCTGTACGTCTTTGGACTGTGGGAGGAGACAGGTTAGCAGATTTACTACAAATCAAAAACTAAATCTCTTCTTCATAGAAGTATTCACATCCTTAATTCAGTGCTTTGTTAAAGCTTCTTTGGCAGGAATTGCAGCTTTGTGTCTTCATGGTAAATAATCTTCAAGTTTGGCATACCTGGATTTAGCCTATTTATTCCATCCTACCTGGCTCCATCTGCTATAACGTTACAAATGGCTCAATTTCCACTCACATCCAGATGAACACATGCCATTTAGTTTTATCCACATGTTTTATCCGTTGTGTTTGGCAGTCATTACAATAATATAACAATAAAGTGAATGGAATGGAAGGCCAAAAATGGAGCATTTTAAGAACCTGACACAGAGTCAAAAGTCCTGCCAGCTTAAGTCTGCAATCAATGCAATTGTCATCTTGGGAGGCTACCAAGTTCCCCTTCTGTTTTTCCTGTCTAGTATTTAAATGTCGTCATTGGTTTTATTACTGTTGCTTCTCCTATTTTTGTTTTATTTACACATAAGTCATTTGTTTCAGTTTCATTTTTACTTTATGCTCACAGTAAGTACAGTTAGTCTGGCATGAAATGACCAGCTTGTGGCTTCTCTTTTATTTAATTATTATTTAAAAAATATATATACAGTTAGTTCCATAAATATTTGGACAGAGACAACTTTTTTCTCATTTTGGTTCTGTACATTACCACAATGAATTTTAAATGAAACAACTCGGATTCAGTTGAAGTGCAGACTTTCAGCTTTAATTCAGTGGGCTGAACAAAACGATTGCATAAAAATGTGAGGCAACTAAAGTATTTTTTGAACACAATCCCTTCATTTCAGGGACTCAAAAGTAACTGGACAATTGACTCAAAGGCTATTCCATGGGCAGGTGTGTTCAAGTCCGTCGTTATGTCATTATCAATTAAGCAGATAAAAGGCCTGGAGTTGATTTGAGGTGTGGTGCTTGTATGTGTGAACAGACAACCTGCGGTCAAAGGAGCTCTCCATGCAGGTGAAAGAAGCCATCCTTACGCTGCGAAAACAGAAAAAACCCATCCGAGAAATTGCTACAAGATTACGAGTGGCAAAATCTACAGTTTGGTTCATCCTGAGAAAGAAAGCAAGCAACAACAACAACAACATTTATTTCTATAGCACATTTTCATACAAAAAATGTAGCTCAAAGTACTTTACAAAATGAAGAATAGAAAAATAAAAGACACAGTAAGAAAATAAAATAAGTCAACATTAATTAACATAGATGAAGTAAGGTCCGATGGCCAGGGTGGACAGAAAAAACAAAAAAAAAATCTCCAGACGGCTGGAGAAAAAAATAAAATCTGCAGGGATTCCAGACCAAGAGACCGCCCAGTCCCCTCTGGGCAATCTACCTAACATAAATGAAACAGTCCTCTTTGTATTTAGGGTTCTCATGGAAGGATTTGATGATGATGGTCATGTAGACTTCTGGCTTTCAGTCCATCAATGTTGGAGCATCATGATGCTTTGAGTAGGTGGAGGTGGTGCAGGCCGCCACCACAAAGAAACCGGAAAAAGAAACAGAAGAGAGAGTAGGGGTCAGTACGGATTTTAGAGCCCCCATGAATAGTTATTATGATGAACTGCACATACAGAGTATCCGGATTAAGTTAAAGTGAAGTTATGAGAAGGCCATGTTAAAGTAATGTGTTTTCAGCAGTGTTTTAAAGTGCTCTACTGTATCAGCCTGATGAATTTCTATTGGCAGGCTATTCCAGATTTTAGGTGCATAACAGCAGAAGGCCTCCCACCTCCCCACTTCTTTTAAGTTTAGCTTTTGGAATTCTAAGGAGACACTCATTTGAGGATCTAAGGTTACGATTTTGGATATAAGATGTCAGACATTCCGATATATAAGATGGAGCGAGATTATTTAAGGCTTTATAAACCATAAGCAGAATTTTAAAGTCAATTCTGAAAGACACAGGTAACCAGTGTAGTGACATCAAAACTGGAGAGATATGCTCGGATTTTCTTTTTCTAGTTAGGATTCTAGCAGCTGCATTCTGCACTCATTGCAAACGATTTATGTCTTTTTTGGGTAGTTCTGAGAGGAGTGCATTACAGTAATCTAGTCGACGGAAAACAAACGCGTGAACTAATTTCTCAGCATCTTTCAATGATATAAGAGGTCTAACTTTTGCTATGTTTCTTAAGTGGAAAAATGCTGTCCTAGTGATCTGATTAATATGCGATTTAAAATTCAGGTTACAGTCTACAGATATCCCTAAATTTTTTACTTCCGTCTTAACTTTTAATCCTAATGGATCAAGTTTATTTCTGATAACCTCATTGAATCCATTATTGCCAATCACTAAAATTTCAGTTTCCTCTTTATTTAGTTTGAGAAAATTACTATTCATCGATTCAGAAATACCAGTAAGACATTGTGTTAGTGAATCGAGAGAGTCGGAGTCATCAGGTGCTATTGATAAGTACAGCTGTGTGTCATCAGCATAGCTGTGGTAGCTCACGTTGTGCCCTGAGATAATCTGACCTAACGGAAGCATGTAGATTGAGAAGAGCAGCGGACCCAGGATAGAGCCTTGTGGAACACCATATCGGATATCATGTGTCTTTAAAGTATAATTACCACAACTAACAAAAAATTTTCTCCCTGCCAGGTAGGATTTAAACCAATTTAAGACACTGCCAGAGAGGCCCACACATTGACTAAGGCGATTTCTAAGAATATTATGATCAATGGTGTCAAATGCGGCACTCAGATCTAAGAGGATGAGAACAGATAAATGGCCTTTGTCTACATTTACCCACAAGTCATTTACTACTTTAACGAGTGCAGTTTCTGTGCTGTGATTTGTTCTGAAGCCTGACTGAAATTTATCAAGAATAGCAGGTTTATTGAGGTGGTCATTTAACTGCATAATGACTGCCTTTTCTAGATTTTTACTTAAGAAGGGCAGGTTAGAGATGGGTCTAAAATTTTCAAAAGCAGAGGGGTCAAGATTATTTTTCTTGAGCAGGGGTATAACTACAGCAGTCTTAAGATAGTCTGGGAAGACCCCCGTATTTAATGACGAATTTACTATGTCAAGAATATTATCAATTAGCACGCCTGATACTTCTTTAAAAAACCTTTTTGGTATTGGGTCAAGGACGCAGGTGGAGGGTTTCAGTTGAGAGATTATACTATGTAATTCAGGTAAATCTGTCCTGGTGAAAGAGTTTAATTTGTTTATAATGGAGTACCGGGGCTTAGGATGTTCTGCAGTGTTGGGGAGATATACTATGTTATTTCTAATATCATTCATTTTTTGATTGAAAAATACAGCAATGTTCTCACAGGTTTCACTGGAAGTATTCTGGAGGCATTCCTTTGAGTTACCTGGGTTTAAAAGACGATCAATTGTAGAAAATAAGACTCTGGGATTACTAGCATTGTTATTTATAATATTAGAGAAATAGCAGCGCCTCTCAAGACGGACTGTGTTATTGTATTCTGTTATTTTAACCTTCAATATCTCATAATGGATAGTTAGTTTAGTTTTCCTCCATTTACGCTCAGCTCTACGACATGTTCTTTTTAAATCAGACACTCTTTGGGTTTACCATGGAATAACAATTCTAGAAGATTTTTTAACTGTCTTTTCAGGTGCAACTATGTCAACAGCAGATCTTACTTTAGAATTAAAGTTTTCCACTTTACTATTTACATTATCCTCGCTATTGTAGTTGGCACTATAAACGGACTGATTGCTTAGAATGTTTGTAAGTTTTAAAGCAGCTGATGAGTCAAAGAAGCGTTTTTTAACAAAATGCTTCTCATGAATGCTTTCTATCATTATTTCTATATTAAATAGTAGAAGAAAGCTGGTCTGATAGACCAATATCAATGATCTGCTTCACATCAACTTTTAGTCCTTTGGTAATCACTAAGTCTAACGTATGACCTGCTTTATGTGTAGGTTGATTAACGAGCTGTCTCAAATCAAAATAGTCCAGGAGGTTCATGAATTCCTTTACTTTTAGGTCACACTGATTATCAATATAAAAGTTAAAGTTAAGTTAAAGTTAAAGCACTAGTGAACTCAGCAATGCAAAAAGACCTGGACGTCCACGGAAGACAACAGTGGTGGATGATCGCAGAATCATTTCCATGGTGAAGAGAAACCCCTTCACAACAGCCAACCAAGTGAACAATACTCTCCATGGGGTAGGCGTATCGATATCCAAGTCTACCATAAAGAGAAGACTGCATGAAAGTAACTACAGAGGGTGCACTGCAAGGTGCAAGCCACTCATAAGCCTCAAGAATAGAAAGGCTAGATTGGACTTTGCTAAAGAACATCTCAAAAAGCCAGCACAGTTCTGGAAAAACATTCTTTGGACAGATGAAACCAAGATCAACCTCTACCAGAATGATGGCAAGAAAAAAGTATGGAGAAGGCGTGGAACAGCTCATTATCCAAAGCATAGCACATCATCTGTAAAACACGGTGGAGTCAGGCAGTGTGATGGCTTGGGCGTGCATGGCTGCCAGTGGCACTGGGACAATAGTGTTTATTGATGATGTGACATAGGACAGAAGCAGCCGAATGAATTCTGAGGTGTTCAGAGACATACTGTCTGCTCAAATCCAGCTAAATGAAGTCAAATTGATTGGGCGGCGGGCGTTTCATAATACAGATGGACAATGACCCAAAACATACAGCCAAAGCAACCCAGGAGTTTATTAAAGCAAAGAAGTGTTAAATTCTTGAATGGCCAAGTCAGTCACCTGATCTTAACCCAACTGAGCGTGCATTTCATTTGTTGAAGACTAAACTTCAGACAGAAAGGCCCACAAACAAACAGCAACTGAAAGCCACTGCACTAAAGGCCTGGCAGAGCATTAAAAAGAAGGAAACCCAGCATCTGGTGATGTCCATGAGTTCAAGACTTCAGGCTGGCATTGCCAGCCAAGGGTTTTCAACCAAGTAGTAGAAATGAAAATTTTATTTCCAGTTATTTAATTTGTCCAATTACTTTTGAGCCCCTGAAATGAAGGGATTGTGTTCAAAAAATGCTTTAGTTGCCTCACATTTTTATGCAATCTTTTTGTTCAACCCACTGAATTAAAGCTGAAAGTCTGCACTTCAACTGCATCTGAGTTGTTTCATTTAAAGTTCATTGTGGTAATGTACAGAACCAAAATTAGAAAAAAGTTGTCTTTGTCCAAATATTTATGGACCTAACTGTATAAATGAAAACATTCAATAATTTACTCATCAAAAAATGAAGAGATATTTTGTGGAAAAAGTAAGTCCACCAAGAGATGACGCTGATCCTTCAACTCTGTGTTTCCTCTTAACTTTCTAACAGCTTTTCCTACTCTCACATGTAGAATTTCTTCAGTTATGTGATGTTGGATGGATGTCAAATCCCACCACAGCATCTCATTGAGGTTTACATTTGGATTTTGGCTTGGCAATTCCAGAATCCTCCATTTCTTTCTTTTTAGCCATTCCTTGTTGAATGGTTTATTTAGCGTTATTGTCATGTTGTAAGGCCCACTTCTGGTTTTTAGAACATTAGAACATTGAAACAATTTAGATGACAACAGGCCATACACCCCAACAAATCTTATCAATCCTATTCACCTAATTCTTCTAAAATAACATCAAGTTGGGGTTTTGAAGGTCTCTAACATCCTCCAGTCTACCACACTACTTGGCCACTTATTCCAGGTGTCTGTGGTTCTCTGTGTAAAGAATAACATTCAAATGTTTGTGAGGAATGTACCCTTCACAAGTTTCCAAAGGTGTCCCTGTGTTTTTGATGAAATCGCAGTTTCAATCCACTGGACTCATTCCCTTCACAATTTTAAACACTTCCATCAGCTCTCCTCTTAATCGTCTTTTGATTAAACTGAAAATAATGGTAATAGATACTTTATTAATCCCAAGGGGAAATTCACATAATCCAGCAGCAGTAAACGGATACAAAAAAACAATATTATATTAAAGAGTAATAAAAATGCTTGTAAAAGCAGACAATAACTTTGAGTAATGTTAGCATTTACTCCCCCGGGTGGAATTGAAGAGTCGCATAGTGTGGGGTCTCCTCAGTCTGTCAGTGGAGCAGGACAGTGACAAAAGTCTGTCACTGAAGCTACTCCTCTGCCTGGAGATGACACTATTCAGTGGATGCAGTGGATTCTTCATGATTGACAAGAGTTTGCTTAATGCCCGTTGCTCTGCCACAGACGTTAAACTGTCCAACTTTACTCCTACAATAGAGCCTGCCTTCTTAACAAGTTTGTCCAGGCGTGAGGCGTCTTTCATCTTTATGCCGCCTCCCCAGCACACCACCGTGTAGAAGAGGGCACTCGCCACAACCGTCTGGTAGAACATCTGCAGCATCATATTGCAGATGTTGAAGGACGCCAACCTTCTAAGAAAGTATAGTCGGCTCTGACCTTTCTTACATAGAGCATCAGTATTGGCAGTTGGCAGTATTGAGGCCAAATAACTTTATCTTGCCAGATCTGTTCAGGGCACACTGTTCCAGAAGTCCTGGGGCTTCATGTATAATGCTCTGCAAAGAATTTACACTAAAACACTAAAACATGGTGTATGGACAAAGGTGGAAATGTGCATACGCACAAAAAAACTCAGATGCACAAAACCATGTGTAAGCCAACTTCCATGCAATTCTGCTACATACAGTAAATGCCAGTCAGCGTAAAATGTAACACACATTAATGCACCTACTGCCCCACCCCAACTCCTCCCAGAATTTAGCATATTTTAATAAATATAAATATATATCATATATTTAAAAAAAAAATTGCAAAAGCACATAAAAAAACAGAATTTCAGCAAAAGCAAAGTGAAGGCAAAAATAAAACGTACTATTTGTTGCCTTAAGCAGTGGAATAAGCAAAAAAAAAGGAAGTTAAATGAGTGATACAGAGTGTTGGAGATGCTCAAAAGTTCAATTTCAGAAAGCCGCCCAGTGTGGTCAGATATGAAAGTCACCATGAAATGGCAAGTCGTAGCTCACCATCTGAGTGTCATACGGAAGCGTATTAGGGTACAGAAAAAAAGAAAAAAAATGGGGACACAATGAAGAAAATAAGGTTGAATTGTTGACTTTAAATCTCAAAATTTCCACCTTAATCTTGTAGTTTATTTTGTCATTAAAGTAGAATGTCATTAACTTCATCTTAAGATCAATGTTTAATTTACTAGAGTTTCTCACATCCCATCGAAACTAAAGTAGCACATTAAATCTTTGTATTCTATGTGTTCTATGCATGTGAATCACCACATGCTTCTTAAATGGACTTTCTCTTTCACAGACAGGAGCACACAGGCACTGATCTCCACACAGAATACATGACATTCATGATAGTATAGCTCTTTGAACATTTTAGAATTCTAAGGTGTATACTTGATATCATTTTCATGATGAAATACATTAAAAATGTATTAAACATGGGGGCACAGTGGCGCAGCAGAAGCAATGAGCTGATGCCCCATCCAAAGATTGTTTCAGTCTCCCACAAGAATCTTGGATGTGTGTGACCCTCTGCAAAATAATTTATTGCAGCCGTACTGTGTCTGTCAAACGTATCAACCCCCAATTCCTGTCCTTCCTTTTCTTTCAACCAATCTCCATATAAAGAGCTTTGTAATAAACATCTGCAAGCTTAGAATGCTGGAACTTTTAAGGAACATTGAAATATTTTCATACTGCATGTTTAATTATTGGGTGGCACGGTGGCACAATGGGTAGCGCTGCCACCTCGCAGTTAGGAGACCCGGGTTCACTTCCTGGGTCCTCCCTGCATGTAGTTTGCATGTTCTCCCTATGTCTGCGTGGGTTTCCTCCCACAGTCCAAAGACATGCAGGTTTGGTGCATTGGCGATTCTAAATTGTCCCTAGTGTGTGCTTGGTGTGTGTGTGTATATATGCCCTGTGGTGAGCTGGCGCCCTGCCCGGTGTTTGTTTCCTGCCTTGCACCCTGTGTTGGCTGGTATTGGCTCCATTAGACCCCCATGACCCTGTAGTTAGGATATAGCAGGCTGAGTAATGGATGGATGTTTAATTACTCCATCCATCTATCCATCCAGGGTTGCGCCAATTCCAGCAAGCATGCAACGTGAGGCAAGACCAATCCCTGAACGGGGCGTCAGCCATGCCCCCACATGTTTAATTATTAACAGTATACATTATTTAAATGAAGTTAATGATTTATCTTTATAATGCAATATACATACTTTAATGTATTTCACATTAAAATGATATCTGGTATAAATCCTAGTATTCTAACAGCAGACAGCTTAAAGAGGATAGCTCTTGGAAAACTATATCAACTTAGAAGCCACTCGTCATCATCTGTAAATATACGCTCTCTTCTATGGAATTTAATTGAATTCCTTTATGGCCATTGTATGGTACAATGAGACTCAATATGCAAATCCTCCATAAACTTATTTTCCTATAAAATGATAAATGAACAATACTACTACTACTACTAATACTGTGGTGGGTTGGCATCCTGCCCGGGGTTTGTTCCTGCCTTGCGCCCTGTGCTGGCTGGGATTGGCTCCAGCGGACCCCTGTGACCCTGTGTTAGGATATAGCGGGTTGGATAATGACTGAATGACTGACTACTACTAATAATTATAGTAATAATAATATGAATAAAAAACAATGAAAAATATGCAATATGAAAGCATAAGTACAATATACATGTGCATATAGTGCAGATAGTGAAAATGATTCATAAAGTGTCTCTGGTTGTACAATATCACAGTTGTAGTGCAAGTTTACAGTGAGGTAATTGTACTTTTAAGTACAAACAGTTCTACCGGGAGCATTTGAAGGACTGATTGAGTGCATTTTGAGCTCTTGGGATGAAACTGTTTCTGAGCCTCAAGGTCATTGCAGGAAAGGCTCTGTAGCGTTTGCCGGATAGAAGATGTTCAAATAGACTGTACGCATGGCAGAGTGGAATCTATGCAATTGCTGGTGGTATTCCTGAGTCAGCGTGTACTAGAAATGTCCACCACAGCTGAAAGCTGCATATGGCTAATCCTCTGCGCTCTCAACACACCCGCCGTAGAGCTCTTGAATCAGCTGCTGTACAGCTGTGATTCCACACTCAGATACAGTGGGTTAAAATATTCTCAGTGCTGCACCGAGAATAACAACGCAAAAGCAGCTGTGGTATTTGGAATAGTTTGGCCATTCTGTGGACTCTTACAGTATATCACAAAAGTGAGCACACCCCTCACATTTTTGTAAATATTTTATTATCTTTTCATGGGACAACACTGAAGATATGACACTTTGATACAATGTAAAGTACTGGTAGTCCGTGTACAGCTTGTATCACAGTGTAAGTTTGCTGTCCCCTCAAAATAACTTTACACACAGCCATTAATGTCTAAACCGCTGGCAACAAAAGTGAGTACACCCCTAAGTGAAAAATGTCCAAATTGTGTCCAATTAGCCATTTTCCCTCCCCGGTGTCATGTGACTCATTAGTGTTACAAGGTCTCAGGTGTGTTAAATGTGGTGTTCTCGCTCTCACACTCTCTCATACTGGTCACTGGAAGTTCAACATGGCACCTCATGGCAAAGAACTCTCTGAGGATCTGAAAAAAAGAATTGTTGCTCTACATAAAGATGGCTTCAGATATAAGAAGATTGCCAACATACTTAAACTGAGCTGCAGCCCGGTGGCCAAGACCATACAGCGACAGGTTTAACAGGACCAGTTCAACTCAGAACAGGCCTCGCAAATGGTCGACCAAAGAAGTTAAGTGCATGTGCTCAGCGTCATATCCAGATGTTGCCTTTTGAAAATAGACGTATGAATGCTGCCAGCATTGCTGTATAGGTTGAAAGGGTAGGGGGTCAGCCTGGCAGCCCGCACACTTCATCAAATTGGTCTGCATGGCTGTCGTCCCAGAAGGAAGCCTCTTCTAAAGATAATCCACAAGAAAGCCCGCAAACAGTTTGCTGAAGACAAGCAGACTAAGGACATGGATTACTGGAACCATGTCCTGTGGTCTAATGATACCAAGAAAAACTTATTTGGTTCAGATGGTGTCAAGTATGTGTGTGGGGCAACCAGGCGAGGAGTACAAAGACAAGTGTGTCTTGCCTACAGTCAAGCGTGGTGGTGGGAGTGTCATAGTTTGGGACTGCATAAGTGCTGCCGGCACTGGGGAGCTACAGTTCATTGAGGGAGCCATGAATACCAACATGTACTGTGACATAGTGAAGCAGAGCATGATCCCCTCCCTTCAGAAACTGGGCCACAGGGAAGTATTTCAACATGATAACGACCCCAAACACACCTCCAAGACGACCACTGAGGGTAAAGGTGCTGGACTGGCCAAGCATGTCTCCAGACCTAAACCCTATTGAGCATCTGTGGGGCATCCTCAAATGGAAGGTGGAGGAGCGCATGGTCTCTAACATCCACCAGCTCTGTAATGTCGTCATGGAGGAGTGGAAGAGGATTCCAGTGGCAACCTGTGAAGCTCTAGTGAACTCCATGCCCAAGAGAGTTAAGGCAGTGCTGGAAAATAATGGTGGCTGGCCACACAAAATATTGCCACTTTAGGCACAATTTGGAGATTTTTTTCACTTAGGGGTGTACTCACTTTTGTTGCCAGCGGTTTAGACATTAATGGCTGTGTGTTCAGTTATTTTGAGGGGACAGCAAATTTACACTTTTATACAAGCTGTACGCGGACTACTTTACTTTGTATCAAAGTGTCATATCTTCAGTGTTGTCACATGAAAAGATATAATAAAATATTTACAAAAATGTGAGGGGTGTACTCACTTTTGAGAGATTCTGAATATTGTTACAAATTGATTACAATTATAAACAATATGTGGTTATTTTCAGTGTATTTGATAAAGCAGCGTCATGGACGTGAATCTAAAAAAATAAAAGGAAACCACACAGGAACAGTAGCACTGCTTTGACACTCTGTGCCAGTTTACAAAACCGAGCAAAAATATATGTATGCAAAGGGGGATGTTGCCATGAGAATCTGAGTTGCTTTACAGCAAGTTTAATTTTATACATCGCAATGTGAATGTGGAAAAGGGCGTACTCAACATTTTTGTGAATACGCACCATTTATATATGAGGCCCCTGGTCTTGTCCTAGGTGTTCATGGGCACACTTTATTCTTCCCCTGAAGTTCCTCCTGACACACTTCCTATGTAGATCTAATTAGTGCAGCCTCTTTCTAACGGTAGACCAATGCACTTTACCATTAACAGCGTCTAGAGATGCCTGAAGGTCCTGTGATAAGCTTGTGGACTTCTTCCAGACTTCTTTCACCATGGACAAGCTGGCAGTTGCTTGAACTCTTCTCTACTTGTAGATGATCTTCTAGTCAGTGGAATGGTGTATTTCCAATTGTTTGATCTTTTTTAGTCACTTCTTTGATGTACAGGTCTTGTGAATAGGAGGCATTCAGGCATTGTGTATTGTCAATGTCGAGTTGAGAGGGGGCACTGTTATTCACATCCTTCTTTATCTACAGACCAGAAGCTCAGAATGTCGAAGATCCGTGAGGTCACTTCTGCTTCTGCCTCTTCGTTCTGCCTCATCCAGTCAAGGAAACCATATAAACTCCTTCATTTCCAACATGGACTCATTCATCTGACGGACTCACATCTGAGAAGACATCTTCTTTTATTATTTACTAAAACTTATTGGGTTTTTTTTCCCAGCAACATACAGATATCCCCAGCTGGTGCCCCAAATCTTTTCCTGCCTACTGTTTATACTTTTACAGCATCAATAAATTTCTTTTTTGAAAGTCTCAGAGAGCTTGGCATGGTGATAACACATACTTCAACAATAATTTGAAAGCCTGCTTCAGACAAGAACCATCTCTCATGATGTTTTAATTGTTTGCATCTGATTCTACTGTAATTTGAGAGATGTGAGGTTGTGATATTACAAAATGTAAATGTGCCCTGAAGTGCGTTATGCTATATCACCTTTTTGTACATATCCTGTTTAAATGAAGATCAACTCTTGATATGACCACATATGTTAAAAAAGGAAAAACATTTAATAATGTTGTTATACTACATTTTTCTTTATGTCACTATATCTGGACAATACTGTTATGAGTTGTATTCACATGTGCATGTTAAATTTGGCACACAGGGGCTCAGCAGTTAGAATTGCTAGCCAAGCATTGGATTAGATAGCCAAAGACAACTGGAGGCTTGTATAATCAGCTTAAACACAGGATAGTGTATTTCTGTCCTCTGTCAGCACAAAATCTTCTTTCCTTATTGGGAGAATGAGAACCGGCATGTAAGCACTATGATATTTCTGTATTTTGTGGAGGAGGAATTCAGCCCTTGTTTGGAGACAGAAAGGACCAGCAAGTTGAAGAAGAACAGTATAAAAGGCTTGGACAGCAGCCAGACCCTTGGAGGCGGTGTCGACAAAGTTCGAAAAACCTCCCAGCGTGGGGACGAGAAAATGGCAGGCTGTGTTGATCCAGATTTCCCACCTGGATAAAGTCTGTCCATATGCCTCCCCGTCTGTAACCGCGTTAACCGTCAGTAAATGTAAGCTAAAAGATATTTTTTCTCATGTGATTCTTGTACCTCCGTAATCACGATGGGAGGGATATCGTCTTTTCTGGTATATTACGATATTGTTTAGTTATTTAATATGCCAAAATTTCAAAAGAACACATTTCCAAGAGAGCTAATGCCTCTTCAGGAAACAAATGTGTACTCAAATTTTCATATGAGTGCATGGGTTGAATGAGAAGGCAGCTCGGTGATCGGCCATATTGTCTGCCACCTTCATTACTCCTCTCCAGTGCCCTGCCACCCTGGACTGAGCAGGTGCCATACTGGGAATCAATGGTGATGGATGGATGCCACTGTGCCTCTGTAGAAGTTTACGACAATAGTCAGAGGAATGTAATCTGCCCTCAGATACATGAGGAAGATGAGATGCTGTGTGATAACAGGTCCACGGTGAAGAGGGATTTTAAATAAATAACTGGGTTCAGGAATGTGGAGACTCTGAACGGGCGTGTGTGTGTGCATGCTGGCGCTGCTCTGGGGTTGATTGGGGTGCTTGGGTGATCATGTGCAGTTCGGTCAGGATCAGTCAGGTGTAGGTGGGTGACCACACCTGCACCCAACCAGGCCTGATATAAGGCATGACATTGGGTAATCAAGAAACAGACCAAGATCAACTGAGAAGACCATCAGTGAGCAGTATTTGGGGCCTGAGCAGAGGCAGTGTGTGAGATAGCAGGGCACAGCAATTTTTAGCCCTGTGGTAGAGCAAAGGATTGGCGGTCTAGGGGAAGACCTTCCCCACTGATTTATCAGAGGAGCACTTCAATGGTAGCGGTGTCCTCTTCATTGATCTAAAGGGACATCATGTGTGAGAGAAGGAGGACAGAAGGACAACTGAATCTCAGCGGTCTGGCAGTATGAAAAACAGAGACAGCGAAGACGGGGATCGGTAAGGAGGACAGCGGCTGAGCAAGCCATGGGTGAGCCAGGGAGGCAGAGAAGGAGTTGGGCTCAATTTGGGGAAAAGGGAGGAAGATTAAAGACCCGATGACTGTTGTTTCATAGTGCTATTATGGCTGGTTTTATTTGGATTCTAACTCATGACATTTCATTGTTTTTATGGATTATTTATTTATTTAAGGATGATCATTTTATGCACTTCACTGAAGGACACTGTTGGTTTGTGGATTTTAATAATAATAATAATAATAATAATAATAATAATAATAATAATAATA
>JANRMT010028174.1:4805243-4823821 GCA_026402145.1 Polypterus bichir lapradei
CCACCCCCACCCTCTTTCCCTGGTCAGAAAAGTAATGAGACTGATTTTGTATATATTGTAATATAGAGAGAGATTCTAAGAGTGTCCCGTGTTTCTCATTTTCTAATCTGGCAACCCTAAGTGGCTTAATACACTTTTAAAAGTTGGGATATTTTTATTATTTATTTACTTCTTCAATGAAACCGATACTACACTTTTATTAATTTTTTTTTCCTAATAATGAATCATACACAAATAAATAAATATTAATAGTAAAAGAAAATGCAATGGCATACATTGATACAGTATAATCCATGTTTGCTAATAGCATTTTATATTATCATGTAGCCAAAAACTAAGCCCAAAATAGACTTGTGGTGGCTCAAAAGACTATTATAGACAGAGGAATCCAACACAAGTGATGTCTTGCTGATGATTTATGAGGGAAAAGAAAAACAAACACTGTCCAAATGCAGGGGTGCAAAGCTGGTGAAGATTAGCCATCTTGATTTGCTGCCAAAGGGGCTTCTACAGAGTACTGAATTAAGGGTCTGCATACTGCCATGAAGGAGAGGTCTCAGGTTTTGATTTGTATTTAATCTGCAGGCCCTTCTAAAGAAATGTTTTCTCTTTGTCATTATGGGTTATTGAGTGTAGATTAATGGGCAAATGTGGCACATTCATCCATTTAAAATGAAGTCTACAACACAAAAGAGTGTGCAGAATGTGAAGGGGACTGAAAACTACTTTTAAAAATGTTTCATTTAAGAAATGTGAAGAACAGTTAGTCACAGGCTTGACACATATCGGTTGATGCCATTTTTCCATCACTTGAGTTGGACTTTCCTGTTTATAAATCTTTTGAACCACCACAAGATTGCTGGGCTCCATTTTAATCTACATGACATTGAAAAGTGCTGTTAAAGAAGCTGCAAGTCTTTGGGAGGACACCAGAGCACCGGGAGGGAAACCACACAGACATGAGGAGAACATGCAACCTCCACACACAAACCCTGCTCTCCTTAATTTGAGGCAGCAGTGCAACCACTGAGCCACCATGCTGCCCAGAATGAACTTACAAACATAATATGATATGAACTGGTACATTTTCATAAAGATTTGCTCATTTCTTTCATACATGGAAAACAGGCAATCCAGTTATGAAAGTATTTTAATTGATCCCTTTAAAACACTAATATTTACAAATAATAATAATAATAATAATAATAATAATAATAATAATAATAATAATAATAATAATATTCTTACATTTGAGTTTTCTATTAATTCTGCCCTTCTGTTTTATCAACAAAGATTTTTTCATATCAGCTTTACATTTAGTTAGATCTCAAATTTGTATTTTATTGACCTTTTTATGCTTATTCCTGTTTTGCCTCTGTATGTGCAAGGCAAGAACAATCAATCTCTGGACAGGGTGAGAGCCCATCATGGTGTGAACACACACACACACACACACACACACACACACACGCACACATGCACACACACCAGGGGCCAGTTCAACATTGTCAATCCACGAAAGCTGTGTGTCTTTTGACTGTGGGAAAAAACAGGAGCACTAAGCAATTTTAACAATATAAAATAAAGTATAAAAATTATATTTTATTACACTGAATGTTTTCAATAATGCGAATAAAATACTGTTAAACCCACTAAAGTTACAAAATAATTAAGATTTTTATTTACATTTCCACTGGCACTTTTTTTCGGAAAGTAAACCTAGTTTCATCTTCAAATTAGGAACATTTATTATTTACAAGGTTTTAGACTATTTAACATTCTTATTTATGGACATCGGTTTTATTGTCCATTTCATGTTAATTAGAAGAAAAAAACACAAGAGAAGAGTAACTGTGAGAAAAGGCGCTGACAGTTATAGTGTACGCTCTTTTGTCTTCACAATTTTGCTAACAACGGGCTTTAACGATTCGTAAGTATTAGTGAGTGCTAAAATGCACAATGTTAAACTCCACTAAAACGTCTTCAGGAAGCCCCCGTCTACATCACCTGCTAGCAGCAGTTACCTGGATGACGTCACGTCTGTCCCGTTAAACGCTCCTTATCTGGCACCATTTGTAGCTAAATCGCCGTGCCCTAAGATTTGCATTTTTGATGTTTTTTCCACATCTTTCTATTGGTCAGCATGAGTGCTTTTTAAAAGTTTAAATAGGCTGCTTGTTTTGTAACAGTACTCTTTTTCTCTAAAATATTGCATCGGGCGGTCGTATTCTTTTCTATCTGTGAAAGTACAGACACACAACGCTATGCCTTCTGTCTGCCATTGCCGTACAGTCCGCGCTTCTGCAAGGGGCGTGGCTTTATGGCACCCTTGCGTTACTGTACGTCTGCTCATTTCAGTACGTGTGAGCGGAGAGTGTGTCAGTACATTCTATGAGTGTCTTTTCAGGAACCTTACAACCATATCTTACACAGAAAAATAGTGCTCGATATTTTTAATGGTACTCGATACCAAATGAGTACAGCTTGCTGGAAGTATCGATTACTATGGTATCGATTTCTGTCCATCCCTACAAATTCCTGTTGCAGCTCCTCAGTCAGGCTTTGTTACCTCAGTTGTGAAGTCATTCGGAAAAGCTCTTATTTTAAACGAATTGCTCAGATTGTGACTGAGTGACTTCAGATAATTTGGAATCTGGGAAATGTCACAGTCCAAACAAATACTAATAAGAAGAACTGTACGGTCAATGATTTTTTTTTTCTTTTTCTGAGTGACATATGGTGATTACTAATGTCTAAGGCAGATTTATTTTCAGTAATCAATGTGGGGCACACTGTAAAAGTGTTCAACACACAAATTTTGTTTCACAATCAGAACCACAGACACATGGAATAAATGACCAAGTCAAATGGTGGACAGTAAGAACCCGATTAGTTGACTCAATGGTTTTCTCCCAGTAAACACACCAGGGGTTCGCGTCCTTGATCCTCCCCTTACAGAAAGTTTTTTTTTTGTTTGTTCTCTTCCTCCATTTAACAAAAAATTCCACCGTGAACCCCAGTTATATTTTGTATTATATGTAAAGAGTTTTACTGTGAAACGTACTGTATTAAACGTCATATTTGAGTGTTTGGAGACACTGGTGTCGTACTGAATTTGTGAGAAACATAACATACACTGCTGTTCTTCATGCTTATATGTGTCTTTTCGTTTCTGATTGCTTTACGGCACCTCCCTCTTAGGACAAATCGCTTTCAAAAGTTTCAGCCAATCAGCGCCTTCCAAACATGCATCAGGGCAGCGTGAGCCTTCATTGTCAGCGGCGCGGCCTCTTCGTTTCATTTACTTATATTGGTTTGTTAGACTATTTACTGTTAAGTGCTGTTTGAGTTACCGTTTAGTACAACAGGGGACTTACGCAGTTCTTAAAACGATATGGAAATGCACACATAAGCCTCCTAAATTATTTATTGAAATGCCTACATTTATAGTGTCCGTGTTAGGAAGTCGTAGTTTTTACTTGTTCCCATTATTATGCATTACAATTCCTCAGTGTCACATATTAATCGTTACTACTCACGAGTCCCGCTTCACTGAGATTCTGTCTTATATTCTGTATATACGAACATTTTAAACGGAGCGTTAAATGATCAGACTATAGCAAAATTGTCAGCTTCTTAAAACGACTTAATTTCTTTATATTGACAATTAATCATAGAATTAAAAATCAAGGAAGCTGTGAGTTTGAATAGACTGTGCTATTTATTTTTTCGTGACATCGTTTCAGTAGACTGTGCGTGTCGTTAACAGTGCATTCTGTCCTAAATTACAGCTCACGCGCTTTTTGATATTTCCTTAAGGCCAAAGTGTCTCAGCTTGTTCATTAATATATTTTGATAGTGTCTTTATTTAATTTAATCAAACTTATTATAAACATCTGCGGTGGGCTGGGGGCCTGTCTGGGGTTTGCTTCCTGCCTTGCACCCTGTGCTGCCTGGGATTGGCTCCAGCAGACCCCGTGACCCTGCGTTAGGGTATAGCGGTTTGGATAATGACTAACTGACTGACTGAGTATTATAATCATATTACCTATATTCATTTCCCATGTAGATATGTAATGTTTGGTGAGAATAAATTAAAAGTAACAACACAAATAGTACTGTATAGTTATGGTGCAATTTACATATATTTTGTAAACCTGGAGCAAATTGTGAATTGGCTATGCTTTAATAGGTTAAATATTTCAAAGTAGGGAAGTATTAGAAATGTGAATATTGTATGTGGTGACTCCATATTAAAGAAGTAAGAGCCCTGCATACGAGTTAAAGAAAGGTGCAGCAATGTCTTATATATATAAAAATACTTCTTGATTTGCAATTACTCTATTCAAATATTATTTCGTTATTTTTCCATCCAAGGTTCACTATCCACACTGTAATCCTCATATTCTGAATCTGCCTCCAAAAATCTTGTAAACGCACACACTCAGCATTGAAAGGTTTAAATTGCCCGACTGTCCAGAAAAGACTGAAAGGGCGCCGCAGACTGCAGTGTCGTTTATCTGTGCAACCGATCCTTGGACCCTGGTGCAAGAAAACACAAACATCCCCAACTAACTCGGCCCACCAACAAGTCAGTAAATACACACAATAATAGGGAAATTTATAATACAGAACACGATGCCTATTATGGTTAGTTATTTAAAAGTGAAAGGTATAAACCTTTCCAAACTTTTTTTAGTTACGGACCAGTAAATGCATATGTAATATTGCTGCGGACCAACAAGTAAAAACAAAACATGAAAACTTAAACATGATTGTTATGTCCGCTCAGCCTTACAACAGTGTCGTGTCTGTTGCTGTCTTTGCATGCGTTTGTGAAATGTGAGGTACTGTTTCAAGTAAAGAGTTGTTGCATACATATGACCGCGGTGCTGTCTTCATTTTGGTAACATAACACCGGTGATGAGGAAGGAGCTTTCATTCTCCCCACCTTCCAGTGACATGCGGTGAGGTTCATGACTGGTGAGGCACGTCCCTTCTTCAGAGTCAGATTTGCGAATATGCAGTATGAACCCAAAAGATTGGCACATTGACTACTGGATATGTTTCATGTCTCATCAGCATTCTTTACGCACACATGGGTAAGGTACATATACTGTAAGAAAGAACGTTACATTTATAGCGGCGAGAGAAAGAGAGATCAGAGAGCACGCATTTGCTTCTCACCCTCCATGTGTTCTAACTTTGCCGTTGTAATTCCACACTTCATACTCATTCAAAACAAATGAAATTATAGAGTGGTGTACAAAATAAAATAAAAAAAATGGATTTAAATTTTGACCTTAAATGAAATATTTAGTAGTTTTTAAATGCTTTTAATTCTGATGCTTTAATCAATTTCAACACAGACTGTTCAACAAAAAGATAACAAGAAAAACAAAAGAATATTTAGGATCAAATTTTAGTTTTTAAATATGGGATTGTTTTTTCTTAGTCTGATCCCAGTTTGAAATTGAATTGAAAACCGTTTATGGTCTTACCTTCATTTGTAAATTACGTCCATACGCCTATCCTTCTCCATGAAAATCTCCATCACTTTCTTGTAAAAGTCCTCCTTATTTTCTTTTAGTTTAAAAAATCTTAATCTTTCATTTTGGCAGTCAGTAGGAACAAAAAATAAACGTAAACAGACTGCTGCAGTGCACTTGACTTTCTGATATCGCTAACTTATTGGTGACTCTGCGTAGAAGAACAACAGCAGCAGCAACAACAAGCACCTTTTTCACCCACAATGGTTTTTTTGTTATACTATCCAGCTGTTTTCAGAAGGTGATGTCTACTAACTTTACCAGAATTCCTGGGCTAGTCATCTGTCTGGATGACATTCTTATGCCAGATCCAACTTGAGTATTAGCTACTCGTCACCTCATACTAAATGACGGAAAATGTGCCTTCTCAGTGCCTTCCATTGAGTTTGTATGGTTTTGTTTGACTGTCAATGGCCTCTCTCCATTCCAATCTCATGTGGAAGCAATCCAGTGCATCCTCGAGCCCAGAAATGCAGCCTGGGAGACCTCACTTCTTGGAATGACTGCCTTATATCTATCTATCTATCTATCTATCTATCTATCTATCTATCTATCTATCTATCTATCTATCTATCTATCTATCATATAGTGCCTTTCTATCTATCTATCTATCTATCTATCTATCTATCTATCTATCTATCTATCTATCTATCTATCTATCTATGATTTCTGCCACAGTACTCCACTACCAAATCCCAATTATGTCATCTACTGAGGAAGAACATTCCTTGGTCCTGGACTCCCACCTACTCAGAAGTTGTCCATCTCTTGAAGGTATAGCTCAAGTCTCCACTTGTCTTTGCTCATTTTGACATCTGTAACCCAACCTTTGCTATGTGGGATGATTCCAGTGAGGTGCTCTCCCACGTACAGAATGGTACTGAATGACCCATTGCCTTCACCTCGCGGGCTGTAATCCCAGCTGAACAGACGTATTTTATGGGTAAGTGTGAAACTCTAACGTGTGTCTTTACTTGTAAACGGTGGCAAAAGTTCCTTTTAGGTTGGGCAATCAAGTTGCGTACTGACCCACAGGCATTTATAGCCCTTCGGTTAATATCAGGCACTGGACACAAGCCCCTTAGGACTTACTGCTGGTCAGAGAGACTTCAGCAGTATAACTTCACATTATAGTTCACCCTGGCCATGAAAATGCAGTGGCAAATCTGTTGTCCTGTGATTCCTCTACTCCACCACAGACCTCGGACCTGAATCAGCAAAACAGAACTTGTTCAACTGCTCCACTCTCCACTGTGAGCCACTGTCTCATTACAGGAACTTGAAATGCCCTCTGAAATTAGCCCTATACAAAGACACACCCTCCCCCCAAAGGCTCAACTATGTTTTCTCATTCATACAGGTTTGGTCCCTTTGAGATCATATTATCGGAATTGTCTCCATAGTACAGAATACTTGCTGAGCTGTCCTGTTGAGATGAATTTTGTGTAACCTGTGGGACTCGCACAATCAATCATAGTTGCCTCTAATCTTGTATCCTCACCATGGCTCATGAAGGCCATTTGGGCATTGTGTGAGTGAAACACTGCTGGCATGATCTTGTGTGCTGGCCTGGGATAGATACAGTAGAAAAATTGAATGTCTTGTTCACGACTGGTTCTGCCATTGCACCCCATCAACAGACTACAGCGTAGCCAGACAAGCCATATTTCATGCTCTACTCTCATATGAACTGTGCACTTTTTTTGAAATGAGATATACAACACCGTGTCACGTAAAGAGTTGGTGCGTGAATACTGGCCGTTGTGCTGACCTCACTTTGTCAATATGACAATGAGCTCCACCTGATGGCCTGTTTGACAGTGACGCCTGGAGTGGCAATTTGGTCTGCATATGACTGTTCTTTCCTTAACCCTGCCTGCTAATCCCTCCTCTTCTGATCGACTGATCATTTGAGCCTTTCCAGTATAACCATGTTGAAGATCTTTCCAGAACTAGACACAAGTGGAAAAAATAGACCTTACATAGACATAATAGACATTACATACAGCAGGGGTCCCCAACCAGTCCACAGCCCACTAGTGGGCCTCAGCTATCTGACAGCCGGGCTGCAAGAGAACTGCCGGCAACGGAGACTTGTTCAGTGAAGAGCTACAGCCAAATGGCTGCCGCCATCACTGAGGACACTTTTCAGAACGCTAGGTGTGTGGGGCTTTGCAGTGGCACAGAGAGAGGAGAGAGACTGAGCTGAGAGAGACCAAGCTGAGGAGAGATACCAGCACATACTACAGGTAAAATTCCATTACAATGAATATCTTTACAATGAAATTTTCATTACAATAAAGCATTTTTATGGTCCCGACAGTTCACCCATATGACACGAGTCTATAGAAATCTCGTTACTACGAAGTACATTCAGCAGATACTTTCATTACGACAAAGTGACCTTGAAATGCTTGAATAAATCATCCAAAGAGCAGTTAGTTTTGTGTCGCGGCTCAGTTGTGCACAACAATCCCCAAACAGAAGTACAGTAATTTTTTTTTTCTTTCTTCGAACTTTCAGGTTTTTTTTTTTTTTTTTGCCGTTTTTGTTTTCTGTGATTTTCATTGATACCTTTTGCTTATTGCTCATCAACATTTGAAAAACATCCATTGGAATTTAACTCCTTGTCACTCTCCTATAGAAATGACAGGCATGAATAAACGACAATAGTTCCTATTAGAAACAAAATCTTAAAAAAGACGTTGCCAGTGAATTCGGAATTTCTCTATTGACACTGTCCACTTTCTTGAACGACCGAGCAAAAAAAGAAGAAAAATCTTGGGTTGCAAAGCCGTTTTTATGTGGTTCAGTGATGCTCATTCAAGAAGCATTCTTATTAATGCTGCACTTATTCAAGAAATTGTGAGGTTTCTAAACTCTCTTGGGACCTCCGTCAACGGGACAACATGCCGAAGACCGTCCCGAAGCGCGATCACCGCGCCTGTGGAAGACTATCTTTTGCCCGGGTAACAGCAGGCTCACAGCTCTGCTGCATCTCTTCGCCAAAGTAAACAGAAAAGATCTTGATGGGTATTTCAAGGAACATTGTAAATGCAGGGCACAGTATTACTTGGTCACTAACCTGATCACAACCCTGTCTGACTGCTGTGTCTGTGTATCGGAGAGTGGCAGAACACACGCTACAATAAATAACTGTGCTGTTCCTGTTTCAAGCTGAATAAAGCCGGTTTTTCTAAAATACTGAGACTCAGCCTCATTTTTTGGGGTGCAAGACACGGACTTATATCACGACCCCGATCATTTAGGATTCGCTTCTGTGGTGCTTCACTGCAGCGCTGTAAGCCTGCTGTTGCCCTGCCCCAGCAATGGACAAACAGTCTTACACAGACAAGGCAATTGTGCTTCGGAATTCACTTCAGCTTGACGTTCCCGTTGGGTGGGGAGTGGGGGGGATCTCAAAAGAGTTAAGAAACCTCACAATATGAAGAAGAAGAAAAAGGATAATTTGGCTTCTGATTGATAGCTGTGCTGTACACAATATGGTTCCGTATTCAGATAATGTTCGCGTTGAATTCCTCCCACCCAATTGCATGACAGTGCTTTAACCATTTGATCTGGGAATCATTTGCACCCTGAAAGTGTATTATCGCAAGGAAATGCTGAAAAAAATTCTCATCAGCATAACTTGTAGACAAGAGAAGATTAAAATTAACGCGAAAGAAGCTATTGAAATGATTGCAAATGCCTGGACGCAAGTTAAAGAAAACACTATAGCAACATATACAGAATCTCATTACAACAAAATTTTCATTACAACAAAATATTTTTTAGGTCCCTGGCAGTTCGTTGTAATGGAATTTTACCTGTATTTGCACTACAGGCATACAGGCACTATTGGGCACCCCACCTTTACCCACTCTACAGACTCAGTACCCAGCCAGGTCGGAGGAGTGCTGGAGGAGCCTGAGGAGGAAAATCTGAGGCAGCGGTGGAGCAGCAGCACGTGGGGCAGAGGCAGAAGATTCAAGTTGTTCAAGTTGGCAGATAAAGTGGCTGCATTCAAAGCCAAACTTGATTTATGGGGCCGACGAGTGAACATTGGGATTTTTGATATGTTTCAAACGTTAGCAGAGATTGCCAAAGACACCAAGCCAGGGCCTTCTATCTCCCTGCTGTTGTATGATCACCTATCTCAGCTTTCAATAGAGTTTGAGCATTATTCCCAACCACAAAACACCCCCAAAATGGGAAGGAATGGATCCGTGACCCATTTGTGAATAAGCCAGGTGAATCAACTTTGTCTGTGTTTGAAGAGGATCAACTGCTTGAGGTTGCAAATAATGGTGGCCTTAAAAGTATGTTTGAGACAACTTCAAATCGCCATATGTTTTGGATTAAAGTCAAGGCGGAATATCTGAGGTTGCCACAAAAGCACTGAAAAGTCTGCTTCCATTTCCAACATCCTATCTTTGTGAGGCAGCGTTTTCTGCAGTGACAGCAACCAAAACGAGATTACAGAGTAGACTGAACATGATCAACACACTTCGCTTGTCACTGTCTTCAATCGTGCCCAGATGGGATCGTCTGGTTGCAGCAAAACAAGCTCAGGGCTCCCACTGATTCTGCATTATGGTAAGTTGTATAATTTCTATTATGATATTATAACTTAATAATAATAGAAATGCAATGTAAATTGTATAGAAAACTGCCCTACGAATCCTAACCCGCACCGGTCCTTGTAAACATTTTCTTCTATAAAAGCAGTCCTTGGTGTCAAAAAGGTTAGTGACCACTGACACACAGTATAAATTATAGTAATAAATAATAAACCGCAGGTAATATTACAGAGAGCACTTGGGGACTGAGAGATTCAAAGTTCTGCCTCAGGCCCATTTAGCCCTGCCATGTAGACGTCAGCCTGGCCACAGTTTAGGTGAAGGTTCTTTATGGCATTCCATGTCCCTCACACACACCCCAAAGATGTTCCTGTCATGCTATTTTGAATTTGTCTCCTTATATTTGAGTTTTTGGATTTATTTTGAAGTAGATGGGATGGTGTCCTGGCTGATTCCTCTATCAAATCTAATTTTACTGTGTTAGGGTCTGGCCATGCAAATAAATGTATACATTACTATGTTATTAGGATTTGTAAAAGGCCACATACAATAACAAAATCAAAAGATCAGGAATGATTATCTTTTCTTTAGAGCAAATAGCTAATTTAAATTCAAATAGTTTCCTGGAAATCACGTGTTTAAAGAAGACGCACAAGCTACACCTGTTGGCAGACTGCCAGCAGACCTGTTATGAAGCCGAAAGAGCGTCAGCTGTGCAGAGCCTGAAACACCTTGAAGTGCTGGGAGTAACAATGGGGGGATTTCTGAGCAAGTAAGAGAAACGTATTTGATTTCTTTAACACCTAGAGTTTCTGTTTATGCTACAAAGACGAGGATTGAATTAAATACAACAATATTACTTATGATTTGATGATGCTCTGTTTGTTATTTTTTTAGGATATCATTTTGAAAGCAAATATATTCTAGGCTGAATGAAATTTATTGTTGAAGTTAAAAGTGATACTTTTATTTAAGTTAACCAGAATCAGTACTTTTTTAAATGCTGTTGACATTTGAGTCGGTATCTTGCTCCCCAAAGTTGAAACTGAGTCTTAGTAATTTAGTAAAACCTGTTTTTATTTTACTCGAAACAGGAACAGCTAGGTTGTTTATCGTAGTTCAATCTACCATTCTACTACACACAGACACTTCAAACAGGTAGGGTTAGGGTCAGGGCAGTGGCCAAGTTATAAGGTTCCCTGCATCACCCATCAGGCGACAGGCACTTATTGCACATGGCAGTGCTCAGCTTGTAGTTGTTTCTGTGGCACTGAGACGGACAAGCAGCCCTCAACAGATTCGTCAGTCACGATTATGTGTGTCGTCCCATTGGGGAGAGTCTCAGAAGAGTGCAGGAGTCTCACAATGCATTCACTTCTTTTAGGTTTTTACTTGGTTTTTGGGTATTGTTAAGGTATTTTATTTTCATTCCACTTTATCAATTTGGACTATATTGTTAAGTCCATAACATAAAAAACAAATGAAAATCTGTTTTAATTCCAGATTGTAATGTGACAAAACAGAAGGATGAATCCTATCTCAAGGCACTATAAAAACAGATTTATTCTTCCATCTTGTAGATAGTGGCCTGACATTGGTTTCTTTGAATTTACATTCTTGCTTATTCTCAAAACAAACTTTTTACGTGTACTCTGTTAGTCAATATGGAAAAGTGTCTAATGTCAAATCACAAAAAAAAAAAAAAAATCAAGAGAAAGATTCAATATTACCATAAAGTTAAAAAATCTAATACAGTGACTGTAATGGCATGATGAAGAAGAAGATGAAGATGAAATTCAGGTAAAGAGCAAACACTTATTGGAAAAGTAAATCAAAAAGCACAAATGTCAAAGTGATTTTCTGCAGTGTGAATTTCTCTGCTCGTACTAAAAGTGAAGTTAACTTTTTATCCATTTTGTAAGAATTTACTGCCCGTGGCAACTTAAAACTTGTTTAACTTGGATGACTTTAGAAACAACAAACAAAGCACAGCTTTCAAGAACCTTGATTGTTTAGCGGCTATTGCAATGACGACAGGATTGTGTGGTGATAAGTCTGCTTGCCATCTTGAAAAAGACCCTCTTTTGTGATATGGCTTTGCTAACACATTGATAAGCTGGCAGAAGACATTAAAGATCAATTAAATGAGAGAGTCGTGCCGATTGAAAATTTTGCACCGCAGCAGAATAAATCACCTGAATGAAATGAAGGGGACTGGGCGGTCTCATGGTCTGGAATCCCTACAGATTTTATTTTTTTCTCCAGCCGTCTGGAGTTTTTTTTTTTTTTGTTTTTTCTGTCCACCCTGGCCATTGGACCTTACTCTTATTCGATGTTAATTAATGTTGACTTATTTTATTTTCTTACTGTGTCTTTTATTTTTCTATTCTTCATTATGTAAAGCACTTTGAGCTACTTTTTGTATGGAAATGTGCTATAGAAATAAATGTTGTTGTTGTTGTTGCTGAAATAGGTTGGCTCAGCTGCTTGTGTTTGTGCAATACGGCCTTGATAAACTCACAGTTGATAAAACAAATAACAGATAATATGGGCTGCCAATTAGGACCTTCAACTTACAGAGAGGCACAGGAGAAGAAAATGTAACAATGGCTGGTCTAATTGGCCAATTTGAGACACATTTCTAAAATTAATTAGTGTGGCGTTTGTCCTCAGTGGCAAAATACTGTACTCATTTTTCTAATCAAACAATTCAATCATTTTCAATGTTACCATTTTCAATATTACTAAATAAACTTTTTTAAGGACTCATATGGTTGCTATTACTCTTCCATAATAACCAAAAGGGTAAAACACAATAACATGCTATTGTAAAATTGATGTTTATTAGCACGTTGATCTCTTAACATCTAAAACTGGATGATGAGCCCCATCTTAGTGAGGACGTCTGGCTTCCCCTGGAAAGCATTAGGGAAAGAAGCCTTATTTTAGGAGTGTGTTATAGACCGCCCAATGCAGATAGTAGCTTCAATGCACATCTCTTTAGTAATTTTAAAAAGGCAAGTTTACAGAGTATATTATAATCATGGGGGACTGAATATTAACCGAGATAACCTCACAAATGATAAAGTACAAGTGCTTGAGTTTTTAGACGTAATCAGGGACTGCTTTTTAACACAGTACGTTAAAGCACAAACGCAGTCGGACACCTGTCTGGATTTAGTATTTTGTAATAATCAGAACAGAATTGAGGGTGTAGAGGTGACTGAATCACTAGGGTCAAGTGACCATAAATAATATAATGCAATTCTCAGTGTTTTGGAAGAGCGTGGATGCAGAGACAAAAATGGTTAAGTTTAACTTTGGTAGGGCAAATTGTGAGCACCAATGTGTTATGAAATTTTCTGCATCGGTCTGTCTGTAGATTCTAGACTAGATTAGCAGGGGAGAGGATGCAGGTGCTGGGTGTTCGCCGCTTCTCCACGCTATATTCATTATTTAAGCATTATTTAAGTATTTGTATTACTTGAATGTTGAATGTCGTTTGATTGGATGTTTTTTGGATACTATACAGAACTTTAGCATTTAGTGGCTGTAATTTAATGCCTTACAGCGTTAATATTGTTGCTTTTGGGAGAAATCCTACCTGCGTCAATTTTTGGTCCGACTTGTGTTGTGTTATTGGCGCTGGCCTGTATCGGCCTCCAACTGACTGATGCTGACTGATACCACTTGAGTTTGCAGTGGATGGCATTTGGAATTTCTTCTGGTATACCTCTTAATGTTGTCATCTGAACTAAGGCTTTTGGAGTCAATTGCAAACTGCCCGCAAATTGTCCTCCAGTGTTCTGTCCACTATTACATTTTCTGGATGTCAGCTGTGTTGCTGGGGATCTTGGTGATTGTCTTGCTTCTGGAGTCCTTTGCGATTTGCACCACGGCTGTCCAACTGTGCACATAAGGACTTTGGCCGACTATTTACATCGGGACCATATCTCCTCCACTCGCCGGCATGCTTCAGTATCTGCCATCGCAACTGTTGGAGCTCAACAACCACAGCCTTACATTACACATCACAGTCATCAAAAACTTGGACTCCTCCTTTTCCCCAGCTACGTCCATAGGGGGTCAGGTCAGCGGTTTGTTTATATCAAGACCGGTAGCTCCATTCCGTCCTTGTGGTCAGCAGCAACTCGCTCCGTCGCAGCCCGAACACGTCCTCCAAGCACCATCAACATGGAGACTAAAAACACTGCCTGGCGGCGGTCCAGGCAAGAAGGAAAGCATGGAGTGGCTTTCAGCTTTCTTTGTCCTCTAGTTAAAAGCAACACCTCGCTAAACATCAAAGTTGAACTTTTTAATGTTCAGTCCCTGACAAATAAAACCTGTCTAATTTATAATCACATTGTAGACAGGGGGATTGACATTATTTGTTTGACTGAGACCTGGCATAAATCTGAGGTATACTCAGTTTTCAACGAGTCCTGCACTCCTGGGTACACCTACCTCAAAAAGGCCCGCAGCTCTGTACGTGGTGGTGGTCTGGCTGCAATCCATCGGATAGGTTTGCAATTATCACTTCACCCCCTTCCAAAATTCTCAACTTTTGAATGCCTGGAAATTAATTGCAAGCATCCACTTTTTATAACAATACTTCTTATTTACCGACCACCAAAACAACACCCTGATTTCATTACAGAAGTGAATGAGCTGCTCTCGTCTTTCTGTACAACATCATCAAATGTACTGATTCTTGGAGATCTGAACATTTATGTGTTGTGGAAAGCGTACCCCCAGACACAGACAGACCGACACCAGAATGTCCAAAACACACTTCTTTATTAACTGTTTGAGCACCACAATGTCTGCAAGCACCAACTCTCTTCCTTTGTCTTTCTCTTTCTCTTTCTCTGACCTCCTGTCCTCCTCACAAGCTTCGTCTCCTTCCTCCCAACTCTGGCTCCTCTACTGGAGGGAGGCTTCCCCTTTTATTATGACCCGGATGAGCCCCAGGTGCTCCCCTTGACGTCACTTCCTGGTGTGGCAGAAGTGTCAGGAAAGCACCTGGAAGCACTTCGGGTGTCCTCGTAATTAGTTCCGGAAGCACTTCCTGGTGTGGCGGAAGTGCTGCCATCCAGGCTTCTCTACTTGTCCTGGCGCCCTCTGGCGGTGGCCACATCCTCTCATGCAGAGCGTCCCAAGTCTGTCCCTGTGACCCCCAAATAGTCCCAGGCGACTGCCCTCTCGTGGCCGAGGAGAAGTATTGTCCAACTCGGAGACTATCCAGGCGTCCTGGCTGGACACTGTCCCCGGTCATCTGTGACAGTGGACACACCCACTAATTACTCTGCTGCCCAGCTCTTAGAGCTCCTGGACTGCCTAAATTTGAGGCAACTTGTCGAGGTCCCCACTCACAACAAGGGCCATACCCTCGATTTAGTCATCACTGACTCAGTCCTCATCTCTGACCTCCAAGTATTTGATCTGGGTGTTTCCGATCACAAAATTGTCTCAATGGATCTACCCACATATTCACTGTACTCTAAAGCACATCGCTGTATCCACTTCAGGAACTTGAAAAACATAAATTTGACTGATTTAAATTCTGACATTAAGAACTTTTCTATTGCTCCACACCTTTCTTCTGTCAATGAATTGGTCAATTATTACAACAGTGGGCTCCAGAACATCCTAGAGACCCATGCCCCAGTTAAATCACGAGTGGTCTCTTTTGTAAAATCTACCCCGTGGTTTACAAGTGAGCTTCGACAGATGAAAGCAGCTGGGCGAGCCCTTGAGCGGCGTTTTGTTGCAACCAGTTTAACGGTCCACAAACTAACTTATCAGGAACATCAAAAAAACTACTCCAGTGCACTGACCACTGCCAAATTTAATCAACAACAGTCCTGGAAATTCCAAACAACTTTTTTCCGTAATAAATCATTTACTCAATCCTCATATCTATGCCTGTAATAATTCCACAGAGGAGCAGTGCAATAATTTTACTGAATATTTCACCTCTAAAGAGGACATCATCCGCTCCTCATTGGCTGTCTCGAGCCCTCCATCGCTGGATGTTTTCACATCAAAGCCAATGGGCTGCCTCTCCCAGTTCCGCTGTACCACAAGTAAAGAAGTTGAGGACATCATACAGAGGATGAGGCCTTCAACGTGTTCATTGGATCCTTTTCCTACTCCTCTGGTAAAAGCTAATGTATCAGTCTTAAGCCCTCTTATTGCTGATATCATTAATCAATCTCACCAGAGCGGCTTAGTCCCACTGGCCTTGAAACCCGCAAAAATTAGACCTCATTTAAATAAATCCTCTTTGGATTCTGAAGTGTTAGCAAACTATTGTCCGATCTCCAACCTTCCATTTTTGTCCAAGGTTTTGGATAAGGTTGTTTTGGTCCAGCTTCAGGATCACCTCAAAAAATTCAATCTGTTTGAAAAATTTCAATCTGGTTGCAGAACTTCTCACAGTACAGAGACAGCCCTGGTCAGAGTCACCAATGACCTCCTGATGGCTGCTAACGAGAGCTCTCCATCACTCCTTATCCTCCTGGACCTCACAGATTGCATTTGATACGGTAGCTCAAAATATTCTCCTTCATCGTCTTCACTATATGATTGGACTTTCTGGCATTGCTTTGGAGTGGTTTGAGTCCTGTCTTACGGAGATGGCTGAGTATGTGGCCTTGGGGGATGCTAAATCTCGTACCCACACTGTCACCTGTGGGGTCCCACAAGGATCAGTCTTTGGGTCGACCCTTTTTAATATCTATATGCTACCCCTGGATCACATCATCTGCAAGCATGGAGTTTCATTCCACTGCTATGCCGATGTTACACAGTTCTATGTGAAACTAGATTCGACTTCTCTTACACCTCCATCAACTCTTTCCTCTGGCTGGGATGAGACTGAGGCCTGGATGAACAAAAGAACTTCCTCAAGATGAACAGCACTAAAACTGAAGCTCTTTTAATTGGCACCCCTCATCAACTTCGCTCCTCTGTAAATTGTATTTCCTTTTCTGACCGTACTGTATCACCACAGTCCCAAAGGTTTCACGTCCTAGTGAGCTAAATGACTTCCGGCCTGTTGCTCTGACGTCACATGTGATGAAGACCTAGTGAGCTGAATGACTTCTGGCCTGTTGCTCTGACGTCACATGTGATGAAGACCATGGAGCGGCTGCTGCTTCAACACCTGAGGCCACACATCCGCCGCGCCCTCGACCCTCTCTAGTTTGCATACCAGGAGAAGGTGGGAGCAGAGGTTGCCATCATCGATATGCTACACCGATCCCTCTCCCACTTGGACAGAGGCAGTGGTGCTGTAAGAATTATGTTTCTGGACTTGTCTAGCGCCTTCAACACCATCCAACCTCTGCTCCTTAGGGACAAGCTGACAGAGATGGGAGTAGATTCACACCTGGTGCCATGGATCGTGGACTATCTTACTGACAGACCTCAGTACGTGCATCTCGGGAACTGCAGGTCTGGCATTATGGTCAGCAGCACAGGAGCACCGCAAGGGACTGTACTTTCTCCGGTCCTGTTCAGTCTATATACATCAGACTTTCAATACGACTCGGAGTCCTGCCACGTGCAAAAGTTCGCTGATGACACTACTATCGTGGGCTGCATCAGGAGTGGCAGGAGGAGTAGTATAGGAAGCTAATCAAAGACTTTGTTAAATGGTGCGACTCATACCACTTACACTTGAACACCAGCAAGACCAAGGAACTGGTGGTGGATTTTAGGAGGACCAGACCCCTCATGGACCCCGTGATCATCAGAGGAGACTGTGTGCAGAGGGTGCAGACCTATAAATACTTGGGAGTGCAGCTGGATGATAAAGTGAACTGGACTGCCAATACTTATGCTCTGTGTAAGAAAGGTCAGAGCCGATTATACTTCCTTAGAAGGCTGGCGTCCTTCAACATCTGCAATAAGATGCTGCAGATGTTCTATTAGACGGTTGTGGCGAGCGCCCTCTTCTACGCAGTGGTGTGCTGGGGAGGCAGCTTAAAGAAGAAGGATGCCTCACACCTGGACAAATATGTTAGGAAGGCAGGCTCTATTGTAGGAATGAAGCTGGACAGTTTGACATCCGTGGCAGAGCGACGGGCGCTGAGCAGGCTCCTGTCAATCGTGGAGAATCCACTGCATCCACTGAACAGGATCATCTCCAGACAGAGGAGCAGCTTCAGCGACAGACTGCTGTCACCGTCCTGCTCCACTGACAGACTGAGGAGACCCCACACTATGCGACTCTTCAATTCCACCCGGTGGGGGTAAACGTTAACATTATACAAAGTTATTGTCTGTTATACCTGCATTGTTATCACTCTTTAATTTAATATTGTTTTTTGTCAGCATGCTGCTGCTGGAGTATGTGAATTTCCCCTTGGGATTAATAAAGTATCTATCTATCTATCTATCTATCTATCTATCTATCTATCTATCTATCTATCTATCTATCTAT
>JANRMT010028174.1:4828224-4855993 GCA_026402145.1 Polypterus bichir lapradei
GATAGATAGATAGATAGATAGATAGATAGATAGATAGATAGATAGATTATCTATCTATCTATCTAACAGAAAAAAGACTCTTTAATGTCAAAATGGAAACAAATTTCTGCAAACTGGTCTAAGCTAATTTATAAATACAAAACACACAATGATTGATCTCATATCTATTACCCCCATGATAGGAACGATCCAGAGACATCAGAAAGGTTTGGGGCAGCCACCCGTATATCATGCCCTGGCTGCAAATGGGTACATTATTATGAGTTGTTCACAGGTCAGACTCCAAAACAGAACTGATTTAAGGCTGTGAAAGATGGCAGCTTTAAAGGCCAATACAGGAAGTGATGTCATCGCAACCTGAACCAGAAGTGATGTCATCTGGACCAGAAATTAATGTCATCATGTGCACTGGAACCGGGAGTGACATCATCATTTCGCCTGCGTCGGAAGTGATCTCGTTATTGGTGAGGATCCGGAAGCGACATCCTCATTGGCACCAGAACCTTGCAGGAATGTCCTGTGGATTGACTGCAGAGGACTGAAAGAGAAAGTCAGTGCACCTCACCACCCCCTAGTCTGTCATGGAACTATTATTAGTCAGGCCCTTTAGCTGTTCACAGGTCAGACTCCAAAACAGAACTGATTTAAGGCTGTTAAAGATGGCAGATTTAAAGGCCAATACAGGAAGTGATGTCATCGGAACCTGAACCAAAAGTAATGTCATCTGGACCAGAAAGTGACGCCATCATGTGTGCTAGAACCGGAAGTGATGTCGTCATTGGCGCTGGAACTGGAAGTGACATCATCATTGGTGCCAGAACCTTGCAAGAATTTCTTGTGGATGGTTTGCAGAGGACTGAGAGAGAAAGTCAGTGCACCTCACCACCCCCTGGTCTGTCATGGAACTTTTATTATTCAGGCCCTTTAGCTGCCTCCCAATTCTACATGTGTGACACTTGCTTTATTGTGACACATCACTGGTGCAACCCACTGGTTTAGAAGTCCCATCATTAGTCCAATTGATGTCATCTGTCTGATAGTGTCACTTGTTTGTATCTGGAGGGTCCAACTTGTGCTGAGTCAGCATAGTGTCCTGACCTACACAATGATGACAAAGGAACACAGCAAGAAATTCCATGAAGATTCAAACAAGAAAATCACCAAGTCAGCAAATATCCAGTGAAATCAGTTATAGAGAAATGGAAAGTGTATGACAGAGATGTAAATCTGCTAGAACACAAAAACTGAAGAACAGGAGTGAAGGGGGCCATCAACAGACCTCTGATTGAGCTACACTGAATCATGTTGGAGAGACAGTGCAGGCAACAACTATGCTGAGGGGCTTCATCAGCTGCAACCTTATAGGAGAGTGGCAAAGACAAAGCCACTGTTTTAATTAAAATACAAGAAAAACAACAACAAAAAGGAGGCACGTGGGAGACTCTGACGGCCGCTGCCCAGAACTGAGTATTTTTGGCCATCAGACTAAATGCTGTGTTACACTCCACATTATCACAAATATACCATGCCCACTGAGAAGCATGGTGGTGGCAGCATCAGGCTGTGGAGATGCCTCTTTGCAGCAGGACCTGGAAGGCTAGTGAGGGGAAATCGAAGGCAGCAAAATACGGGGAGGAAAACTTGATGAAGTCTGATAAGATCCTGTGCCTTGAGAGAAGACAACAAGCCTAAGCATAAAGCCAAAGCTACAGAGGAATGGCTTCAAAACAACAATGTGAGGGTCTTGGAGTGGCCAAGTCAGAGTTCAGATCTCAATCCACCTGAGAATTTGTGGCTGGACTTGACAAAGGCTGTTCACTCACAACCACCATGACACCTGACAAAACTCGAGAAGAATGAGGAAAAATGGCAGTAACCTGATGTGCAAAGCTTAAAGAGATCTATCTACTGAGACCCAAGTTTAGAGCTGATCGTAAAGGTGTGTCTACTTAATACTAACCTGAAGGGTTGATCAACTATACTGATCTACACCAAAATCCAGCACGCACAAAAAAACTGTATTTTACAGATTTAGGTGTGCTAAATCGATTACTGAAATTGGAATTTATCTACCATAAACTGTTACCACAAGCTATAAGATTTGATTAAAGAAACATTAATTTTTTAAAAGAATAATTATTTTTCATGTTCAGAATATTATTTTAAGTTTACTTTGAGGTGTAAAACAGCAGTCTTCCTTGTTCTTATTATTAGCTAAGTTGGTCACAACCCAACATCATGTCTCTCTCTAGATATTGTTTTTTCTCTTTTCTTATTAAATAACGAGAAATTTGAATTTAGAAGGTTAGAAAGATGTTTTTTTTTCCTCCAGAGTAGAGAAGGCTGTCGTTTAAATGGTTTTTACAGAAATATGTAAGGTTGAGTTGATCCATCCATTGTCTTCACTTGATAACATCTAAGCAAATGGTAAAAGAATACACAGCCTGCTCTTATTGAGACAATAAATGTTACTGGTTTAAAAAATGTTTGAGAGATATAGATAGAAAACTAAAGGAAACAGAGCAAGTCTGTGTTAGCAGGCTTCTGTTGGTCACTTCATCGTGAAACAAGTGATCCAATCACCAATGATAAAGTGGTGGAGATTCAAAGATCAAGTGCAGTCATTTGAGAGGGTGGAGGAATGGTGGGAAATGAATAGTAAAGTCGTATTAAGAGCAGGTGAAGAGGTGTTGGGTAGGATGACAGAAAGGAGACCCCCCTGGGGACAAAGAAACGATGCAACAGAGAAATGCAGGATGAGGAGAAGGCAAAGAAGACACGATGGCAATCAGAGAAGGAGGAAGACAGAGAAATGTGTGGGCAGCCAAACAAAGAGGCAAGGAGGGCAGTGGCAGGAGTCAAGGAACAAGCTATGAAGGATATGTTTGAGAAAACTGGAGACTAATGAGGGAGAGAGAAGGTTTATTATAATAGCAAGTACTATGGACAGGGCTGGGGAGGATTTTAGTCAGAAAAAGCAGATGGAAGATAAGTAGGGTGTGGTGTTGAGTGAGCATTGAAGAGATAGTAGATGTACTTTGAAAAGCTGCTGAATGAAGAAAATCCAAGGGCAGTATTTGGGGATTGAGTCCCAAATGAAGGGCAAATATCAAGAATATGGAGGGGGACATAAAGAAGGAACTGAAAAGAATGAAAATGCAAAGGCAACAAGACAAGTTAAAATTCCAAAAGAAGTGTAGAAGAGTTTAGCGGAAAAGGGAGTAGATGAATTATGGAATCTAATGCAGAAGATCAATGGATAGGAGAGAATACCGGAGGAGTGGAGGAACAGCGTGATTGTACCCAATTGCATTGAGATGGGAGATATTCAGGACTGTGGAAATTATAAAGGGATAAAGCTGATGTCACACACAATGAAAATTTGGGAAAGGGTTATACAGAGAAGGCTTGGGGAAAATTTATTACAGGGAGAGCAACACCTGAAGCAGTCTTTGCATTGAGATAACTCATAGAGAAGCACCAGGAAAGGTTTGCATTTGGCATTTATTGATTTGAAGAAGGCTTATGATAAAGTGTCACATCAAGAAGTTTGAAGAGGATGAGATAGGAAGGAGGACCAGAGAAGTATGTGAGGATGTCCAGGTTATTCAGGTAGTGAGGGCAGTGTTGGGTAACAGACAAGTCCAATTAGAAGTGGTCTGCACCAGGGATCTTCTTTGAATCCTTACCTCTTTGATATTATTATGGATTTGTGGACTCGTAAGATAAAAGACCAATCACCACTGGTGTCGATTTTTGCCATTGATATTGTGTTGTGTAGCACCAGAAAACAGAAAGTGGAGAAGGGCTTTGGAAGACTGAGGGATGAAGATAACTAGGAAGGAAACAGACTATCTGAGGTTTAATGATGAGCAGATTTCAGAAGTCATCCTGCAGGGACAGCCATGAAAAACAGAGGATATATTAAAATATCTAAGATCAATGGTAGCTCAAGATGAAGAATTAGAAGAAGATATAAGAAGTTGGACATGGCATAAATGAGAATGTTTAGATGAATGTGCAAAGTTACAACAAATGATACAATAAGACATGAGACAATCAGAGGTTCAACAAAAGAGTGAGAGATGTCTAAGAAAGTACTGGAAAGGAGGTTGAAGTGGTGTGGACATGGGATGAGGAGAGACAAGGAATATGTGGGCAAAAGAGTGATGGGAATGGAAGTACCAGGGAAGAGGGAGTGAGGGAGGTGGATGCATAAAGGAGAAGAAGATCTGAAGGAAAAGAGTCTGAAGGGGAGGAGGTGCAGGACTGAGCTGTGCAGGACTGGCTGATGAGGCACATTGACTCCACATAGAAGGGGGAAAAGATGAAGAGAAAGAAGAAGATTCCACCATGAAACACCACAAGACGATTAAAATAGGAAAAAAAATTTCCAAGTGATTCGATTTTGTAAGTAATAATTACATTTCAAACAATTTGAATTGCAGATTATTATTTTTTCAAGTCTGAAAAATTGATTTTAAAAATATACAGGGTGAGCCAAAAAGAAGTACATCATTTCAAATGTTTATTCTACAAAAACGCTACAATATAATGAAAAATTCCATTACGACACAAGAAAGGGTATACAAAATAGATTTCTTCCACTGTGTTTTAAAAATGACGTATTCAAGGTGGTGGCCATCATTGACGATACACTCGTCGAGACAATTTCTGAATGCTCACATGACTCGTTCGGCCATTTCAAGGGGGATAGCGGTGATTTCATGGTGAGTAGCGGCCTTGAGGGTTTCAATGTTTTGAGGTCAGTCTGTGTCTCGCACAGAGCGAGAGCAGGTGAACGTGAAGACCACCTGACATCGTCACACAGGGAGATCAGCTTCCCCGGTAACATCTCCCACAAAACTTTCTTAAAAATACTGTATTTTTTTTTCCTTTATTTAAACCTTCATCTCTCTGAAATTGGATGTGACAGAGCTATTAGGATTTGAATCCCGCGTCCTCAAATGTTTAAAGAATGCCAAAAATTTCTAACTGAAGCACATTTTATTTATTTCTTTATTTATTTGCAGATCAGTGTTATTTAGTGTTTTATGTTTGAAATTAACTTAGACCATTTTGATGAGATCTGATTTCACTTTGGAATTGAAGACTGTCTTTTTGTTGTCAAAAAAACCAAAATTATATCCACTGGGATTCAATGTTATATTAAAAATAAAATGTGAAAACTTCCAAAGAGTTCAGACTTTTTATAGACACTGTATGTATAGCGGGGGTCTCCTGATTAGATTTGGCAGAAACCCTAATCATCCATATGTCAGAATTAAACAAAATGTTTGCAAGTCCTGCTCATTATTGGAAACATGTTTTGAAAGTACTAGTATTCCATCCAACCATGTATTGAATCTGCTTCAAATAACATTAGGCTTAGGGAAGCCAGGATCTTTTGTGGCAACAGAAGCCCAAAGGCAAGATAAAGATGAAAATCAGAGTCGCTGTTTGCAAGTCCTGCTCAAAATTGGAAGCTTCTTTAAAGATGGAAGCTTTTGAAAGTACTAATATTCCAACCAGCCATTTATTGAATCTGCTTCATATAATATTGCGGTTATGAAAGCCAGGATCTTTTGTGGCCACAGTAAGCCAAAGGCAGGATGAAGATGAAGATCAGAGTCCCTAAAGAAAAAATGACAGAGATTTGAGGAGAAAATTCCCACTCTGCATAATGCAGTGTCCCGGACCACCTATAATACCACTTCATTAGTACCTCCAATCTGATCAGAATGAGTGAATTAGGTGGCACTCTGTGATGGACTGGCTCCTCCACTAGCGCTGATTCCTGCCTTTCACCTCATCCTGCTAAGACACGCTTTTCTTCCTCCCTGCAGTCCTGTATTAGAGTTAAAAAGATGAAGAAATGGAGAGAACTCATATTTGTAATAAACAGCTGAATTTATATAATTTATGTGCTTAATTTCACAGGCTGGGATTCTCATCTCAAAATGTCTCACCTTTGAAGATGGCCGCCCTGGGCCGACCTTTCCAGGTGGGGATGCTCTATGACTGTCGCACTGATTCATTCATTCCAGGTAAGAGCAAATTCAATTTTTTATGTTTGCTCTCTCAAACAGACCAACTGCAGTGATATTTTCGGATCCACGTTTGACCAAATTACAATTTTTTTGTTTGTTTAATTACGTTTTCTCACCAGATGTCACTCTATGGGACTTGGAAAACCTCAAAAAAGACCTCAGAATTAAGCCTCAGAAGAACACACAGGTCAAGATCATCACGTTGGACTCCTTGGATGAGAAAAGTTCAATCTTAAATATGTCAACCTCCCTTAAAGCGAGCTTCTTGTGTGGCTTGATTGAGGTTGATGGAGCTGCCAAGTACCTCAAAGACACCAAATCATCCAAACGATGGTCCAGGGTCACCCTGCACTACAGCACGACCACCAGAATGGAGCAGCTCAGCATGAGCCACTTGGGGAATCAGAACGTTGTCTATCCAGAAGTGTTTGAGCAGAAATCGGCCACCCATGTTGTCACAGCCGTGTTGTATGGCGCTCAGGCATTTTTTGTTTTTGATCAAAGGGACTATAAAGAGGAAGATAACCAAGATAGTAAATTAAAATTAGAAACATTAATTAAAAAATATATTTCCGTAGATGGAAAAAGAGCCCTAAAAATGACAGATGCTGACAAGGAAACTGCTGACCATCTTAACTTCACATTCTATGGTGATTTTCTCCTTGATCACAATCCTACAAGCTTTCAGGATGCCATGCACATTTACAACAATTTGCCAAAGCATATTGATGAAAATGACGAGCAAGCTGTGCCCGTCCAGGTCTGGTTGTACCCGCTGAAACATCTCAACTCACAGGCTGCTCAGCTGGTACAAGAGATCAGTGTGACACTCGTGTCGAAATCTCAGGAGGTCCTGGAGGAATTAGACGAGCACATCATGAGGTGTAATGACATCATGAAGGACGGTGTTGTCAATAACTTTACTATAATTAGGAAAAATGCAGATGACTTCAAATCAATGCTTAATCATTTCAAATATACCTTCCAGAAAGAACTGGCAAGGGTCTTGCCAAATATCAGGGGGGGTGACGCAAGTGAAAGAGAGCTGGCCAACATTCTGAAGAAGAAGGAAGAGTCGCCATTTAAGAAGTGCATGATAACAACATGGCTGGATAAAAGAGAAAAGGAAATCACTATGCTCAGAAGTTTCTTTAATCGAATTAATGAAATGAAACTTGATATTATTATAAATGACCTGGATACATTAATTTACAATACTAGTGTTAAAAATATCGTCTGCTTGACTTTCACTTCACTCCATGTGTGTCGCTCATACATGTCAGAAATGGAACGCTATCTTCAAGCCCCTTCTAGGAAGTCCTCATATCATTTGTCAGAGCCAAGTGAAGAGTTAATCATCCAGAATTTCAGACAGCATTCCCAGCGTTTCATCGAGTTTGCTGAAATTAACCAAAGCAGCAAGACAACGAGATTCCTCGTCCACTCCATCCCTGATGTTGAATATCTTGGGGCAACAATCTATTTGTATAAATCTGGGCGTCTCATCAACCACAACTTTCAGCTTCCATCGAAACCTGAGACTCTTGTGGTTTATTCCCAAACAGAAGACAGTGTAACCCTACAGTTAAGACCACCAAAGTGTGACTTAGAAGGTTACAGAGTGGAGTATAAGCGACTAGAAGATGAAGAGTGGAAGACTATCAACATAACTGATAAAAGTGTAAAATTTACCATCACAAAGTTACGTCCAGCTTCAACATATCAACTCAGACACAGAGCCGTTTGTCAAGTTGGTGTGAGTCAGGCCAGTGATACGACTGAAGTGAGGACACTGCCCGTTAAAAAGTCTATGGGAAGACATACTATAAAATGTAAGGAGATAACAGATGGAAAATCTAGACTTTACCTTTTGCCTTTGAAATCACAGTTCATAAATTCTGTGAAAAAGATAGAAACATATCCCTTTGAAAATAGAACATCCATCAAACCTTCAAAAACAATTATGATCCTTGGAGCAACAGGTTCTGGCAAATCCACCCTGATCAACGGAATGGTCAACTACATCTTAGGTGTCCAGTGGGAGGATGATTTCAGGTTCAAGGTAACCCTTGAAGAAACATCTAGAAGTCAAGCTGAAAGCCAGACTTCTGCTGTTACTGCTTATAAAATGAACTACCAGGATTATTTCAAGGTCCCATACTCCTTCACTATAATCGACACACCAGGTTTTGGAGACACCAGAGGAATTGATTGGGACAAACAAATCGCTGAGCAGATACGAGAATGTTTTTCATCTCCACAAGGGGTACAGCACATTAACGCAGTGTGCTTTGTAGTTCAGGCTTCCCAAGCTCGACTGACACACACACAGAAGTACATCTTTGAGTCCATTTTGTCCATTTTTGGAAAAGACATAGCCAAGAACATCCTGGTCCTGATCACATTTGCTGATGGACAGCGTCCACCAGTTCTCGATGCCATCACAGATTTTAAGATCCCGTTTCCCAAAGATGACAGAGGCAGCCCGATTATTTTCAAATTTAATAATTCGGCCCTTTTTGCTAATCATGACGAGGATAATAGCAGTGATGGTCTGTTGATTGAGAAAATGTTTTGGGACATGGGTGCAAAGAGCATGGAGAGGTTTTTTAAGGCTTTAGAGAAGATGGATGATAAAAGTTTATCATTAACTAAAGAGGTGCTTGAAGAGCGCAAGCACTTGGAGACGGTAGTGGATGGACTGTGGCCTCAAATCACTACTGCACTGAGTAAACGTGAAGAAATTAGACAGACCCGTGACATTTTAAATAAACACATTACTGACATAGAGATCAACAAGGATTTTGAGTATGAAGTGGATGTAATTCAAAGAAAAACAGAGAGCATTGCAGGCACTGGGGAGTTTATCACTAACTGCCAGAAATGCAAATTCACCTGTCATTATCCATGTTCTTCATCAAATGATAAGTATAAGATCAGATGTTCTGCTATGAAGGACGGGGTCTGCACTGTTTGTCCCGGTAAGTGTGCGTGGAATATTCACTCCAACCAACAATACAGATTTATCTATGAAACTAAAAAAGTCAAAAAGACGTATGATGAGCTTAAGAAGAAATATGAAAAAGCACAAGGGGAACTGATGACAACTGAACAAGTGCTTGAGCGGCTTCAGCATGAACTGGATGGTATGATAAACTTGATTTGCAAACTCATTACAGACTCTCATGAAAGTATAAAACGACTTGAAGAAATCGCCCTCAGACCAAACCCGCTCTCCTCTCCAGAGTACATTGAGCTCCTAATTCAGGCTGAAGAACAAGAAGCAAAGCCGGGATGGATGGAGCGAGTGAAGTCACTGCGGGAAGTGAAGGGAAAGGCAATAATAATAGCTAATCTCAGTAGAAATGAAGAACTCTCACCAAGTGTCCACACCAAAAGTCAAAAGAGAAAATCGTCAGAGACAATGTACCCACAGAATAGGAAAGTTCCAAAGCAGAACTTCTGAAAAATACAACTGAATACTGAATGACTGTATTTTGGACCTTTGTATCTGCACAACTGATGAAATCTGTTAAGAAAATATGGCTTTTTTATGAAGTAATCAAAAATGTTAGAGCATATTTTATTTATCTTTCATTTTATTCTAACTAATATATTAAAAGCATTTTTGGATGAAATGCACAATATTGAACTTTAATTTTGACTACTTGTATTTAACTGTAACTTCTGATCTCTATAAAATTTACTTATCAAATCACAAAAAGAGGAGATGTTAGTGGAGACAGCAGACCACCAATTAAACTAGCAAAAATGAAAGTTGCTACCGCATAAGAGCAGTCTGGCATGATGAAACTGAAGGACAAAGTGGGCATTGCCCATTCATTTAGGCATTAAGTGGCACAAAAGGCCTGTTCAGACAGCAGATTTAATTTAGAAATTCAGCTGTACTTCCCAACCTGCATTCCTAGGTGAATGGCTGAACTGCAGCTCATACCAACACTTTGTTCAACTCTGTTCTACATCTGATAACAACGATTTGTAAATCAGAGTTGAGCAGGCACCTCATAGAAACTCCTTCATTTTAAGCTGAACTGTGACTGGATATGATGGACAAAATAAGGCACCTATAAGGAGAGACTGGAGATGTGTAACTGGAAGGGACCTTCAAATCTAGCAACATTAATCTCTTCTGTCTCGTTGTGGTAATGCGCGGCCCACGCATTACCAAATTAAGTTGAAGAGGCCTTGAAAGTTAAGCAGCACCATTTATATGGTTATAAGGAAGTGCGCTTATCGTTTGTGTGTTGAGGGCGCTGTCGCGGGAACGCGGGGCCGTCTAGCGGGTGAGCGCTGTGTGGTGCGGTGTGTCAGGACACTCATGGAGCCGGTATAATGGCCAGTACGGGCTCCACCGCACGTGTTCATTTTTACACTCCGGTGTCCTCACAGCCTGCCCAGTGCAGGCGGTTTAAATTGTGGCGCGCCTAAAAGAGGAAGCCAGCATTTGATTGAGTCAGAGATGGGGATCCCATAACGTTAAAAAATGGTTTTTACTTACTCGTGAGTCGGCAACGGGTGTTCTTGAGCTAAGCATAGCCGTTGGCCGTCCCAGAGGGTTTATACGCGCGCGCGACCCGCAGGAGTTTGGTTTTAAATACATAGTTGCTCGGGGCCTGGCGTGAACGCGCTACTGTCTACCGGGATAGGTGCATGAGGTAGACGTGTTGGCAGATTGGCTGGACAATCTCGCCGGTTATATTTAAAGAGTTACCGGCCAACAGGGGTCGTCAGTGGACCTAAGAGCGAGGTAGGAGTAAGCACTGCTCAGCTATTTGGAGGAGCAGTTGTAATTTTGGCGGCTTTTGCATATATTCTTTTTTGTAAATATTCTTTTGTACAGTGGAACCTCGGTTTGCGAGCATAATTCGTTCCGGCAACATGCTCGCAGTCCAAAGCACTCGTATATCAAAGTGAATTTCCCCATAATAAATAATGGAAACTCAGATGATTCGTTCCACAACCCAAAACTATTCATATAAAAATGATTAATACAAAATATAAAGTAAAAATACATAAAATAAATTAACCTGCACTTTACCTTTAAAAAGAATCATGGCTGGTGTGAATGAGTTTCTAAACTCTTGTGGGATTCCACCCAACGGGACGACACGCGGAAGAGCGCCCCAAAGCAATCGCAGTCTCCCAGCACTATAGCAGTTCGCCATATAAGCATTTCCAAAACGATCGCGGACATGCTGTAAGCGCCTGCCGTCAATGGGTGATACAAAGAACATTATAAAGATCCCGCTACTATAAATAACCACGCTGTTGCTGTTTCAAGCTGAATAAAGCTGGTGTTGTTAAAGTACTGAGACTCGGCTTCGTGTTTTGGTGGCGCAAGGCGGGGACTCGCACTTCACAGCACACACACAGTCACAATGCTGTAGTAAACAGTATACGCTCGTACGGATGTTGACTATATGAGTGAGGCATGCAGACTCAGACGGAGAATAGGAGACGATTGCCCACGAGAGAGAGAGAGAGAGACGCGAGCAAGCGAGATAAGGAGAGAGAGAGAGAGATAAGGAGAGAGAAGAACCATCAGCTCAGTTGTGATCACATGACACTCAGCGGACAAAGTGTATCAATACTACTCGTATTGCAAGACATCGCTCATTTATCAAGTCAAAATTTATTAAAAAATTTAGCTCGTCTTGCAAAACACTCGTAAACCAAGTTACTCGCAAACCGAGGTTCCACTGTATATAGAATGATATATCTCCTAGTGATTATTTTTGGTGGAGGTATATATTCTTATTTGGTACTGGGATAGTTTTTGATTTTGGGTTTGGTGCAATCGTTTTTTTTTTTTTTTGTATATGCACACACTTGTTTTTGTGCATTTTTCTTTCCTGCTGGAGGAGTGTCTTGAGCCAGGGATAAAAGAAGACAACCTTCATTATTGGAGTGTGTATGTGTAGTTTTTTGTAGGAGTGCACTGTTTTTGTAAATACACCTTTTTGTTTGTTTTTATTTATTTCTGAAGAAGTGTCAGTGTTGAAGGACTGTGTCTCAAAGCCCACCTGACACTACTGCATTGTTGTTGTACAGCACTCTTGTAAATAAACTTGCACCATTCACCCTTCAATTTTTTGTCCATGTCTCATCTCTCCACTGATCCTATTCGGTTCATGAACTATCAGATGTCCAGAGTGTAGGCTGGGGCCACTTCCCACTACACCGGATATCACACTCATTTGGGAGGGAGCTAAAGACTCAAAATACACTCTTTATTGGAGACCTGAAAGCTGATGAGCCACCCGTTTTGGGGGAGCTGGAAGCTGATCATCCACTCTTTTAGGAATGAGAAGCCACCAATTCTCTGTGGAGCAAAAAACTCACAAACTTTCTTTGTAATGGTTTAGCTGTTATCCATAAAGTCTCGGAGCTGGATGAGTTGAATGAGCTCCAAGATCAACTCTGCCAAGTCAAACTTTAGGCAATAGACTGAGCTCAGTCTGAGAAGACTGATTTGGAGCCATAACTTCAGGAAGGGAACTTCAGTGCCTACACTCTTCTGCCAGAAAGGACCTAACAACAAGCTGAGAAAGGCAGCATCACACCACACCACAGACAAAGGACCATGCAGTTTTTATGCTTCACAAAATGAGATTAGATTGAGTTGGTGTCATGGACAGGTGAGACACCTGCCTTCATTTCATCTTCTTGTTGGGCTGCATGGTGCCTTAATTAATCAGGTGGTGGTGGCAACTTGTTGTCACCACAGAAGAATCAGAGAAAACAACAGAGAAAGATGGAGATTTGTGGAGATTGTGGATACCTGAAGAATCTGATAATTCTGTGCCCTTATAATCTATTAGGAATACAACTAATATGGAGCTATGAAAAACCCAAATTAATAATAGTGTGTTTTTTACACTATTTTGAAAATGTTCCATGGAATTGGCTGGGTGAATTTCTATAGGTAAAGTATTTCTGATTTTAGGTGCATAACAGCAGAAGGCCACCTCAAAACTTTATTTAATTCTTGGAATTATAAGCAAACCACCATTAAAAAATATGAGGTTACGACTTGGAGTGTAAGGGGGACAACCATCAGGGCCTTCTGCTTTCCCACTCTGAAGTGAGTTTATAGTGTCTGGTAATTCTAAGAGTGTCAAGACGTTTATCCAGTTTCTCTACATTAAGAGTATCTCGCTGTGGTGTCTGTAATGCATCAGAAACTCATTAGATTGTCTTGTCTTCTTTAAACGGAGTCGAATATAAGGACTTATAGTACTCTCTAAACATGTGTGCTATATTTTTATGGTCCATCTGTGTTGATGATTACCGTTATTGCATTGTGAACTTCCTGCTTGTGGATTTGTTGATCTAAGATTTTATTGGCATTCTCTCCGTGTTCATAGTAATGATGTCACGATTTAAAGATGAGTTGTTCTGTTTCTTTTGTTGTCAAGAGGTTGAGTTCAGATTGCAAAGTCTGTCTCTTGTTATAAAGTATCTCATTTGGAGACTTGCCGTATTCTTGATCTCTTATGGTAATGTCAATGATTAACTCTGACGCCTTTTGGTCTCCCAGTTATTTTTCTGGGAAAAATATGAGATAATCTGTCCTCTTAAAGACGCCTTTAGTGTTTCCTAGAGTATTTCTGCAGAGATTAAAATCATCTGATTAACAAAAATGCTTGGTGGGACACTTATCTCCTATGAAATTCAAAACAATGTTAGGAAGGCTCCGAAATCTATACTAAGCCGTACTTTCTCTGCTGTTCTTTTTCCAGTTTTCTGTGGTGGTGATCTGCGCCATCACCACCTGGTGAAAGAACCATGCAGTGCCTACATTGATGGATTGAAGGCCAGAGGTCCTCATGACCATCATCATCAAATTCTTTCATGTGAAACCTGAAAACCATGAGGACTGATTGAGATCATTTATGTTAGGTAGAATGCTGTAATAAGTGTATAAGTTTAATATGTCACTGTACTCTGTGCAAATATATTTTATAAATCTGCCATCTTCTATTCACATGCACAGCTGACACAGAGCCAGATTTAGCACAGGAGTTCACCATAGAAGAACTGCTAGGCAAGCATTTTAGACAAAGACAGTTAGGGACAACTGCGAAATGGGAAGTCAGACTGAGGACCATTGTGTACAATTTCTATGTGTCAAACTCAGCTTAAAAAACTGCATTCTCTTTGCCTTGTTTGGAATGGCATGATTCACCGAAGTGGGGGCCTGCACATGAACAAAGAGTATAAAGCCTTGGAACATTGCCTGGCACACCTTTGAAGCCGATGGACAGATGGGAGATAACGTTATTCGATCCTGAAAATCCTTCCAATGCAGAGACAAATATGGCCAACTCTACACATCGGGCCCCCAATCCCGAACTCGGTTCTAGCCATTGGCTTCCTTCTTCTGTTATACAGCGTAAGCCGTCATTAAACAAAGCTAAGTTATTTCTCGATGTGATTTCTTTATTCTGCCGTAACACTAAGGGAGGGGTATCGCCTTTTTATATTATATTTATATAGATTCGGGTTATGTAACACGCCACATTACAAAACAATTCATTCAAACAAGGGAGCTAATGCCCCCTGCTGGATACAAATGCCTAGAATGGCTGGGTGTTCTCGTGGCCTGGAACCCCTGCAGATTTTGTTTTTTTTTTTTTCTCCAGCTGTCTGGAGTTTATACAGTAATCCCTCCTCGATCGCGGGGGTTGCGTTCCAGACCCCCCGCGATAGGTGAAAATCCGCGAAGTAGAAACCATATGTTTGTATGGTTATTTTTATATATTTTAAGCCCTTATAAACTCTCCCGCACTGTTTATAAATATTCCCCGCAGAGTTATACAGCATAATCCCTTTGTATTCTCTTAGATATTAGGTAAGATTCATTGAAATTATGTATATAAACACACTGTTTATATACAGTAAAACCTAAATATTATTTTAAAGATATTGAGTGTCTCCGATATCACATATGTTACAGCCATTACGATAGACAGGCCACCAGCAATAAATACGTACAATGCAAGAAAAATAGTATACAGTAAATGTGTGTACAGTGACACTAAACGTACGTACATGTACTAAGCACTGTAAGAAGAAAATTAATTATGGTTACTCACCAACAATGACACGATGACTTGTCCGATAACAATGAGTTTAATTTTACTGCACAACAAAGGAGAGCGTTACAGCCCTTGTAAAGGAGCCACTTCAGGCGATTGTGTAGCACTGCCGTTGTTCTTCTTCTGGCAGTCTTCAATCCAAATCCCTAAAGCAGATTCCATCCAGACTACTGCCTTATTACATCCACTTACAACTCGTTTTGCACCCTGGTTAAAAGGACACTGCGGCCATAGATCTTATATTCCTTTCCTACTTTTTAAATAAAAAGAATCGTAGCCTTCAACAAATCCAAAACGTTTACCTTTTCGGCAATCGTTAACATCTTCTTCTTGCGCTTGGGCACGGCCCCTGAAGAAGTAGCAGATTGTTTTGGAGCCATAATGAAGGGCTTGACTATGCACAAAGATAAACACTAAAGAGCACAACTCTTTACACAGCGAAGCACGTTGATGCTGAATGAGCGAGATGAGACTTCCTGGTTAACACTGCATAGCTCCTGCGTGCTCTGATTGGTTAGCTTCTCAGTCAGGAGAACTTAACTGCGTGCTCTGATTGGTTAGCTTCTCAGCCATCCGCCAATAGCGTCCCTTGTATGAAATCAACTGGGCAAACCAACTGAGGAAGCATGTACAGGAAGTAAAAAGACATATTGTCCGCAGAACCCGCGAAGCAGCGAAAAATCCGCGTTATATATTTAGTTATGCTTTCATATAAAATCCGCGATAGAGTGAAGCCGCGAAAGTCGAAGCACGATATAGCGAGGGATTACTGTATTTTGTTTTTTCTGTCCTCTCTGGCCATCGAATCTTACTTTTATTCTATGTTAATAAGTATTGCCTAATTTTATTTTTATATTTGGTCTTTTTTCTCTTTCTTCCTCCTGCACTTTGAGCTCCATCTATTGCATTAAAATGTGCTCTAGAAATAAATGTTGTTGTTGCTGTTGTTGATGACTGACCAGTAATAAGAGGAGTGCCTACCATCCTGCCCTTACAAGATCCTATGTATGCTCAAAACTTTCAGCCACTGGAAAGGGGGTTTGGGGGCAACAAAGAAAATAAACCTAAGTAATCATCATAAGAAGAATAATTGCAAACCAATGGAAACAAAATGTGTCTTTGCCCATCTGCAACCAATAAGTACAAAGTGCATTTTTTGCTGAAATATTAAATGCTTATATAGGCCAAACATGATACTCAAAACCAAAGTGCACTATGGAGCCAACCAACTATATGATCTAGTGGACATCAAGGCAAGGTTCCAGGAAAGTTATTTTTTTCAGTTATGTAGGGCCAAAGGCAGATAAAGTGACTAGGCTGATCTCAGGGCTGCAGGGGGTGATTTATGAGGAAAGATTGAAACAGCTGAGCCTTTACAGTTTAAGCAAAAGAAGATTAAGAGGAGACCTGACTGAAGTGTTTAAAATTAGGAAGGGAATTAGTCCCATGGATCCAAACTCGTTAAGAGCCTGATTAGTGAAATACTGAAGGTGTCACAATGAAGATAGTCTTGTTATTAAGATATCCTAGCCTCTCCCCAAGAACAAATGCTGGACATCAAGGTGATCGCATTAACTGCAAACTAAGGAGAGGAACCACAGGTAGTGAAGCCAGGTTAGTAGATTAAGAAGTCAGGCCCTGACAGTGGTCTAGTTTCTATACAGAAGGAAAATCCTACAATGGAAAAGATTTATCAATTTGTCTCCAGTTAGTGTATGCAGACTCCATCTGATCTAAATGTTAATGGCCCTTCTACACAAATAGCCCTGAACATGAGCGTTGTTTCAGAGTAAAGGCATTGCCTTCTCCTGGTCTTGAATTCATAAAACTGAATAAGCCACTGATGAATCCTTCCACAGGAGACACATTTCCTTAAAGTAACCCGTAATCTCACCTGCCCAAAGGACACAGCTGGAACCACAAGAATAATAGGAGTGAACCCAGACGTGAGCAAGTGAGGCCTTCCTGTGACAGTAAGTTTGACCAAAGCCCACCATTTACTGCCAAAGAGTTGGGAACACATTAGTCATGTGGACTTGTCAACGTCCCCTTATATTCAAAATCCTCAGGTCAGGTAGAAGGAAAAAACTAATGGCTACATGGCATATAAGACTGGGTACCTTATCAACTATAGTGCCAAGCTGAGAAGTGGACATGAAGACATGATGTTATAGCTAAGAATGTGGTTATTAAATTGGTAGTTGACTCATCACATTAGAGAGCTCGGGAAACACTTGACAGATATAAGTGGGCTGACACCATTGTGCTGCTTTTTCAGACAGCTTCTTCTGAATCCAAGTTCCATTAGAAGGTGAGAGGACACTGAGTACTTAGCAGCACACCATGAAGTACTGGATGCTTCCAGATGCCTTAGTCCTTCCTTGGGTATCCTTTGATGAGGCAGGAAACACTGAAGGTCCAAGCACCATGAGACCACGACACAGAACATGTCAGGTAAACTTCCTGATGACAAAGAAAAGGAAAGTAGGAGCTTTCATAAATGGATTGTAGGGAGGACAAGCTGAATGCCAATCTGTGGAGTGTGGATCCATCATACTATCACCTTCTGGTTAGAGCTTTTAGGGGCATCAGGTCTCTACAAATCCAGACTGAAGTGAAGCCATATGTTGTCACACTAACCCACACATTCAGTCTCAAGTATCAGACACCACTGAAGTGACTGATGTCGGAAATGAAAGCAGCAAATGGCAGGGAATATTTAGAGAATCACATGAATCCAGCGATGCAGTAGGAATTGTTGCCCACTGTCATGTCCAACTGCAACTTGTGGAGTAAAGAGATGAAGTCCTCCACTTGAACCTGGAACAACAATAACTTGGGTCATCACCTTTAAATACTTGGTACTGTAAAACTGTTTATCTGTTATCTGATAAATTCGAACTCTAAGTAGCCAGTAAAAGCAGCCAACTTCTTTTCTGTTAGGTCTTTGTCTTGTCTTTTCTGTCTTGCATCCTGTCTCATATCCTGTGTGGTAGCCGGCCCGGACACAGACAGGCGGACACGTTTATGTCACCCAACACATGTTTATTTACATACTCCATATTTACACAAGTGCTCACAAGTCCCTAAAGTCCCCAAATTCCTGGCCACAACAATGCCTCACTCTCTTCAAGCCGCCTCCTTACCTCCTCCACCAAGCTCTGTCCTTCTCCTCACCCGACTCCAGCCATTGAATGGAGGGAGGCGGCCTCTTTTTTAGCCACCCGGACGTGCTCCAGGTATCCTCCAGTAACCTTCCACCGACACGCCCCTGTGTGGCGGAAGGACTGACTGTGTACCCGGAAGCACTTCAGGTGTCCCCGATCCTCTTCCCCCCAGCACTTCCAGGTGTGGCAGAAGTGCTGAGGTCCAGAGCTCTCTAGGCACAGGGGCACCCCCTGGCGGTGACCACGGGCCCCAGCAGGGTAGAGCTTCAAAACTCTGTACCCGTGGCCCCCAAAGGAACTAGGGCGGTTGCCCCCATGTGGTCTGAGGTGAGCGTAAGCCCTCTTCTGGTTTTCCTGGGCATCCCGGCCGGTTCGCCACCCCAGCCATCTCCGACACCTGATATATATGAAGTTATCATATTTCTATAATCGTGTTTAGCAATAAATTGTATTGTTCTGGTTCTTAAAATGATCTGTAATTACCTTAATGTAAATCTAATGGCCAGAGACCACCACTACAACAGAGAAGGTTATGGAAAATAAAGCTGGAGCCTTTTCGAATTGTTTAATTAATTAGTGGTATTGCCAAAGGATAATTAATTAACAGAGTTAACATTTTCTTATTTGGCTGATGCCTTCATCCAAAGTGACTTGTAATATTTATGATGTAATTGGTTATATTTCCTTTTTGTTTTCTAAATGAAGCACAGGCAGGTTAAGTGACTTGTTCCTGGTCATGCAGTGTCAGGAGTGGGCCTCAGGGCTTGAAGTCCAAAGCTGTACCCACCACACCACACTGCCTGTCTAAAAAAAAAATGAGTTAAAATTCTCTTCTTTTTTATACAGCACTGACTTCTTGAAAGGTGATCTGTCACCCCAATCTGAGGTGGCATTCACTCTGATTCAGGTTTTCTTTAAGCACCTTTCTGTATTTGGCTGCATTCAGCCTTCCCTCACTTCTCACCAATCACCCTGTGCCTGCACGCCAATAGTATGATGCTGCCCCCACTATGCTTTGCCACTGGGATGGTATCAGGCAGATGATGAGCAGTGACTCGTCTTCACCCAACATTGTGCTTGAAGTTCTGTCCATAAAAACCAAACCAGTGAATCATGTTTCTTTGTTCTGAGAGTCTAAGTGGGCTGTCATATGTCTTTTACTCAAGTGTTGCTTCTGTCTTGCCACTCTACAATAAATGGCTAATTGATGTAAAGCTCCTTAGATGATCGTTCTCTTGACCACTTCTCCCAGCTCAGCAGAGGACTTTCTGAGGTCCTGTTAGAGCAGGGGTCTCCAACACGTTGCTCACAAGCTACCAAGTAGCTCGCCAAAGGGTTAATGAATCCTATAATCTGAATTGCAATTACGAGATTTAGAAACTCAATTAGAAAAAAGTGGTATTTTGAGATTAAAGTCTAATGAAAATGACAATTTTAATTTACTTCATTTTTCTGTTTGATTTTGTTCTTTTTACCAGGTGTCATTCTGTGGGATTTGGAAAACCTCAAGAAAAACCTCAACAGTAAACCACAGAAGACAACACAATTCAAGTTCATCACTTCCGACTCCTTGGATGAGAAGACTTCAGCCTTAAACATGATGGCCTCATTTAAAGTGAGCTTCTTAGGTGGCTTGAGTGAGGTTGATGGAGCTGACAAAGACCTCACTGACACCAAGTCATCCAAATGACAGTCCAGGGTCACCCTGCACTGCGGCACAAGCATGAGAATGGAGCAGCTGAGCGTGAGCCACTTAGGGAGGTGGAGTGGGGTTTCTGTAGTCAACAAAACATGGAGTTAAATAACCCAAGTACAGTGGCTATAAATTGTGGTTTCAATTTTATGGGTAAACCAAATACCTTATTTATTTATTTAATTTATTTATTTATTTATTTATTTATGTATTTGGATACTGTGTAGTAGAAAATATAACTGTCCATGAGACCAACTGCATCAAATTGACTGATATGAGATTAAAAAATAATGAGAATGACTTTAGTACATTTTTATTAGGTAAAATGCCCTGTATGGGGCTGGGTGGTCTTTTGGCCTGGAACCCCTGCAGAGTTTTTTTTTTTTCTGTCCTCCCTTAGCATCTGCCCATAGATCAGACTTAATAAACCTATCTTCAAATTAGGATTCTACTACTAGTATATCTGAGTTATATAAGTGTGTATTGATTCTTTATACATTATTGGTTTATATATTATTTATTTAGTTACATATAATTACTTTTAGCTTTCTGTTTTTTTTTTTTAATCATGGCTATTCTTTTATATTGTGTAAAGCACTTTGAGCTACATTCCTTGTATGAAAATGTGCTACAGAAATAAATGTTTTTTTTTTTTGTGTTTGTTTATTTCTATTGTAAGACACGTGACAATACACATACCAGACAGATGTCAACTTTTTTATTTCATTTTTTTTTTTCTTTTTCTTTTTTCACCGATCTTTTCAGGAATTTCCTCTGGGTGTCTCACAATGTGCTTATTGAATCTTCGTGTTGGTGATTTGACTCTGATAGTCAGGGTCTAAATAATGTGTGGTTTACCCGCACATCCCAAACACGCGCAGTTAGCTTAATTACTGAGGACATCTAGTGGACAAGAGGTGCAAGTGCGCTTGTTCTTTCAGCCTTTCCTGTAGCAACTCAATCGAGCGGAGGCAGAAGCTCTACCGGCTTAACAAGGCGTCACAGTCATTTGAGTTCAGGAGCTTAGTACACTGTTTTAAAAGTTGGAATATTTTTTATTATTTATGTAATAAATAATAAAATGTATTAATTATTAATTTATTAATTTAATGTAATTATTTATTTACTTCTTCAATTAAACACATATCACGCTTTAATTGATTATTTTTCCTAACAATGAATCGCATCTAAATAAATAAATATTAATAGCAAAATAAAATTCAAAGGCATATATAATACAGTAAATAAAGGGTTGTCAGACGTCCCTTATATATACGGGACATGTCCCATATTTGATCATTTTATCCGCTGTCCTGAACTGACCTTTCAGGGACACCCAGTTGTCCCGTATTTAGTTCATTTTGAAATTTCGTAATAAAAATATATTTTTACTACCTTCTTACGGTACTTAGTTGTAACTTTATAAGTAATTATATTTTCTTTTCTCAGATCCTCTTGATGAAAATAATCCAAATGTAACGACGCAACTCGTGTTTGCTGCCTGTTTGCCACTTGTTCCGTTGCTATGGTTGCCTGAGGATGGCGACACTCTTACTGTTTAAATCTCCAGCCGCGCCCCTCATAGGGGACTGTGGAGTTCTGGATCAGCATTGCAACATACGGGGTCAACAAAGGGTGTTGTTACTGATTGCCACGGCCCACTTTTTTTAACTGCCTGTATTAAATAATAATAATATTTCTCTGTTGTCTGTATTAAATAAATATTTTCAAATGATTTAACTTTTACATATTTTTTTAAACTTGTATTAAAGAATTTTCAAATGATTTTACTTTTGTTTTCCTCATAACCTATTAAAATCCTTCCTTTAAGTTTATAACTTATGTCTCTACTTTTATATAGTATATTATTCTGGGTGTGTAGGGGGGCATGTATAAATTTTTATATATAGTAATATAGAGAGAAATTTGAATAGTGTCCCATATTTCTAATTTGCTAATCTGGCAACCCTAAGGGGCTTAGTACATTGTTTTAAAAGTTGAGATATTTTTATTATTTATTCACTTCTTCAATGAAATAGATACCACACTTTTATTAATTATTTTTTCCTAATAATGAATCATAACTAACTAACTAACTAAATAAATATTAATAGTAAACTAAAATGCAATGGCATATATTAATACAGTAAAATCCATGTTTATTAATAGCATTTTATAATATCATGTACCTAAAAACTAAGCCCATAGACTTGTGGTGTCTCAAAGGGCCATCATAGACAGAGGAGTCCAACACAAGTCATGTCCTGCTGATGATTTATGGGAAATAAAATGTCCAAATGCAGGGGTGCAAAGCTGGTGAAGATTAGCCATCTTGATTTGCTGCCAAATGGGCTTCTTCAGAGTACTGAATTAAGGGTCTGCATACTGCCATGAAGGAGAGGTCTCAGTTTTTGATTTTTAATAAATCTGCATACCATTCTAGAGAAATGTTTTCATTTGTCATTATGGGTTATTGAGTATAGATTTATGGGCAAATGTGGCACATTTATCCATTTAAAATGAACTCTACAACACAAAAAAGTGTGCAGAAAGTGAAGGGAACTGAAAAAGAAATGTGAACAACAGTTAGTCACAGGCCTGCCATCACTGACACATATCGGTTGATGCCATATTTTCATCACTTCAGTTAGAATTTCCTGCTTATAAAACCTTTGAACCACCACATGATTATCTGGGCTCCATTTTTAACTACATGACATTGAAAAGTGCTGTTAAAGAAGCTGCAAGCCTTTGGGAGGACATCAGAGCACCACACAGACAGGAGGAGAAAATGCAACCTCCATGCACAAACCCTGCTCTCCGTGAGGCAGCAGTGCTACCACTGCGCCACCGTGCTGCCCAGAATGAACATACAAACATAATAAAGATGATATGAACTTTCACGATTTCATAAAGATTTGCTCATTTGTTTCATACATGTAAAAGAGGCAATTATATTAAAAAAGTACTTAAACCGATTCCCTTAAAACACTAACATTTATAAAAAAAAATAAAAATAAAGAATTCTTACTTTTGCATTTTCTATTAATTCTTCCCTTCTGTTTTATCAACAATGATTTTGTCATTTTAGCTTTACATTGTTACGTCTCAGATTTGTATTTAGAAAAATTTAACGTTGACATTTTTATGCTTATTCCTATTTTGCCTCTGCAGGTGCAAGCCAAGTAAAATCAATCACTGGACAGGGTGAGAGCACATCATGGTGTGAACACACACACACACACACACACACATACACACACACCGGGGACCAGTTTAACATTGTCAGCCCACCAAAGTTAAGTGTCTTTGGACTGTAGAAGAAAACAGGAGCCCTGAGCAATTTTAACAATATAAAATAAAGTATAAAAATGATATTGTATTACGCTGAATGTTTTCACTAATCCAATTAAAATACCCAATAAAGTTGCAAAATAATAAAGATTTTTATTTGCATTTCCTAAGGCACTTTTTTATGGAAAGAAAACCAAGTTTCATCTTCAAATTAGACATAGCTGTTCAGTATTTTACATGCTTTTAGACTGTTTATGGTTATACTGTCCATTTCATTTTATTAAGAAGAAAATAAAACACAAAGAGAATCTGTGAGAAAAGGCTCTGACAGTTATAGTTTACGCTCTTGTGTCTTCACTGTTATGGTAACAACGGGCTTTTTAATTCAGTAATGAATGGTAAAATTGCTAAATGTTAAAGTCAACTAAAAAGTCTTCAGTAAGCCCCCGTCTACATTACTCTGCTAGCAGCAGTTACCTGGATGACGTCACGTCTCTCCCGTTAAACGCTCCTTATCTGGCATCATTTGTAGCTAAATCGCTGTGCCCTCAGATTTGCATCTTTTTTATGTTTTTTCCACATCTTTATGTTGGTTAGCATGAGTTTTTTTTAAAGGTTTAAATCAGCTGCTTGTTTTGCCACTGTACTCCTCCTTCTTCTCACAAATTTTATATCGGACGGTCGTATTCTTTTCTGTCTGTGAAAAGTAACAAAATACAACGCTAAGCTTCTTATTAGCTTTAAAATTAATGTTTTTTATATTATATGACTAGCAAAATACCCGCGCTTTACAACGGTGAAGTACTGCCTTAAAATTTTTATTAAGAAGAAAATTAAACCTTTTTAAACTGAGGGAAAATATGCCAATAATTATTTGTTAAGGATCTCTTTGTATGCCATGTTGTCAGTTCGGCCCTCCGGTTGTAACATGACCAAGCTGTGCGCTGAGCCTACTCTTGAGCATGTAACTTACAGTTGGCCATGTGAACAGTAATCTTGTCTCAAATCTCACAGCTTGGATTGCTGCTGTCATAATCGGTTTGAGATTCATGGTTTGTTTCAATTACGACAGTATTTGCAGGACTTGTTGTGTTGAAGTGACATTCGGCATCTGTCAAGCGTTGTAAGCATACAACCGGTTTCATCGATAACTTCACATCCAGCTTTTGAGAGTTTAAACATTCATAAACATCAAAGTGTCCACTACTAAAATCGTCACCTGTGAATCTAAGATGTTTAAGGTGTAAAATATTTGGCCATTTTGGTACACTTGAAAGCGACAACCGAACAATTCGGCGGCAGCCATCATCTCACATGCAGAACCATAGGTGAAGGGCTTAAGCATTTCACTCTTCTAGTGCTCCTGTGTAGTATAATTATCTCCTGTACCGTCATCAGTCCACACCTTGAACCTGTCCCAGTCATTCAATACATAAGACACAATGTTCAAGAGTGAGCCTGATATGGCCGTGCAATATGTAACACAGAGAATGGAAAAGGTAGGGGCCATCTCCGGGCATGGAAACCACTCGGTAAGTGACAGTTCTTTGATCGATAGTGATCACCTCGATAGACATGTTAATGGCAGTACGGTTGGAACGATAAAGGAAATGGGTACCTGAACAATGTAAAGTAAGTCTAAAATACCTACACAATAACTATAATCGTAATAAACGAACAATAAAACAGCGGAGAAGCCGTGGATTAAATAAAAAGGCTGCAGTTATCAGCAGGGAGACGTGAATACCGTGGCGAAGCAAGGAAGGGAATGTAGAGACCAGAGCGACGGACAGCCTTATATAGGCAGGCAGCCAACAACGTGGGAGGCGTGGGGATGGGGGACCCAACGCCGCCTCACACGGTGACCGAGCTGCAGGCTATGGACGTATATATGTACGTAAGTAGAATTCAGTTAGCGTTGGGAACCCGCGTACCAAATTTCTTGAAGATGGGCCCATAAGTAACAAAGACCGTTGAAAAGTTAAATTTGGCGGCTGACAGTCGCGTCATACCACCGAAATAAGTACGTACATTGGTTTCGGTTAGCGCAGGGAAGCCGCCTACCAAATTTCGTGAACATGGGGCCATAAATAAGAAAGTTCAATATTGCGGACGTTGTCAACCGTTATGACCGTTACGCGTATAATTTCGAAATGAAACCTGCTTAACTTGTGTAAGTAAGCTGTAAGGAATGAGCCTGCCAAATTTTAGCCTTCTACCTACAAGGGAAGTTGGAGAATTAGTGATGTTGGAAAGTTCAATATGGCTGCCGACAGTGGCGTCATACCACTGAAATAAGTACGTACATCGGTTTCGGTTAGCGCGGTCTGCCATTGCCGTACAGTCTGCGCTTCTGCAAATGGAGTGGCTTTATGGCGGTCTTGTGTTACTGTACGTTTGCTCATTTCAGTACATGTGAGTGGAGAGTGTGTCAGTATATTCTACGAGTGTCTTTTCAGGAACCTTACAACCATTAAAATATAATAAATAACATAAATAATGAATTAAAATACAGAAAAATAGTACTCAATATTTTTTAATGGCAATCAATACTAAATGAGTACAGCTTGAGTATGGAAGTATCAATTACTGTGGTATCGATCTGCCCATCCCTACAGATTCCAGTTGCAGCTCCTCAGTCAGGCTTTGTTACTTCAGTTGTGACTTTACGTCTTTCTGTGGCTCAACCGATCAGGAGTCCAGAGTTGTAAGGGACCCCTCAGAGGGACACAGGTACTGGAACTGTGAGGATCTTAGCCACGTTGCTAGATTTTGTTGTTCAGTCCCCGCTTTATCTGTACCAATAAAACAGTTGTCTTCCACTCAAACTGCATCAACAACTCTCCTCTCAGTGAGCTCCACAGCCGCTACCTTCAAAACGTGTATTTTGGAGTTTCGAGGGTGAGTGTCTTCCTCTGCTCTTAGACATGGGCAGGGTATAGCCCAAGGGCAGCTTACAAATAGCCAATTTCCCCAGAAAAATAGCCCAATCCTTCAGGTAGACAAAATAACACACTGGAAAGTGTGAGGGGGTGTTACAATGAGATGGTTAGGTACATAACATCAAATCCCAAGATTTTCTGAGGTTTGGATTAAAGCTGAGTCCCTGCAGACATTTTCCAGAGTGGGGTATATATCATCATACAACACAGGTTTTATTATGGTAAAGAACATATAAAAGTGCAAATAGCAGTGAAAGGAGTGCCAAATGGATGGAAAATATAATAAAAATACAGTGGGGGTGGGGAGGGCTGAAAAATAGCCCGTAAAACTATGGACATGGGGCAGCGGTGTCTCTATTTATTTTGGCTTCTGTCAAGCAGTTCTTCTCTCACCTGACTCTCATTGCTCCCTCTGCTGTTGCTAACTTTTACATAGTGGACTCACTGCCTCAGCCTGTATGCTCAGGCCACAAGAACTTGACTGATTTCACATTTCACGTCGCTCACCATGCTGCCAACTTGTTAGGACTGGATGTATTTACAGCTCTAGGATTAACACTCCTAGACACTGATGGCTCAGCTGTCCTCACTCTCACCTCACCATGGCTTCAGCAAAGGCCAGCTCTTTTCACAGGCTTGGATTGTCTTTCAGTATTTAACTACTTGAACCTTCCATATACTTTTTCACCCAACATCTTCATTGGGCTTCCCTGGCTTCTCCAAGAGGGAATGGCTTCTAAACTGTGCAAAATGTTGGATGTTGAGTTCATTGAACCAGTTAATGCCTTGCCGTGGATCTCTAACTTAGTGATAGTGACAAAAAACAGAAAAAAAAGATGGGGGCTTTCATCTGTGTATTGACCTCTGGACTGTAAGCAAATGATTAATACCAGCTAAATAATCCCAGCCAATCTCTGAGGGGCTCACCACCCAGTTCAATGGCTCTAAAGTATTTCCCAAACTGGACCTCCACCAGGGGCAGCTGTGGATTCCTCTTCACCCTGAAATCAGAGATTTGACTGCCTTTCTCACTCACAATTTGGTGTTTTCATTATACCACTGGGTACTATTTGGCATACTCAGCTCAGCCCCAAATCACCCAACCCCAACCCCCCCGAACCCCCCAAACCCCCCATGCCTTGTTTATAAAAGGTGATGTCTACCATCTTTGCCAGAATTCCTGGGCTGGTCATCTGTCTGGATGACATTCTTATGCAAGGCCCAAGTCCAGCTGCTCATGATGGATGCTTTAAAGGGTTTACAAAGTAGCTACTCATCACCTTACACTGAATGACGACAAATGTGTATTCTCAGTGCCTTCCATTGAGTTTGTATGGTTTTGTTTGACTGTCAATGGCCTCTCTCCATTCCAATCTCATGTGGAAGCAATCCAGTGCATCCTCGAGCCCAGAAATGCAGCCTGGGAGACCTCACTTCTTGGAATGACTGCCTTATATCTATCTATCTATCTATCTATCTATCTATCTATCTATCTATCTAT
>JANRMT010028174.1:4870970-4891120 GCA_026402145.1 Polypterus bichir lapradei
ATGAGTGGACTGAACATTTCACCCAAAACAGATATTACATAGAGTATAAATTATAGTAATAAATAATAAACCATAGATAATATTACAGAGAGCACTTGGGGACTGAGCAATTCAAATTTCTGCCTCAGGGCCATTTAGCCCTGCCATGTAGATGTCAGCCTGGCCACAGTTTAGGTGAAGGTTCTTTATGGCATTCCATGTCCCTCACACACACCAAAGATGTTCCTGTCAGGCTAATTTGAATTTGTCTCCATGCATTTGAGTTTTTGGATTTGTTTAGAAGTGGATAGGATGGTGTCCTGGCTGACTCCTGTATCAAATTTAATTTTACTGTCTTAGTAAAATAAATGCAAATAATTCATACTATGCTGTGTTATTAGGAACAAAATCAAAAGATCAGGAATGATTATCTTTTCTTTAGAGCAAATAACTAATTTAAATTCAAATAGTTTCCTGGAAATCACGTGTCTAAAGAAGAAGTGCAAGCTACACCTGTTGGCAGACTGCCAGCAGACCTGTTATGAAGCCAGAAGAGCATCAGCTGTGCAGAGCGTGAAACACCTTGAAGTGCTGGAAGTAACAATGGAGACATCTCCGTGCAAGTAAGAGAAACGTATTTGATTTCATTAACATCTGGATTTTCTTTTTATGTTACAAAGATAAGGATTGAATTAAATACAATAATGTTACTTATGAATTGATTATTCTCTATTTGTTATTTTTAGAATGATTATTTTAAAGCAAACATATTCTAGGGTGATTAAAATTTCTTGTTGAAATTAAAAGTGTCACTTATATTTAAGTTAACCAGAATCAGTACTTTTTTATATGCTGTGGACGTTTGACCCGGTGTCTTGCTGAGGATCAGTAACTTAGCAAAACTAGTTTTATTTCTCTCGAAACAGGAACAGCTAGGTTATTAAATGTTGCTCTATCTACCATTGTACTACACACAGACGCAGCAAACAGGCAGGGTTAGGGTCAGGGCAGTGGCCAAGTTATAATGTTCCCAGCATCACCCATCAGGCAACAGGCACTTATTGCACATGGCAGCGGTCAGCTTGTAGTTGTTTTTGTGGCGCTGAGATGGACAAGCAGCCCTCAAGAGATGCGTCAGTCACGATTATGTGTGTTGTCCCATTGGTTAGTCTCAAAAGAGTGCAGAAGTCTCACAATGCATTCACATCTTTTAGGTTTTTACTTGATTTTTTTTACTTGTACAAGGTGTTTTATTTTCATTCTACTGTACTTCATCAGTTTGGTCTAAATTGATAAGTCCCTTACATAAAATCGAAATGAAAATCTGTTTTAATTTGAGATTACAATGTGACTAAACAGGAGGATGAATCCTTTCTCAAGGCATTGTAATAACAGTTTTATTCTTCCATCTTGTAGATAGTGGTCTGACATTGGTTTCCTTAAATTTACATTGCTGCTTATTCTCAAAACAAACTTTTTATGTGTACTCCATAATCAATATGGAAAAGTGTCTCATGTCAAAATACAAAAAAAAAAAAAAAATCAACAGAAAGATTAAACATTACCATAAAGTGAAAAAATCTACTATATTGACTAAAGCATATAAAATTCAGGTAAAGAGCAAACACTTATTGGAAAAGTAAGTCAAAAAGCACAAATGGCAAAGTGATTTTCTGCAGTGTGAATTTCTCTGCTTGCTAATGTACTTAAAGATGACTGTTTATCCATTTTGTAAGACTTTCTTGCCCGTGGCAACTTAAAACCTGTTTAACTTGAATGACTTTAGAAACAACAAATGAGGCACAACTTTCGAGAACCTTGTTTCTTTAGCGGCTCTTTCAAAGACGATAATATTGTGTGGTGATAAGTTTGCTCGCCACCTTGAAAAATACCCTCTTTTGTGATATGGCTTTGCCAACACATTGATGAGCTGGCAGAAAACATTAAAGATCAATTAAATGAGAGAGTCTTGCCCATTGAAAATTATTCACCACAGCAGAATGAATCAACTGAAAGAAGACAGTTGGCTGAGCTGTTTTTGTTTGTGAAGTACGGCCTTGATAAGCTCACAGTTGATAAAAGAAATAACACATAATATTTGCCAATTAGGACCTTCGAATTACAGAGAGGTGCAGGAGAAGAAAATGTAACACTGGCTGGTCTAACTGGCCAATTTGACACACATTCCTAAAACTAGTTTATGTGGCAATTGATGTCAGTAGCAAAATACTGTACTCATCCTACTTAAGACCGCATGTATAGTGTTCTTTCTCAATTGTTCTAGTCAAACAATTCAATCATTTTAAATGTCTTAGTGTACAGTATGTTTAACTAGAAAATAAGGTTTGTAAGGACTTGTTGGGTTGCAATTCCTCTTCCATAACAACCAGAAGGGAAAAACATAATAGCATGCTATTGTAAAATTAATGTTTATTAGCACATTAATCTCTTAACATCTAAAATTGAACAAGTCCCATCTTAGTGAGGACATCTGGCTTCCCCTGGAAAGCATTAGAGAAAGAGGCCTTATTTTGGGAGTGTGTTATAGACCACCCAATGCAGACAATAACTTCAATATACATCTGTTTAGTAATGTTAAAAAGACAAGTTTACAGAGCGATATTATAGTCATGGGGGATTTCAACTACCTGAATATTAACTGGGATAACCTTTCAAATGATGGAGTACAAGAGCGAGAGTTTTTAGATGTAATCAGGGACTGTTTTTTAACACAATATGTTAACGCAGAAATGCAGGGGGAAGCCTGGATTTAGTATTTTGTTATAATCAGGACAGAATTGAGTGTGTACAGGTGATTGAACCACTAGGGTCATGTAACCACAATATAATATATTTCTCAGTGTTTTGGAAGATCGTGGATGTAAAGACAGATACTGTTAAGTTTAACTTTGGTAGGGCAACTTTTGAGCAGATGTGGCAAAGTCTACTGGGACTGGGATAAGCTGTTAAATGTTGAGACAGTCGAGGAGCAGTGGCAAAGGTTTAAAAGTGTTTTACATGTAATGCAGGACAGGGACATACCAAAATTTGGAATTAATGGGAAATGTAAAAATGTTCACAATCGGTTAATGTAGAGGAGAAAAAGAAGCTGCAAAGGTATAAACAAAATAATAACGCATATAAGAGTATTAACTGCAGCGTGAATTGTAGGGTGTATGAGAATATAAGGGCAACCATTAAGAAGGACATTAGAGAAAATAATATATCTGTCTATTATATAAAAAAATTTTGGTCGCAATGCAATCATCTTGTGGAGACTCTTTGAAGTCCCGCGAGGCTACTTGCACGTCAGACCCTACTTACAAACAATTTCTCGGAGACACTTTAACGTCCCACGAGACAAGGAATTGAGACAAATAGCTGCTTTACAGGCTTTTAAATGATTGACGTGCAGCGCGACATGCAGATCACGCAGTCAGCGTACGTTCACAGGTGAAGTTAAAATATGTGTGGTAATAATAAAAGACAGAGAGGAATATATCAGGTAAGGCAAAAGACGACCCAAAGAGATTCTTTCAGTATTTTAGCACAAAGGTGAAGTACATCAGGATTAGTATAAAATGGCACAGATATCGATCAAAAATTTTACAGTTGTAAGTCACGCACCCTTTTCCGGTACCCCCAAGATGTAGCTTAGTTAGCGGAAGTTCCAACCTCTAGTTTGTACCTGATATGTGTGGTTAGATAAGCATCAGGCATTTCGGCTGTCATCTGAATGGAAGTAGTTGGCCATCTTGGCTGTAGTCTGAGAGGAGTGGCCATCTTAGTCATGGTCTGAAAAGTGGCGGGCAGATTTGGAAGCTGAGGATGACCTTGGGCATGTAATGAAACAAGGTAAGTCAGTAATGGGGCAGAGCAGGGCATCCTAGTCCTAGGTGAGTACAGCGCCAGCCTGTGCAGAAGGTACAGAGAGTATGAGTGACAGACATAGAGAGAGGATGTAGAAAAAGACTTTAAAGAGAATCTACCTCACTCCCAAGGAGACTGGCAGTTTCGGCATCATTAACAACCTCCTGAGAAATGTATCAGGTTGCGGAGAAAAAATCAAGTGAATAAATGTGTTGGAGCGGATGAGTGGACAAAATACCTACTGAGTGTACAAAACAACACGGGCAAAGTTCAAGAAAAACAGAACAATTGTTTCAATGGTCGATGACCAATGGCAATCAGATTTGGTAGAGATATTTTAATACTCAATAATGAATAATGGATATAAATTTATACTCACATATATAAATGTGCTCTCAAAATTTGCTTGGGCTGTGCCATTAAAGGCCAAGGTGGGGAAAGAAGTTACTTCGGATTTTAGTTCTATTTTAAGTCAGGGTAGAGCTCTTAAGAAACTACAGGCAGACTACGGCAGAAAGTTTCATAACACTTTGGTGCAAAAAGTACCAAAACAGAACAATATTTTACATTTTTTCTCGTACAGTGAAGTAAAAGTAGGTATAGTAGAACAAGTCAATATGACTTTAAAGTCCTCTGAGAACAAAAAAAAAAATAAATCAAGCCTGCAAACAAGCCTATAATAAAGAGTTTATGGTATCACATGCTTTATATATTTGTATTTCACTAAATTATACAAGATTCGGGTTGACATTCGTCTACTAGATGGTCATCCTCTACAATGAAGATCGCATTTTCTGTATTTTCTGCAGCAATGTGTTTTGTTGTTGCAGAATCCATGTTTTGCTTCCTTCAAACATAAAGAAAGGAGATAGGAGAGTGTCTCCATGGAGAGTTGATATTGTACACCTTAGCAGCGTCAGACCAAGACCCGGGGGATAGAGAACAGAAAAGGCAGAGAGAGAATGGTGATGTGAAGGAGCCAGTAAGAGCAGGAGACACAGGAGAGAGAAGGCCAGTACAAGTGTACAGATGCTGCACTGTGGCACTAGCGTTTGAGCCGACAGAGACAGACGGACACAGAGAGAGAGTCACGGGGAGCCATCTCTCCTGAAGCCGATTCCTGGTGTGACCCCATAAAGGAATAAAACAGACCAGCTTAAGTGGAACCTTTAATTCTGCATCAAAATATACTTCAGTATCAGTTTTGCCTTTTTTCTCTTTCAGAATTCAGTTTCAACAAGAGGTAAAGTGACTTGTGCTCCCCCACAAATAATGATATGGTTATGAAAACTCTTAGCACTTCCTCATCATTAGATGCTGTTTTTCTTTATATAAACCTGTTTCATTTTTGTCCTGCTGAAATACTCGTAATAAAGAGGTGGCAGTTTTAAGTTGTTTATTTATTTCTCAACCATTAATCTTTTTTTATTTTTTATCTTTATAGTTTCAAGTTGGTGATACATTTTAGGAAAATATACTCAAGAACAGCTTTTCCTTTGGTACACTCTCATGAGGCAGTGAAGAGTTATAACTCACCTTATTACTTCAAGTCATTTTCCTTTCTTCATTTTGTAGTTTTTGGAGACTGTAAACAAACTGTTTTCACAATTTGTTTTACTGAGATGGTGGCTGGTGAAGAAACTAAATGGGGGAAACGAAGGCAGTCAGCTGTGTGGTGCAAACCACAACCCTTAACTTTCAACCATCTTGGCAGATTTAATTTTAATATAACTGGATGCTTCCCTGCACACATACATTTTAACACCAATTAGATTTTTTTCCTCTGTCAAAATGACCTGTAAATGGAAGTAGGTGATGTGTTAAAAGCTCTCTGCATCTACTAAAGTATTATTTATGTTACGCAGAAACCGATCATTGAGCTACCATGGACATCTACATCTTACATACATGTTACAATTGAATTAAGCTATACATTAGAAAACTGCCTTTCATGACACAAGTAATATGAATATCAAAACTTCACCAAGGTTGTAAAAGGGAGCACAGAGTCTTGCATGACTCCAGATGTCTACAACACATGGTTTATTTAGAGACCACACAACACAACGACCGTGCACAAAACCCCACACTAACTCTGTCCTTATTCCTTCACCTGCCTCCACTCCTCTCTTGCAAGCTCCATCCTCTTCCATCCTTGAAGGGAGTGACGCGGCCCCTTTTACCCCACCCCAGATGTGCTCCAGATGCTCAGTGATGGTCTTCTGGCAGCACTTCCTAATATGGTGGAAGTGCTGCTCTTGCTCCCGGAAGCACTCCGCGCGAACACAGTTCCTGGTTTGGCAGCACTTCCTAGTGTGGCGGAAGTGCTGACCTCCAGGACTCTAGGACTGTCTAGGCGCCGCCTGGTGGTGGCCAAAGGTCCCCAGAGGGTTGAGCTCCCCAGCTCCATTTTATCATGGCTCTGATGGAATCCAGCGGGGCTTCCATCTTGTGCCCAGGGAAAAACAGTGCCCCTCTCATAGTCCAACTCTCTTCCAGTCGTCACGGTGGATCAAGATCCCTGGTCGTCTGCCACAATGGCCTTACCATTAACTTGGTGCTTGTTATTATTATAAAATGACTCTGGCTTCTCAGTCACAAAGTAGGTAGCAATCTCCAACTTCAGGGCTTTGCATTTTTTACTTATGCTTTTAATCATAAATGTCCTCCCAAAAAGAAACAATAGCGTACTCCTTACATCAAGTATCTGTAAAAATAAAACATCAGAGTGAACTCAAAACACAACCCAACCCACCATCTCAGAGTTAGTCCTTACAGAGCACATCGATACATCCATCTTTGAATTTTGAGTAATAAGACATCTCTACCAAATCTGGTTATCGACCGTTGAAACAATTATAATATTTTTTTTGCTTGACATTTTCTCCACGACCTGATACATTTCTCCAGAGGCTATTAATGCTGCGAAAACTGCCAGTCTCCTTGGGAATGTTATATCATTAATAACAACAGCAATGAAACAGCAACGGTTTGATGTTTAACTAACCAAACCCCCCCACCGCCCCCTCCCCACCCAGCTTAGGACTGAGTCAGGAAAGTTAATTTTATGACAGGGAAGGGAGAAGTGTGTAAAACGACTGCGGTGGGCTGGCGCCCTGCCTGGGGTTTGTATACTGCCTTGCACCCTATGGTGGCTGGGATTGGCTCCAGCAGACCCCCGTGACCCTGTAGTTAGGATATTGCGTGTTGGATAATGGATAGATGGATGGTAACTCCAATCTGATCAGAATGAGTGAATTTGGGGGCACTCTGTGATGGACTGGCACCCCCACTACCACAAATTCCTGCCTTTCGGCTAAACCTGCTAAGATGAACTCTTCTTCATCCCTGCCATGCTCTAATAGAATTAAAAAGATGAAAAAATGAAGAGAACTCAGATTTGTAATAAACTGTTGAATTTACATCATTTATGTACTTAATTCCACAGGCAAGAATTGTCATCTCATGATGGCTCAACTTTGGAGATGGCCGCCCTGGGCCGACCTTTCCAGGTGGGGATGCTCTATGACTGTCGCACTGATTCACTCATTCCAGGTAAGAGCAAATTCAATATTTCATGTTTGCTCTCTCAAACAGACCACCTGCAGTGATATTTTGGGATCCACGTTTGACCAAATTACATTTTTTTTGTTTGTTTAATTTTTGTTTGAATCACCAGATGTCACTCTATGGGACTTGGAAAACCTCAAGAAAGACCTCAAAATTAAACCTCAGATCAACACGCAGTTCAACATCATCACTGTGGACTCCTTGGATGAGAAAACTTCTGTCTTAAATATGACAGCTTCCCTTAAAGCGAGCTTCTTGTGTGGCTTGATTGAGGTTGATGGAGCTGCCAAGTACCTCAATGACACCAAACCATCCAAACGACAGTCCAGGGTCACCCTGCACTACAGCACGACCACCAGAATGGAGCAGCTCACCATGAGCCACTTAGGGAGGCAGAATGTCGTCTATCCAGAAGTGTTTGAGCAGAAATCGGCCACCCATGTTGTTATAGGCGTGTTGTATGGCGCTCAGGCTTTTTCTGTTTTTGATCAATGGGAGTCTAAATTGGAAGAGAACCGAGTTAATAAAGGAAAATTAGAAACATTAATTAAAAAATATATTTCTGAAGATGGAAATAGAGACCTAAAAATGACAGATGTTGACAAGAAAACCACTGACCATCTTAACTTCACATTCTATGGTGATTTTCTCCTTGATCACAATCCTACAAGCTTTCAGGATGCCATGCACATTTACAACAATTTGTCAAAGCATATTGACGAAGATGACAAGCTAGCTGTGCCCGTCCAGGTTTGGTTGTACCCACTGAAACATCTTGACTCACAGGCTGCTCAGCTGGTACAAGAGATCAGTGTGGCACTCGTGTCCAAATCTCAGGAGATCCTGGAGGAATTAGACGAGCACATCATGAGGTGTAATGACATCATGAAGGACGGTGTTGTCAATAACTTTCCTGTAATTAAGAAAAATGCAGATGACTTCAAATCAATGCTTAATCAATTTAAATATACCTTCCAGAAAGAACTGGCAAGGGTCTTGCCAAATATCAGGGGGGGTGACACAAGTGAAGAAGAGCTGGGCAACATTCTGAAGAAGAAGGAGGAGTCGCCATTTAAGAAGTGCATCATAACAACATGGCTGGATAAAAGAGAAAAGGAAATCACTATGCTCAGAAGTTTCTTTAATCGAATCAAACAAATTAAACTTGATATTGTTATAAATGACCTGGATACATTAATTTACAATACTAGAATTAAAAATATTGTCTGCTTGACTTTTACTTCACTCCATGTGAGTCGCTCATACATGTCAGAAATGGAAGGTTATCTTCAAGCCCCTTCTAGGAAGTCCTCATATCTTCTGTCAGAGCCAAGTGAAGAGTTAATCATCCAGAATTTCAGACAGCATTCCCAGCGTTTCATCGAGTTTGCTGAAATTAACCAAAGTAGCAAGACAACGAGATTTCTCGTGCGGTCAAAGGTTGATGTTGAACATGTTGGGGCAACAATCTATTTGTATAAAGGTGGGGATCTCATCAACCACAACTTTCAGCTTCCACCGAAACCTGAGACGCTTGTGGTTTATTTCATAACAGAAGACAGTGTAACCCTAAAGTTTAGACAACCAAAGTGTGACTTAGAAGGGTACAGAGTGGAGTATAAGCAACTAGAAGATGAAGAGTGGAAGACTGTGAACACGACTGATAAAATTGTACCAACTGATAAAAGTGTAAAATTTACCATCCCAGAGTTACGTCCAGCATCAACATATCAACTCAGACACAGAGCTGTTTGTCAAGTTGGTGTGAGTCAGGTCAGTGATACGATTGAAGTGAATACACTGCCTGTTAAAAGGCCTCCTGGAAGACATACTATAAAAGACAAATGTAAGGAGATAAAAGGTGGAAAATTAAGACTTTATTTTTTGCCTTTGAAATCACAGTTCATAAATACTGTGAAGACGATAGAAACATGTTCCTTTGGAAACAGAACATCCATCAAACCTTCAAAAACAATTATCGTCCTTGGAGAAACAGGTTCTGGTAAATCCACCCTGATCAACGGAATGGTCAACTACATCTTAGGTGTCCAGTGGGAGGATGACTTCAGGTTCAAGGCAATCCTTGAAGAAACATCTAAAAGTCAAGCTGAAAGCCAGACGTCTGCTGTCAGTGTCTATGAAATGAACTACCAGGATTGTTTCAAGGTCCCATACTCCTTCACTGTAGTCGACACGCCGGGTTTTGGAGACGCCAGAGGAATTGATCGGGACAAACAAATCACTGAGCAGATACGAGAATGTTTTTCATCTCCGCAGGGGGTCCAGCACATTAACGCAGTGTGCTTTGTAGTTCAGGCTTCCCAAGCTCGACTGACACACACACAGAAGTATGTCTTTGACTCCATTTTCTCCATTTTTGGTAAAGACATAACCAATAACATCCTGGTCCTGATCACATTTGCAGATGGACAGCGTCCACCAGTTCTGGATGCCATCATGGACTCTAACATACCGTTTCCCAAAGATGACAAAGGGAGCCCTTTATTTTTCAAATTTAATAATTCAGCACTTTATGCTAATAATGACGAGACTAATAGCAATGATGATCAGATGTTTGACAAAATGTTTTGGGACATGGGTGCAAAGAGCATGGAGAGGTTTTTTAAGGCTTTAGAGAAGATGGACACTAAACGTTTGGAGACGGTAGTGGAAGGACTGCGGCCTCATATTAGTAATGCACTGAGTAAACGTGAAGAAATTAGACAAACCCGTGACATTTTAAATAAACACATTACTGATATTGAGAGCAACAAGGATTTTGAGTATGAAGTGGATGTTACTGATACAAAAACAGAGAGCATTGCAGGCACCGGGGAGTTCATCACTAACTGCCAGAAATGCAACTTCACCTGTCATTATCTGTGTTCTTTACCAAATGATGAGGATAAGATCAGATGTGCTGCTATGAAGGACGGGGTCTGCACTGTTTGTCCTGGTAAGTGTGCGCGGAATATTCACTCCAACGAACACCACAGATTCATCTCTGAAGCTAAAACAGTCAAAAAGACGTTTGATGAGCTTAAGAAGAAATGTGAAGAAGCACAAGGGGAATTGATGACAGCTGAACAACTGTCTGAGTGGTTTTGTCATAAACTGGAGACTTTGATAAAGCTGAATTACAAACTCAGTAAGGAGTCTCATGAAAGTATAAAACGACTTGAAGAAATCGCCCACAGACGAAACTCGCTCTCCTCTCCAGATTACATTGAGCTCCTCATTCAGGCTGAAAAACAAAAAGCAAAGCTGAGAAGAATGGAGCGAGTAAAGGAACTACAGGAAGTGAAGGAAAAGGCAGAAATAATAGCAAATCTCAGTAGAAATGAAGAACTCTCACCAAGTGTCGAAAAGAAAAGTCAAAAGAGAAAATCGGCCGTGTCAAACTGCCAACATATTAAGAAACTTTTAAAGAGATCTTTTGAAAAAAATAAAAACTGAATACTGAATGAATGTATTTTGGACATTTGTTATCACTCAACTGATGAAATCTGTTAAGGGACTATGATTTTATTATGAAGTAATCAAGAATGTTACAGCATATTTTATTAATCTCTCTATTTATTCTAACTACTTTGTTAAATTCATTTTTGGAAGAAAAGCACAGCATTGAACTGTAACTTTGACGATTTTTATTTTATTGTAACTTCTGATCTCTACAAAAGTACAGTAACTTGTCTAACCACAAAAAGAGGAAATGTTAGTAGAGACAGCAGACCATGAATTAAACTAGCAAAATTGAAAGTTGTCACCACAAAAAGGCAGTCTAGCAGGATGAAAGTGAAGGACAAAGTGGGCATTGCCCTTTCGCCTAGGCATTTGGAAGGACCCAGGGCCTTTTAGGACAGCAGATTGAATCTAGAAATTCAGTTCTACTTCCCAAGCTGCATTCCTAAATGAATGGCTGAACGGCAGCTCGTACCAACACTTTGGTCAGCTCTGTTCTACATCTGATAACAGAAAGGTGTAAATCAGAGCTGAGTGGGCACCTTGTAGAAACTTCTTCACACAAAAAGGCACCCAAAATGACATTCATTGTAAGCTGAACTGTGACTGGATATGATGGACAAAATAAGGCACCTATAAGGCGACACTGGAGATGTATAAATGGAAGTTGATGAGCTGCCCTTTTTAGGGGAAGCTGAAAGCTGATGATCCACTCTTTTATGGTTGAGAGGCCATCAATTCTCTGTGGAGCAAAAAGCTCACAAACTTCCTTTGTACTAGAAGCTAATATCCATAAAGCCTCGGAGCTGGATGAGTTGAATGAGCTCCAAGATCAACTCTACCAAGCCAAGCTTTTGACAAGAGACTGAGCTCAGTCTGAGAAGACTAATTAGCAGCCATAACTTCAAGAAGGGAACTTCAGTGCCTACAATCTTCTGCCAGAAAGTACCTTAAAACAAGCTGAGAAAGGCAGCATCACACCACACCTCGGACAAAGGAACATGTAGTTTTCATGCTTCATAAAATGAGATTAGATGGAGTTGGTCTCGTGGACAGGTGAGACACCTGCCTTCATTTCATCTTCTCAGGGGGCTGCATGGTGCCTTAATCAGGTGGTGGTGGTGGCACTGCTTGTCACTACGGAAGAACCAGAGAAAATGACAGAGAAGATTGGAGATTAGTGGAGATTGTGGATCCCTGAAGAATCTGATAATTCTGTGCCCATATAATCTATTAGGAATACAACTAATATGAAGCTACAAAAAAAGCCATATTAAAATAGTGAATTTTTAGCACTTTTTTAAAAATGTTCCATGGAATTGGCTTGAGGAATTTCTATAGGTAAAGTATTCAGATTTTATCTGCATAACAGCAGCAGGCCACCTCACCACCTCTTTTAAGCTCGACTCTTGGAATTATAAGCAGACCACCATTCAAACATCTGAGGTTACGACTTGGAGTGTTACGGGTTACAGGCATTCCAAACTTTAGGACGGCACAGATTATTTAAAGCTTTATAAACCAGAAGAAGAAGTTAAAGTCAATTCTGAATGACACAGGCAACTGAGGTAACAACGCTAAAACCGGTGAGATGTGCTCAGATTTTCTTAAGATTCTGGCTGATTCATTCTGCACTCATTACAATCGGTTGATGTCTTTCTTAGGTAGTCCTGTTAGGAGAGAATCACAGTAAACTAGTCAACTAAAAGTAAAAGCTTGAACTAGTTTTTCAGTGTCTTCTAAATCAATTATTGTTATAACTTTTGCTTTATTCCTTAAGTGAAATAATGCAGTCGTAGTAATCTGGTTAATGTGTGATGTAAAGCTTATGTTAACCCCTAAAGTCTTTACTTCCGACTTAATTTTAAAACTAAGGGATCAAGTTTATTTTCAGCATCCTTGCCATATTCATGTTTGCTAATTACTAAGATTTCTGTTTTTTCCTTTTTTAGTGTAAGAAAGTTACTACTCATCAAATCTGAAATACTGTTAAGACATTGGATCAGACGGCCAAGAGCATCATTGTTGAAAAGGCAATATATTATTTTATGTGTTGTATCCCTTTAATTAGTTGTCTTCCACCTTTACTTGGGATTAATAAAGTATCTATCTATCTATCTATCTATCTATCTATCTATCTATCTATTTATTAGTTATTTTGATTGGCCTGTGCTGAGTTGGAACTTGTCCAATCACAGGGCTTCACTTCGAACCCTAGAGATTGTTTGTTGGCGTCTGAGCAGTAGAGTAGGAGCTTCATTTGTTATATGTCAAAGTTTGCGTAATTATTTATAAAGTAAGTGGAATTTAATTGTTTGTCCTTAAAGTATATTGTTTGTGTTTAAATTTATAATTTGGATATATATTTAATACAGTTTCTAAAATATAGATGTTTGAGGAAGCTAAAGTATAGTTGAACAGATGCTATTTGGAGTTTCGTACATATTCTTTATTATAGAATTACAATATTATGGTTTCCTCATATATAATATGTATATATGTTAAGAATAATTACTTATTTAATTTGTGTAAATGCTTTATGGTTTAACGTTCTAGTAATTTCCTGATATTGATGTTATCTTGAGTGCAGTATGCCATCTAATGGATAAATGAAGTACCTGTTAATGACTAATGTTAACATTGACAAACTGTGGGGACAGAAACTGGGATAGCTAATTTATGTTTATTATTTTATTTACACCATACTTTCACATTTGTATAATTTTGGAAGAAATTAATAAACAGCATTTGGTCATCTTCATCCATCCCTGACCGGATGTGTACAGTGGCTGTAATTTAAACCCAAACCAACTTAATTCTTCACTACAATCATGGTCATTAGGCTCTAGTGATAAATGGAGCTGTGTGCCATCTGTATAGCTGTGGTAGCTCACCTTGTGCTCTGTAATAGTCTGAAATAATGGAACCATGGAGACTGAAGAAAGCAACTAACCTAGAATAGATCCCTGTGGTACACCATATACAATATCATATATCTCTAAAGTACAATCACCACAACTAACAATGAATTTTCTACCTGTTAAGTAAGACTGAAACCAATTAATGAAGCTGCCAGAGAGGCCCAGCTATTGACTAAAGTGATTTGTAAGAATACCATGATCAATGGTGTCAAATGCTGCACTCAAGTCTGAGAGAAGGAGAAATGAAATATGGCCTCTGACCACATTAAATCAGAAATAAAGTACTACACATAGGAAGTAAAAATGTTAGGTTTGAATACACAATGGACAGTCGGAAAATCGAGAGTCCACCTTATGAGTAGGATTTAGGAGTCATAGTGGACTCTAAGCTATCGACTTCCTGACAGTTTTCAGCAGCCATTAAGAAGGCTAACAGAATGTCAGGTTATATAGGGCCTTGATGTGTGGAGTACAAGTCACAGGAGGTTCTGCTCAGGCTTTATAACACACTGGTGAGGTCTCATCTGGAGTCCTGTGTGCAGTCTTGGTCTACAAAAAGGACATAGCAGCACAAGAAAAGGTCCAGAGAAGAGCGACTAGGCTGATTCCAGGACTACAGGGGTTGAATTATGAAGAAAGATTAAAAGAGCTGAGCCTTTACAGTTTAAGCAAAAGAAGATTAAGAGGTGACCTGAGTGAAGTGTTTAAAATGATGAAGGGAATTAGTCCAGTGGATCGAGACTTGTATTTTAAAATGAGTTCATTGAGAACACGGGGACACAGATGGAAACTTGTTAAGGGTAAATTATCACTAAAATTAGGACGTTTTTCTGTACACAAAGAACGATAGACAAATGGAATAAGCTACCAAGTAATGTGGTAGAAAGAAAGACTTTAGAGTCTTTCAAAACTCGACTTGATGTTTTTTGGAAGAAATAAGTGGACAGGACTGGCGAGCTTTGATGGGCTGAATGGCCTGTTCTCGTCGAGAGTGTTTTAATGTTCAAATCCTTTACTATTTTAACCAGCACAGTTTTATACTGTGATTTGTTCTAAATCCTGACTGAAACTTATCAAGAACACAATGTTTATTCAAGTAACCATTGAGCTGCTTAATAGCTGCCTTTTCTAGAATTTTACTTATAATAGGCAGGTTAGAAATTGGTCTTCTGGTGTCCCTGGTAATACTTCTGCCAGCATTTCCAGGTGTGGCTGAAGTGCTGACGTCCAGGGCTCCTCAGTCATCTTGGCACCCCCTGGCGGTGGCCACGGGCCCCTATAGGGTTGAGCTTCCATGCTCAATTCCCGTGTTCCCCACACAAACCAGGGAGGCTGCCCTCTCATGGTTCGGGGGAGGCATAGACCCTCTCTTGGTCCTTCTCGGCATCCCAGCTGGGCACAGCCCCCAGCCGCCCGCCACATTGCCCCTCCGTCAACTGAGACCTTTAGGGGCCAGCGGCCCATCCCGCGAGGGCAGGTCTGCCAAGGCTGGGAGCCGACACACTCCTGTCTAGGGGCTAGAAAACAAAAGCTAGAACAAGGGGCGGAGACGTTGCCTTGACACCACCGCTCGGCGTCTTTCTTCATACAATCCAGTCAATGCTCCCCCCTTAAACCGGCACCCAGGCACTAGCTACTTCGGCACCACCTCCGAGGTCTCTGTGCCCCCCAGACCGGGACATCAGATGGGACCACTTGTACCCCTGTCTTCTCAGCTGCTTTGGGGGCATCCCTCTAATACCACAGAGGGCAGCCGTCACCAGACATGAGCTCCCAGCTTCACATCCACCCTTGTTGGAAGAGCCGGGAGAACCTCTTTCTCTGGGGCGACTTGACGGTCTGAGTCTCCCTATGGAAAAGGCAGAGACCACGTAGAGCGGCGAGAGACCGACGCTGACTCTGGGCATAGGGCCCTTTGACACCCGGCACATATCAGCTGATGTTCTGATTGCCCTCTTGTTCTTTCTGCCCTCACCACATGATCAGCCCTCACCTCAGCGTCCACTGTCAGAGGTCTGGCTACTAGGTACCCAGAACAGTCTGATATCGGGCCCCCTTCGCACAACCCCCTTTCTCCTTACCTGTACCACCGCGCCCCTCCGGCTGGAGAATCCAGTGTCATGCCCCTTTTACACTGATGTAGTTTCTTTAGTGACGCGATCACCTTACCCTCAAGCTTGTTCACTACCTCTGAAGGTTGAAGGCAATCCTCCAGCTCACGCAGAGCCGCAAAGAGACACAGAACTCCTTCTCCTTGCCTTAGTCAGGTCCTCCCCTGGCTCAGGATGGACATTACCCTCTCTCTGTCCTTCTCGGCGTCCCGGCTGGGCATAGCCCTCAGCCGCCCACCACACTAAGTAATCATCCTGAGGAGAATGATTGGGAATCAATGGAACCAAAATGTCTCTTTGCCCATCTGCAACCAACAAGTAAAAACTGCCTGTTTTGCTGAAACATTAAATGCTTATATAGGCCGACCTTGACGCTCAAAATTGATTAAAGGCTGAAGATCCAGTGCACTTTTTGATCTTAGTGGACATCAAGGCAAGGTTCCAGAAAAGTGTCAAAGTTAAGTTAATTCATTCAGTTATGTAGGGACCAAGGCAGATAAAGTAACTAGGCTGATTCCAGGGATACAAGGGATGAGTTATGAAGAAAGATTAAAAGAGCTGAGCCTTTACAGATTAAGCAAAAGAAGATTAAGAGGAGACCTGACTGAAGTGTTTAAAATTTTGATGGGAATTAGTCCCATGGACCCAGACATTGACTTTACATAATTCATGAAAAACAAGGAGACACGGTTGGAAACTCATTAAGGGCCTGATTAGTGAAATACTGAAGGTGTCACAATGAAGGTTGTCCTTATAAGTGCCAGGTCTCTGCCGACACCCCAGCCAGTCCAAAGCTATCATTTAGATATCCTAGCCTCTCCCCAAGAACAAATGTTGGACATCAAGGTGATCACATTAAATGCAAATAAAGGAGATGAAGTACAGTAGTGAAGCCAGGTTAGTAGATTAAGAAGTCAGACCCTGACAGTGGTTTAGTTTCTGTGCAGAAAGAAATAATCTTATAATGGCAAAGATTTATCAATTCGTCTCCAGTTAGTGTAAGCAGGCTCCATCTGATCTAAATGTTAATGGCTTTTCTAGACAAATAGCCCTGAACATGAGTGTGGTTTCAGAGTAAAGGCATTACCTTCTCCTGGTCTTGAATTCATAAAACTGAATAAGCCAGTGATTTGTTTAAAGTAACTTGTAATTTCGCTTGCCCAAAGGACACAGCAGGAACCACAAGAATAATTGGAGTGAACCCAGACGTGAGTAAGTGAGGCCTTCCTCACCATTTACTGCCAAAGAGTTGGGAACACATTAGTCATGAGAACTTGCCACACATTCTCTGCTATTCACAGTCCTCAGGTCAGGTAGAAGAAACAAACTAATGGCATATAAGACTTGGTACCTTATCATCTACAGTTCCAAGCTGAGAAGTGGACATGAAGACATGATGTTACAGCTAAGAATGTGGTTACTAAATTGGTAGTTGACTTATCACACTAGACATCTCAGGAAACACTTGACAGATATAAGTGCTGCTTGTTCAGACAGCTTGTTCTGATCCAAGTTCCATCAGAAGCCGAGAGCAAAAAAAAGGACTTAGCAGTACACCATTAAGTATTGGATGCTTCCAGAGACCTCAGTCCTTCCTTGGGTAACCTTTGATGAGGCAGGAAACACTGAAGGTCCGAGCACCATGAGTTAACCCTCAAAACAGAACACTTCAGGTAAACTTCCTGATGACAAAGAAATGGAACGTAGGACTTTTCATAAATGGATTGTAGAGAGGACAAGCTGAAAGCCAGTCTGTGGAGTGTGGATCCATCTTACTGTCACCTTCTGGTTAGAGCCATTAGAGGCATCAGGTCTCTACAAATCCAGACTGAAGTGAAGCCATATGTTGTCACACTGACCCAAAACACTCAGTCTCAAGTATCAGACACCACTGAAGTGATTGATGCCAGAAATGAAAGCAGCAAATGGCAGGGAATATTTAGAGAATCACATTAATGCAGTGATGCAGTAGGAATTGTTGGCCACTGTCATGTCCAACTGCAACTTGTGGAGTAAAGGAATGAAGTACTCCACTTGAACCTGGAACAACAATAACTTGATTCATCATCTTTAAAAACTTGGCACTGTAAAAAATGATTATCTGTTACATGATAAACTAAGTAGCCAGTAAGCAGCCAACTTCTTCTCTGTTATGTCTTTGTCTGGTCTTTTCTGTATTGCATCCTGTCTTATATCCTATGTCACGCACGAGGGCATGGGAAGCGGCCTAAGGACCCGACAAGCCATGCCGGGGGACAATGGCGAGGTACTAACCTCTCTTTTCTTTAGAAAGACCAAAGCACGGCCGCCATAAACAAACCTGGAAGTCTTCTGCTACCATCCACTTCCGGGGTCCTTTCTAACCTCCAGTCCCCCAAAGATGACATCACTCTCCAATCAACCATCACGACTTTCCCCATCATTTCATCACTTCCTGTTGAACCGTTATAAATTGTCCGACCTGCTTTATTTTTTTGTCTGTTGTACTCTAGTAGAAAACACTGACGTTCTTTGTTTGCTTTACAGTATACGGGACCTAAAAAAACCCCAAACCTTTATACTTGTCTGTGCTTTTTTTATTTCACCTGATATATATGAATTTAGCATAATTCTATACTCAGTAAAAAAAGAAACGTCCCCTGACTTTCAACTGTTTTTACTTTCAGTAGACTTAATGTGTAAATATTTGTATGAACACTAAAAGAGTCAACACCATAAGACATAAACTAAAAATGTTTCACAATGTGTCCCTGAATGAAGGGAGGCTCAAAATCAAAAGTACCAGTCAGTATCTGGTGTGGCCACCAGCTGCTTGAAGTATTGCAGTGCATCTCCTCCTCATGGACTGGACCAGATTTGTCAGTTTTTGCTGTGAGATGTTACCCCACTCTTCTACCAATGCACCTGCAAGTGCATTGACCTGACCTCTTGAAAAGTGGACTGTCACCCCAATTTGAGGTGGCATGCGCTCTGATTCAGGTTTTCTTCAATGACCTTTCTGTATTTGGCTGCATTCATCCTTCTGACCAATCTCCTTGTGCCTGCACACCAATAGTGTGATGCTGCCCCCACCATCCATCACCATTGGGATGGTATCAGGCAGCTGATGAGCAGTGACTCGTCTTCAACCAACATTGTACTTGAAGTTTTGTCCATAGAATTTGATTCTTGTCTCATCAAACCAGAGAATCACGTTTCTTTGCTCTGAGAGTCTAAGGGGGCTGTCATATGCCTTTTACTCAAGTGTGGCTTCCGTCTAGCCACTCTACAATAAGCTCCTAACTGATGCAATGCTCCTCAGAAGATCGTCCTTCTGACCACTTCTCCCATCACAGCAGAGGACTTTCTGAAATTCTGTTAGAGTGACTACCAGGTTCTTGATCACCGCCTTGACCAAGGCTCTTCTTGCACATTAACTCAGTTTGGTCAGACAGAAAATTCTAGGAAGAGTCCCTTGGTTAAAACTTCTTCCATTTCACAATTTTTAATGGTAAATGTGTTCCTGGAAACTTTCAGAGCTTCAGAACTGGTTTGGTCCCCTTTGTCCTGATCTGTGCCTCACCACAATTTGATCACAGAGGTCAACAGAGAGCTCCTTGCACTTCGTTGCTTAGTTTTTTGTCCTGACATGCAAGTGTGAATTGTAGGACCTTCTATACATTTGTCCACATGTGCTTTCTAAATTATGTTCAATCAGTTTATTGTGCTACTTGTGCACTCCACTCAAGTTGTGGGCACATCTCAAGAAGAATTAAAGCAAACAGGAGGCATCTGAGCATAATAAGGATTGCCACAGTAACGGGTTGAAATGCATACAGTAATCAGAGATTTCAGTTTTTGATTTGTAATAAATTTACAAACTTTTCCAAACATGTTTTCTATTTGTCATTATGAATTATTTAATGAAGACTGATGGACAAAAATGTAAAATGTATGCATTTTAAATAAAATCTACAACACGGTAAAGTGTGCATGAAGTGGAGAGGTGTCGATATTTCTGAATCCACCTATGCTGTATTTGTTTAACTGTTTGTTGTCGCACTGCAATTACTCTTATAGGATTAATAAGGCATCTTCTATTCTGCTGTACATACACACACAATCTATGTTAAAAGAGTAAATCTATATGATTAGCATACATAAATAACACTTAGTGCCTGAAGAACATTAAAACATGTTTTATCTGTACCACTTATACACTCACCTAAAGGATTATTAGGAACACCTGTTCAATTTC
>JANRMT010028174.1:4891520-4919050 GCA_026402145.1 Polypterus bichir lapradei
AATGCCACGTAGAATTAAGGCAGTTCTGAAGGCGAAAGGGGGTCAAATGCCGTATTAGTATGGTGTTCCTAATAATCCTTTAGGTGAGTGTATAAACTAAATAAAAAGTGGAGTGCCCTTCATAAGTGACCTCTAATGCACACCAGGTTTTACTTTGTCTAAATCAGATCATAATTGTCTTGTACTTTAAACAGGTTTTGCCACCATCTACACAGTGCACCTTGAACATCTTCTTTCAGGTTGATCTGTGATAAAGAATGCTGTATGTGCCTCTCTGATGACACACTTTTATTGGTAACTCGTGAAATTCAAGCACATTAGTGAAGCGGATAAAAAGAAAAGCCCAGAGGACCACTGAGGTCATGTCTGGTACTTGTGAGTCCCCACCTCTTCTAGTAATGGAGATATATAAACCAAAGGAAAACTGAATGTTGGCGATCTGACTCGATCATGTTCTCAAGAGATCGGACAGAGTTCTGCACCTCTGTGGAAGTTTAATCTATAAAAAGTCAACCACTGATTGTTTTGTTTTGGCATGACTTTGCCCCTTTAGAAATTATCATTAAACAGAGCATCCTATGGGACTCCAACTGTCATTTCTTGATGTTCTATCTTTACTTTCACTACCATAGGTCCAAACAATACCACAAAGCATATCCACTTCCCAAAACTGGCCATATTAGAAACAACACTAATAAAACACGCTTGTATGATTAAAAAAAAAAATGATGGTTCATGAGTCACATGATATTTTAATGTACTCATGCCTTACCTTACACACTGCAGAAAACACACTGGTCAAAAAAATGAAGGGCACACTTAATCATCCCCATCTAAGGAGCAAGTCAATGAAGCTTTAGGGATAACAATCTGTCCAGTTAGGAAGCAGAAGTGATTGTGAATCAACTTCACCTGCTTTGGTGAAAATGAAAGTGACAACAGGTGACCTGAAGAGGCAACAACAAGACACTACCCCAAAAAGGGAATGGTGTCCGCAGACAATTGCTCTCTCCTTATAACGCCTGCTTCTTCTCTATTTCTGTGTAGCATGTGGCGATACCTGCAGCAGATTCAGGATGCACAGGTAGTCCAGCTCCTCCAGGATGGTTTGCTGTGTACCTCAGCAAAGTCACACAGGCTTTTTATTTTTCTTCACCCGTGGGCGCACGTCTTCCCCGTGACCCACAGGCAATACACAGTCCCAAAAGCACTAAAACAACACCAACAACTCTCCACCTTGCACCACCACTCCTCTCAGGCAACCTTGTCCTCCTCCACCCGACTCTGGCCCCTTAGAGGTGGAGGCTGGCCCGTTTTATAGCCCACCCGGAAGTGTTCCAGGTGCTTGACCACCTGGTCCCAATTGCACCTCCGGGTGGGGCTGATGACTCGTCCAGCCGGGTTGTTGAGTCTCGGCAGCACCCCCTAGTGGCCACCCCATCTCCCAACCAGGCTGTGGAGGACTCCATGTCCCATGGAGCCACGCGGGAGACTGGGAAACAAACATCGGCCAGGGAGGCTGCCACCAAGCATCCCAGGGGAGGTACTGAGCTGTCCATGGTGGCTCCCCCGGAACATATGCAGCAGGGGCGTCCCGGCCGGGCATGGGACCCGGCTGTAACATCACACTATATACTATTTAAAATTGGAAAAAAAAAACTAATTCTCACTTAGAGGATCTATTCAAAACTTTTTTAAAACTTGGCAGGATTTAATCAGTAATATTTTAGAATAAGCATTTATATTGGGAGAAAGGATTCCTCTCCCACTTTGCTACTTTTAATGATCTGCTCCGGTTGTTGGCTTTCTTCTCTTTCTCTTGAGTTGGGGTTGAATACACGTTTGTTAAGTTTGATTTGATTGTATAGAATGTTACCTGCTTTAAATAAAATACATACATACATACAAAAACTTTGTGGGAAAGATGTTTAGTTAATAAAACAGTTTGGACTCCACTGTTACCATTAATAATTTATGTCACTGTGATGTTTAAGTATATTTTTTATTAATTTATTATTTTTAGTTAAAAATGTGCTTAGCTTATCATAAAAAAATGTTTGTTAACTCCTAGATAGATAGATAGATAGATAGATAGATAGATAGATAGATAGATAGATAGATACTTTATTAATCCCAAGGGGAAATTCACATAATCCAGCAGCAGTATACTGATACAAAGAAACAATATTAAATTAAATAGTAATAAAATAAATAAACAAATAAATAAATAAATAAATAAATAAATAAATAAATAAATAAATAAAAATAAAATGTTAGCATTTACTCCCCCGGGTGGAATTGAAGAGTCGCATAGTGTGGGGGAGGAACGATCGCCTCAGTCTGTCAGTGGAGCAGGACAGTGACAAAAGTCTGTCACTGAAGCTACTCCTCTGCCTGGAGATGACACTGTTCAGTGGATGCAGTGGATTATTCATGATTGACAGGAGTTTGCTTAATGCCCGTCGCTCTGCCACAGATGTTAAACTATCCAACTTAACTCCTACAATAGAGCCTGCCTTCTTAACAAGTTTGTCCAGGCGTGAGGCATCTTTCATCTTTATGCTGCCACCCCAGCACACCACCGTGTAGAAGAGGGCACTCGCCACAACTGTCTGGTAGAACATCTGCAGCATCTTACTGCAGATGTTGAAGGCTTGAATAGTTTTCCAAAAAACTCAGTTTTCTGAGAAGCACACAAAGCAGTGGTTTCACACATAAATCCACATAAATTGTTTGCTGCTGCGTGCTTTGGTTGCTGTCAGTACCCTTTCAGTGTCTCTTGCAGAAGCAGCTGCGGCTCAATGGCCAGCAGGAATGCCCGGCAGACCAGCTACTTGGCGGTCCTTGCACAGTGGTGGCAGTCGCAATGCAATGCAATCCAGTTTGTACCTCTTGTCATCTTAAGTGGTGTTTCCTCCCAGGCGAACATCAGATACACAAACGTGTTCAACACCGCAATCAGCTGATGCCAGTACCTCACTTTTTTTTTCGATCTCCACCTCCAGACCACCTGCCTGATAATTGGTGTCCGACAAGTCAGAGTCCGATTTAGCGATAATACGGCAAACATCATCCATGTAGTATTTCGGTTTGCACATTCGCTTTGGTCTCTCGCCAGATGTCGATGCCATTTTAGAGACTGTTTGCTACTTTGCTATGCACGGAATCAAGGTCAATTCAACAAAGTGAACATTTCATTCCAACAGAGAGAGTCAAACTAAAATGTGACATTGAGTTTTGTCACAGTTTACAGCTGATTACAAAAGTCTATCAACAAAAATCGACATCCACCCTGAAAGGGTTAATTGAAAGCTAAGCACTGGTGCATGTTAGAAATCTCTATAGAAGAGAAACTGGGTATCATTAAGATGTATTTGTCTTTACCTGACAGATTAGTTCTAGAACGAAAGACTCGAAAGTCAATACAATGTAAAAACACCAAAGAAGGATTAGGAGAGACTACCAAAAGAAAAAGCCAAGACATCGCAAAATAAGGAAAACTCTGAAGTGGTAAGAGTTTTCTCCATAGGCTTCCTTTAGTTGTGTTAGCATTAAATCAAACAAAAAGCAATAAATAAATAAATAAATAAAATGATTTATTGTAGATACTGTGCTTTATGTGCTTTTTGTGTGTTTGAATCTGTATATACTGTATATAGAAGAGGCTTTAGCAGTGTAGCAGTTGCCATCAGTACCTGCATAGAGTAGCACAGTGGTTCTTAAACTGTGGGGCGGGCCCCCCTAGGGGGCGCGAAGTAACAAAAAGGGGTGCGGGAACATGTTAAAAAAAGAAAACAAGAATCAAAAATATGAAAAATACATCTATTGAAGCCAAAACAAATTAACTTAAACTACATTCTGATACTAGAAAAATAAATATAGAGTTAGATAAATGTTGATAAAAATTAAGTAGGTATAATAAAATATACGTCTATGATATATTATTAATTAAAAAAGAACAAATTGGTATTAGTGGGCTCCTTTCAAAAAGATGTTATGGGGGGCATGATTAAAACTTTTATGAAAACTCGGGTCGCAAATACTTAAAGACTGAGAAATGCTGGAGTAGCATATACAATACAATACAATTTCTTTTTTGTACAGCCCAAAATCACACAAGAAGTACCGCAATGGACTTTAATAGGCCTTGCCTCTTGACAGCCCCCCAGCCTTAACTCTCTAAGATGATAAGGAAAAACTCCCAAAAAACCCTTAGTATGGAAAAAATGGAAGAAACCTTAGGAAAGGCAGTTCAAGGAGAGACCCCTTTCCAGGTAGGTTGGGCATGCAGTGGGTGTCATAAAAAAGGGGGTCAATACAATACAATACAATACACAGAACAGAAAACAAGTAATCCTCAATACAGTATAAAAATAAAAATTTTACAAGTATGGAGCAGAATTTAACAATAGATGATATCACAATATGATTTGGATTTGTTTAGAGTCCTGGAGACCTCAGCCATCAAGCTGCTTCCCCCATTTGGCCATTCCACAGCTAAAACAGTGTTGGGCCAGCCAATCCGATGACATGACCCCTCTACCCGACGATTCCTGTGATCCTCCATCACGGATGACTTTACCTTAGGCAGGCAAAGAAACTTGGCAGGTGGGCCGTAGTACCAAGTGCCACATTTGAGTACCGAGAAGAAAAACAGAATAGGTGAGGGTTAGTAACAAAGTATAACTGTCCTGTTTTACTACTAATGACTAACAACAGAGATGCAGTCTGTATAGTTAATCAACAGCTCTAGTCATGGTGTGCTAAACTAAAGTTGTGAGCCTTCAGCCGGGATTTTAAAGCTGAGAGTGAAGGGGCATCTCTTATAGTAGCAGGCAGATCATTCCACAGTTTAGGGGTCCTGTAACTAAAAGCTCGACCTCCCAGTGTTATTTTATTAATCCTTGGAACCATAAGCAGACCGGCATCTTATGATCTTAATGTGCACTCTGGTTTGTAAGTCATGATAAGTTCAGACAAATAAGCCGGACCTCGGCCATTTAATGCTTTATATGTTAAAAGGAGGATAGGAACCAAAGCATAGACAGAAGTGTATACATTGCAACAGGTACACATGTCGTAAATATAGGAAGGACGGTCCTTGCATGTGTGTGAACTGTTAACATTTGAATTTGATGATTGCATATAGTGCTGAACTGACCTCTCTCTGTACTATTCTTTCCTGTGCATGCTCTGGAGTACAAAAGAAACAGCAACATACAGCAACGTGGAGACTGGCAAGATGGGGGGAAAAAAACATGCGGTCACTGATTACAACCGCAAGATGTTATGCAAATGAATATGAATAATGTTGCATCCATGCCACAATGTTTTCTGAAATGTACTATACAGGTCATAAAATTAATAATTCCAAATATCATATATACCTATGTCTCGGTTTTTTTTTTTTACATCATAAAGGTGCATACTAATTCAGCGTGAGCAGGAACAGTCAATAAAACGAATAAAAAAAAATCAAGTGACGGTGAGATACGAAGAAGGCAGATTCACCAGCGTTTGTGTGTCAGCTTTTATCCCTCTAGATCAGAGAATGTCCAGTTCCATTGCCTCAAAACAATACTCGCATCTAGAGCTATTCCCAGTTTCAAATAAAAACTAACAGCGTCAGATCCCTAGGGCGGTAGTATGTATCGTGATCGTGACTGAGAGACTAAAAGTGATAAAAATGGTAACTTTTACAAGTACTATTAATGTACACCGTCTGTTACAGATGCAAACCAAATTTATGTGTGTATAATATTAACAATGAGAGCAGCTCACAACTGAAAATGGCAAATATAGGAGGCACTCGGGGACTCTTGATTACAAATCAGCAAATCGTACCGCTATGCCACAGAAGCTGTTGTCTTATCCTTGGGTGTGACGAGGATGGTCAGGATTAGAAATGAGGACATTAGAGGGTCAGCTCAAGTTGTATGGTTGGGAATGTGGTCACTGAAAGTCGGGAACGACAGGGAACGGACACCAGTATAAAGTAAAAAGCAATGTCTTTATTCTTGGTGGCAGAGAGGCTGCAGCCCCTGACAGCTCAGTTTGTTACAGGTAGCCTGCCTGAAAGCAGGAAGTTAGCTCAGTTTTATACCAGTTTGTTTACTAGAATAAAAAGAGGAACATACATACATAGATTGCTACAGCCTGTGCTCACATCCTGGATTTTATAAGTGCAGAAAAGCACAGTGTTTTTTACAGATAAAAGAGTTGTCAGCATATTCATAGTCTTAAGTAACACACCCCTACGTACACTATGGTCAATTATAACAAATTTGTCATATGCAGGGTGCATGCAACTCAGCAGATTTAGACAATGCTCACTTTCTTATACTTTTTGCACGTACAATATCAAGGGTTACATAAAGGTTAGTTCAGCACATTACATTAGTTACAAAGAAATTACATCCTTATAGCTTTAGTATCTGCATTAAATTACATTTGTTACGTTAGGTTAATACATCGTTACTTAATACATAAGTGACACACTTCTTATAGTTCTATTAGCACCATACTTTTATTATTTGGAAAAGCTGAAGCATCTTAATTCTAAATATTCTTTCTCAGGAGACAAAGTCAGAGATGCAAGATTGCATTGGTTTGGACATGTGCAGAGGAGAGATGCTGGGTATAATGAGAGAAGGGTGCTAAGGATAGAGCTGCCAGGTAAGAGAAAAAGAAGAAGGCCTAAGAGAAGGTTTATGGATGTGGTGAGAGGGGACATGAAGGTGATGAGTGTAACAGAACAAGATGATGAGGACAGAAAGATATGGAAAAAGATGATCCGCTGTGGTGACCCCTAATGGGAGCAGCCGAAAGAAGAAGAAGAAGAAATAAGGCTCCCACTTTATTTTCTTAACTTTCTCTATAGTAGGGGTCACCTGCCTGCCATAGACTTTTATCAAGGTAACTGAAGTCCACTTGTTTTAAGAACCTGAATAAAACAATTTGTTAATAATATGATAATTGCATATTTATTGACATAGAAGACAGGCTGTAAGACAGACAAACATCTTACAAAAGAGATACAGGCTGTTTACTGGCTATTTAGAGTCCTGATTTATCTTGCTACCGATACAGTTTTACGGTTAAAGTGGATGACCCTTCTTGTGCTGGAGTGCCCAGTTTGTCTCTTCTACATGGTCCTTTGTCCATGGTGTGGTGTGATGCTGCCTTTGTCAGCTTGTTTTTAGGTCCTCTCCAGCAGAAGAGTGTAGGCAGTGAAGTTCCCTTCTTGAAGTTATGGCTGCTTCTCAGTCTGGGCTCAGTCACTAGCACAGAGCTCAACTTGGCAAAGTGGATGTTGGAGCTCATTCAACTCATCCAGCTCCAAGGCTCTATGGGTAATAGCTTCCATTACAAAGAAAGTTTGTGAACCTTTTGCTCAGGGAATTGGTGGCTTCTCACCCCAAAAAGAGTGGATCACCAGCTTTCAAGTCTCCAATAAAGAGTGTATTTTGAGTATTTAGTTCTCCCCAAAAGAGACAGATGAGATTAATGCAGCTAGTTTTGAAGGTAGGTGAAACCTCTGGTGGTTGGATCGAGGTCCCTTCCAGTTACACATCTCTAGTGTCACCTTATAGGTGCCTTATTTTGTCCATCATATCCAGTCACAGTTCACCTTAAAATGAACGCCATTTTGGGTGCCTTTTTGTCTGAAGGACTTTCAATGGGGTGCCTCCTCAACTCTGATTTATACTTTTGTTATCAGATATAGATCAGAGCTGGCCAAACTGTTGGTATGAGGTGCAATACACCCATTCACCTAGGAATACAGGTTGGGAAGTAGAGCTGAATTTCTAAATTAAATCTGCTGTCTTAACAGGCCTTGTGTGCCACTTCATACCCAAATGAATGGGCAATGCCCACTTTGTCCTTCAGTTTCATCATGCCAGACTGCCTTAATGCGGTGGCAACTTTCATTTTTGCAATTTTAATTGGTGGTATGCTGTCTCTACTAACATCTCCTCTTTTTGTGGTTAGATAAGTTACTTTAACAGAGATCAGAAGTTACAGTTAAATACAAATAGTCAAAGTTACAGTTCAATGCTGAGCTTTCTTACAAAAACGCTTTAAATAAAGTAGAGAATAAAAAACACTTTAACATTCTTGATTATTTCATAATAAAATCATATTCTGTAACAGATATCATCAGTTGTGCAGATACAAAGGTCCAAAAACAGTTATTCAGTATCCGAGATTGAAGCACATATAGCAAATTTACTTTTGGTAATTTTTTTTTTTTCAGAAGGTATGCTTTGCAACTTTGCTATTCTGTGGGCACATTGTCTCTGACGATTTTCTCTTTTGACTTCTGGTTGGGAGACTTGGTGACATTTCATCATTTCTACTATGATTTGCTATTATTTCTGCCTTTTCTTTCACTTCCCGCAGTGACTTCACTCTGTCCATCCATCCCGGCTTTGCCTCTTGTTCTTCAGCCTGAATGAGGAGCTCAATGTACTCTGGAGAGGAGAGAGGGTTTGGTCTGAGGGCGATTTCATCAAGTCGTTTAATACTTTCATGAGACTCTTTAATGAGTTTGAAAACCAAGTTTGTCACATCATCCAGTTCATGCTGAAGCCGCTCAAGCACTTGCTCAGTTGTCATCAATTCCCCTTGTGCATCTTCATATTTCTTCTTAAGCTCATCATACGTCTTTTTGACCCTTTTAGTTTCATAGATGAATCTGTGCTGTTGGTTGGAGTGAATATTCCACGCACACTTACCGGGACAAACAGTGCAGACCCCGTCCTTCATAACAGAACATCTGATCTTATCCTTATCATTTGATAAAGAACATGGATAATGACAGGTGAAGTTGCATTTCTGGCAGTTAGTGATGAACTCCCCAGTGCCTGCAATGCTCTCTATTTTTCTCTGAATTACATCCACTTCATACTCAAAATCCTTGTTGCTCTCTATGTCAGTAATGTGTTTATTTAAAATGTCACGGGTTTGTCTAATTTCTTCACGTTTACTCAGTTCAGCTTTGATTTGAGGCCGCAGTCCTTCCACTACCGTCTCCAAGTGCTTGCGCTCTTCAAGCACCTCTTTAGTTAGTGCTAAACTTTTAGCATCCATCTTCTCTAAAGCCTTAAAAAACCTCTCCATGCTCTTTGCACCCATGTCCCAAAACATTTTGTCAAACATCTGATCATCACTGCTATCAGTCTCATCATGATTAGCAATAAGGGATGAATTATTAAATTTGAAAAATAAAGGGCTCCCTTTCTCATCTTTAGGGAATGGAATGTTAGACTCAGTGATGGCATCCAGAACTGGTGGACGCTGTCCATCTGCAAATGTGGTCAAGACTAGGATGTTATTGGCTATGTCTTTACCAAAAATGGACAAAATGGAGTCAAAGATGTACTTTTGTGTGTGTGTCAGTCGAGCTAGGCAAGCCTGAACTACAAAGCACACTGCGTTAATGTGCTGAACACCCTGTGGAGATGAAAAACATTCTCGTATCTGCTCAGTGATTTGCTTGTCCTGATCAATTCCTCTGGTGTCTCCAAAACCTGGTGTGTCGACTACAGTGAAGGAGTATGGGACCTTGAAATAATCCTGGAAGTTCATTTCATAGGCAGTGACAGCAGAAGTTTGGCTTTCAGCTTGACTTCTAGATGTTTCTTCATGGATTAACTTGAACCTGAAGTCATCCTCCCAGTGGACACCTAAGATAAAGTTAACCATTCCGTTGATCAGGGTGGATTTGCCAGAACCTGTTGCTCCAAGGACCATAATTGTTTTTAAAGGTTTCATGGATATTCTGTTTCCAAAGGAACATGTTTCTATCTTCTTCACAGTATTTATGAACTGTGATTTCAAAGGCAATAGGTAAAGTCTTAATTTTCCATCTGTTATCTCCTTACATTTGTCTTTTATAGCATGTCTTCTCGTAGGCTTTTTAATGGGCAGTATCCTCACTTCAATCGTATCACTGGCCTGACTCACACCAACTTGACAAACGGCTCTGTGTCTGAGTTGATATGTTGAAGCTGGACATAACTCTGCAATGGTAAATTTTACACTTTTATCAGTTGCATTGATAGTCTTCCACTCTTCATCTTCTAGTCGCTTATACTCCACTCTGTACCCTTCTAAGTCACACTTTGGTGGTCTTAACTTTAGGGTTACACTGTCTTCTGTTTGGGAGTCAAACTCAAGAGTGTCAGGTTTCGATGGAAGCTGAAAGTTTTGGTTGATGAGACGTCCACATTCGTACAAATAGATTGTTGCCCCAAGATATTCAACGTCAGGGATGGAATGGATGAGAAATCTCGTTGTCTTGCTACTTTGGTTAATTTCAGCAAACTCAATGAAACGCTGGGAATGCTGTCTGAAATTCTGGATGATTAACTCTTCACTTGGCTCTGACAGATGATATGAAGACTTCCTTGAAGGGGCTTGAAGATAGCGTTCCATTTCTGACATGTATGACTGACACGCATGGAGTGAAGTGAAAGTCAAGCAGACTATATTTTTAATTCTAGTATTGTAAATTAATGTATCCAGGTCATTTATAACAATATCAAGTTTAATTTCTTCAATTCGATTAACGAAACTTCTGAGCATAGTGATTTCCTTTTCTCTTTTATCCAGCCATGTTGTTATGATGCACTTCTTAAATGGCGACTCTTCCTTCTTCTTCAGAATGTTGCCCAGCTCTTCTTCACTTGCGTCACCCCCCCTGATATTTGGCAAGACCCATGCCAGTTCTTTCTGGAAGGTATATTTAAATTGATTAAGCATTGATTTGAAGTCATTTGCATTTTTCTTAATTACAGGAAAGTTATTGACAACACCGTCCTTCATGATGTCATTACACCTCATGATGTGCTCGTCTAATTCCTCCAGGACCTCCTGAGATTTGGACATTAGTGCCACACTGATCTCTTGTACCAGCTGAGCAGCCTGTGAGTTGAGATGTTTCAGTGGGTACAACCAGACCTGGACAGGCACAGCTTGCTTGTCATCTTCTTCAATATGCTTTGGCAAATTGTTATAAATCTTCATGGCATCCAGAAAGCTTGTAGGATTGTGATCAAGGAGAAAATCACCATAGAATGTAAAGTTAAGATGGTCAGTGGTTTCCTTGTCAACATCTGTCGTTTTTAGGGCTCTTTTTCCATCTTCAGAAATATATTTTTTAATTAATGTTTCTAATTTTCCTTTATTATCTCGGTTATCTTCCTCTTTAGAGTCCCTTTGATCAAAAACAAAAAAAGCCTGAGCGCCGTACAACACGCCTGTAACAACATGGGTGGCCGATTTCTGCTCAAACACTTCTGGATAGATGATGTTCTGCCTCCTTAAGTGGCTCATGGTGAGCTGCTCCATTCTGGTGGTCGTGCTGTAGTGCAGGGTGATCCTGGACTGTCGTTTGGATGATTTGGTGTCATTGAGGTACTTGGCAGCTCCATCAACCTCAATCAAGCCACACAAGAAGCTCGCTTTAAGTGAAGCTGTCATATTTAAGATGGAAGTTTTCTCATCCAAGGAGTCCAAAGTGATAATGTTGACCTGCGTGTTCTTCTGAGGTTTAATTTTGAGGTCTTTCTTGAGGTTTTCCAAGTCCCATAGAGTGACATCTGGTGAGAAAACAAAAATTAAACAAACAAAAAAAATGTAATTTGATCAAACCTGGATCCAAAAATTTCAGTGCAGATGGTCCGTTTGAGAGAGCAAACATAAAAAATTGAATTTGCTCTTACCTGGAATGAGCAAATCAGTGCGACAGTCATAGAGCATCCCCACCTGGAAAGGTCGGCCCAGGGCGGCCATCTCCAAAGGTGAGCCATCTTGAGATGACAATCCAGGCCTGTGAAATTAAGTTCATTACAATTGTAAGAGTTTTTTTTACATTTTTTCAACTTTTTAAGTCTAATACAGGACTGCAGGGAGGAAGAAGAGTTCATCTTAGCTGAAAGGCAGGAATCAGTGCTGTTGGGGGTGCCAGTCCATCACAGAGTGCCTCCTTATTAATTCATTCTGGTCAGTTTGGAGGTACCAATGAAGTGGTTATTATAGGTGGTCTGGGCCACTGTATTATGCAGAGTTTGCATTTTCTGTTCAAATCTCTGTCTTTTAAGGACTCTGATCTTCATCTTCATCCTGCCTTTGGCTTACTGTACCCACAGAAGATCCTGGCTTTCATAACCCCAATATTATATGAAGCAGATTCAATAAATGGCTGGATGGAATACTATTACTTTCAAAGCATACATTTTTAAAGAAGCTTCCAATTTTGAGCTGGACTTGCAACCATTTTGTTTAATTCTGACATACGGATGGTGAGGGCTTCTGCCAGTCTGATCAGGAGACCCCGCTATACATAACAGTGCCTATAAAAAGTCTTCACTCCTTGGAAGATTTCATATTTTATTTTTTATAAAACATTGAATCCCAATGGATATAATTTTGTTTTTTTGACAACAAAAAGAGAGTCTTCAATTCCAAAGTGAAATCAGATCTCGTCAAAATGGTCTAAATTAATTTCAACCATAAAAAACTAAATAACACTGATCTGCAAATAAATAAAGAAAGAAATAAAATGTGCTTCAGTTTTAAACTTTAGGCATTCTTTAAACATTTGAGGATGTTAGATCCAAAGCAGAATTTCTGTGTCACATACAATCTCAGCGAGATGAAGCTTTAAAAAAAGGAAAAAAACCCACTGTTTTAAAGAAAGTTTTGCATGAGATGTTACCGAGGAAGCTGACCTCCATACGCGGTGATGTCAGGTGGTCTTCACGTTCGCCTGCTTTCGCTCCGTGCGATTTCTTCTTGTGGGGCTCTCTCAAGTCGAAGGTATACACACATCGAACTGAAAACACTGAAGCTCTCAAGGCCGATACTCACCACGAAATCACCGCTATTCCTCTTGAAACAGCGGAACGAGTCATTTGAGCATTCAGAAATCGTCTCGAAGAGTGAATCGCCAATGATGGCCACCACCTTGAAGACATCATTTTTAAAACACAGTGAAAAAAAATCTGTTTTGTATACCCTTTCTTGTGTTGTAATGAATTTTTTTTTATCTTGTAGTGTTTTTTTTTTTTTGAAGAATAAACGTTTGAAATATGGTACTTCTTTTTGGCTCACCCTGTTTATTTTTAAAATCAATTCTTCAGACGTGAAAAAATAATAAATTACATTTCAAATTGTTTGAAATATAATTATTACTTACAAAGGGTGGCACAGTGGTAGCGCTGCTGCCTCGCAGTTAGGAGACTCAAGTTCTCTTCCTGGGTCCTCCCAGCGTGCAGTTTGCATGTTCTCCCCGTGTCTGCGTGGGTTTCCTCCCACAGTCCAAAGACATGCAGGTTAGGTGCATTGGCAACCCTAAAGTTTCCCTAGTGTGTGCTGGGTGTTTGTGTGCCCTGCGGTGGGCTGGTGCCCTGCCCGGGATTTGTTCCCTGTGTTGGCTGGGATTGGCTTCAGCAGACCCCCGTGACCCTGTGTTAGGATATAGTGGGTTGGTAAATGATTGACTGACTGACTGACTTTACAAAATGTAGTTACTTGGAAATGTTTTTTCCTATTTTAATCCTCTGATGGTGTTTCATAGTGGAATCTTCTTCTTCCTCTTCATCTTTTCCTCCTTCTATGTGGAGTCAATGTTCCTGAACAGGCAGTTTGGCACTCCTAAGTCCTCCACCTCCTCCCCTTCAGACTCTTTTCCTTCAGATCTTCTTCTCCTTTATCTATCCACCACAACTTTGGCCTCCCTCACTTCCTCTTCCCTGTACTTCCATTCCCATCACTCTTTTGCCCACATATTCCTTGTCTCTCCTCATCCCATGTCCACACCACTTCAGCCTCCTTTCCAGTACTTTCTTAGACATCTCTCCCACTTTTGTTGAACCTCTGATTGTCTCATTTGTTATTGTGTCATTTGTTGTAACTACGCACATCCATCTAAACATTCTCATTTATGCCACGTCTAACTTCTTATCTCTGCTTCTAATTCTTCATCTTGAGCTACCACTGATCTTGGATATTTAAATGTATCCTCTCTTTTTAAAGGCTCTTCCTGCAGGATGACTTTGAATCCTGGTCATCATTAAATCTCAGATAGTTTGTTTTCTTCCTAGTTATCTTCATCCCTCAGTATTCCAAACCCTTTCTTGATTCTTCCAAATTTCTCTCCACTTTCTCTTTTCTGGTGCTACACAACACAATATCAATGGCAAAAGTCAGCACCAGGGGTGATTTGTCTTTTATCTTTGGAGTCAACACGTCCAGAATCAGATTAAAGAGGTAAGAACTTAAAGAAGATCCCTGGTTCAAACCACTTCTAATTGGAATCTTGTCTGTTACCCAGCACTGCCCTCGCTCCCTACATAACCTGGACAGCCTCACATACTTCTCTGGTCCTCCTTCCTATCTCATGCTCCTTCAGACTTCTTGACGTGGCACTCTATCATAAGCCTTCTCCAAATTAATAAATGCCAAATGCAAACCTTTCTGTTTTTCTTGATGCTTCTCTATGAGTTGTCTCAATGCAAAGACTGCAGCAGTTGTTCCTCTCCCTGTCATAAAATCATCCTCCCCAAACCTTCTCTGTATAACCCTCTCCCAAATGTTCATTGTGTGTGACATCAGCTTTATCCTTTTATAGTTTCCACAACCCTGGATATCACCGTTCTCCATATAATTGGGTACAATCACTCTGTTCCTCCACTCCTCTGGTATTCTCTCCTATCCATTGATCTTCTGCATTAGATTCCATAAATCATCTCCTGCCTTTTCCACTAAACTCTGCTACACTTCTTTTGGTATTTTATCTTGTCTTGTTGCATTTCCATTTTTCATTCTTTTCAGTTCCTTCTTTATGTCTTCCTCCATAGTCTTGGTATTTGCCTTTCATTTGGAACTCCATCCCCAAATACTGCCCTTGGATTTTCTTCATTCAGCAGCTTTTCAAAGTACCTCAACTATCTCTTCTTGAACCTATGATGCTCACTCAAGACCGCACCCTACTCATCTGTCATCTGCTTTATCTGACTAAAATCCTCCCCAGCCCTGTCCATAGTACTTGCTATTTTAAGAAAAACCTTCTCTCTCCCTTATTAGTCTCCAATTTTCTCATACATATCCTCCAGAGGTTGTGCCTTGGCTCCTGCTATTGCTCCTCGTTTGTCTGCCCACACCTTTCTCTATCTTCCTCCTTCCCTGATTGCCATTATGTCCTCCTTCTTAGCCTTTGTCACATCCTGCACTTCTCTGTTGCACCGTCTCTTTGTCCCCAGGGGGGTCTCCTTTCTGTCATCCTACCCAAAACCTTTCACCTGCTCTCAATATGACTTTACTATTCATTTCCCACCATTCCTCCACCCTTTCAAATGACTGCACTTGACCTTTTAGTCTCCACCACTTTATCATCGGTGCTACTTGGATCACTTGTTACACGGTGAAGTGACCAAACGCAGACGTGCTCCACTTCCTTTAAGTTTCTATCTATATCGCTCAAAATATTTTTTATCCAGTATCATTTATTGTCTCAATAAGGACAAGCTGTGTATTCTTTTATCATTTGCTTACTTGTTATAAGGTGAAGACAATGGATGGATCAAACCAACCTTACATGTTTCTGTAAAAACCATTTAAACGACAGGCATCTCTCCTCTGGAGAAATACGAAGCATCTTTCTAACCTTCGAAATTCAAATTTCTCGTTATTTAATAAGAAAAGAGAAAAAAACAATTATGTATAGCAACAAATGATGTTGGGTTGTGACCAACTTAGCTAACATTAAGAACGAGGAAGACTGCTGTTTTACACCTCAAAGTAAACTTAAAATAATATTCTGAACATGGAAAATAATTACTCTGTTAAAAAACATGTTGTTTTAATCAAATCTGATAGCTTGTGGCAACAGTTTGTGGTAGAGAAATTCCAATTTCTGTAATCAACTTAACACACCTAAATGTAAAAAATACAGTTTTTTTTGTGAGTGCTGGATTTTCGTGTAGACCAGTGTAGTTGATCAACCCCTTCCAGTTAGTATTAAGTAGACACACCTTTACTATCAGCTCTAAACTTGGGTCTCAGTAGATTGATCTCTTTAAGCTTTGCACATCAGGTCACTGCCATTTTTTCTCATTATTCTTGAGCTCTGTTGGGTGTCATGGTGGATGTGAGTGAACAGACTGTCAAGACCAGCCACAAATTCTCAGGTGGATTGAGATCTGAACTCTGACTTGGCCACTCCAAGACCCTCACATTGTTGTTTTGAAGTCATTCATGACGTACAAGACACACTGGCCAATAACAATACCAACCTAGCAGAGGAACTTAACAGTTTCTTTGCACGGTTTGACAAGGACAAACACCAGCCTCCAGTGAGCTTCGAGCTGCCTGTAGTCATACACATACATGATGTGCGGCAGGCACTCGAAAACATCAATACAAGGAAGGCAGCAGGTCCTGATAATGTGCAAGGACATGTGCTCCAGGCCTGCGCTGACCAATTAGTGAAGGTATTTACACACATATTCAACCTCTCTCTCTCTCCTCAGGTGTAGTCCCCTTGTGCCTGAAATCCACAACCATTGTACCTGTTCCCAAAAAACTGAGGATAACCTGTCTTAATGATGATCGACCAGTCGCTCTCACCCCTGTCATCGCAAAGTGCTTTGAACAATTGGTAATCACCCACATCAAAGCCTCCATCCCAGCTGATCTAGAGTTTGCCTATCGATCAAACAGATCAACTGAGGACGCCATCTGTGTGGCTCTACATGCTGCTCTCTCACACCTGGAAAAGCCCAACACCTATGTTAGGATTCTCTACATTGACTACAGCTCTGCATTTAATACCATCAAACCTAACCAGCTGATCCAAAAACTCTATGCACTAGGACTTGCTCCGTCCATATGCAACTGGTTACTGGATGTTCTCATCAACCACCCCCAGTCTGTCAGGATGGGCAAACAGACATCCTCCACCCTTACCCTGAGCACTGGTGTGCCGCAAGGATGTGTACTAAGTCCCCTTCTCTAGGCACTCTGCACCCATGACTCTCAACCCATCCACCAACCAAACATTATTGTTAAATTTGCGGATGATACGACTGTCATTGGGCTTGTAACAGACAACAATGAAGCTGCATATAGGGAAGAGGTTCAGAAACTGACAGAATGGTGCAACACCAACAACCTGGTCTTAAATACCAAAAAGACCAAAGAAGTTATTCTGGATTTTACGACCACTTAAAAGACCAATCACAATAACAATCAATGCAGATGCTGTGGAGAGAGTCTCCAGCTTTAAGTTTCTAGGAGTCACCATCTCAGAGGACCTGTCCTGGGCTGACAACAACTTGGCTATAACAGGCAAAGCACAACAACGCCTCGATTTTCTCAGGAAGCTAAGGAGAGCTGACCTCCCCCAGAAGCTGCTGGTAAATTTCTATAGATGCATTACAGAGAGCATTTTAACTAACTGCATGAGGGCCTGCAGGTACAGCAGCTGGACCAAGGATGCTAAAAAAGCCCTGCAGCAGGTCGTAAAAACAGAAGAGGCCATTATTGGGACTGAACTGCCATCACACGAACTCTTGTATAAGACTCGCTGTGTGAGAAAACATTCTCAAGGACAAAACTCATCCTGGAAATTCTTTGTCTGAGCTCCTTCCATCAGGAAGACACTTTAGGTCAATCTGTGGACGCACAAACAGACTAAAAAAGAGCTTTTTCCCATCTGCCATAAACTTTCTGAACTCTGAATCTCCTCAGTCTGAGATCATTTTTAATTGAACATGTGCAATAAGCTATATTGGTAATGTACAATATACTAATGTAATACAATACAGAATATGTAATGTACTATTCATTAACAGGTGCGATAACAATTTCTGCTGCTGTACTTTGAGCAATAATAATTTGCTCTGGTTACTTGATCACTTAACACGGTATATGACATATTTGGAATTATTTGACTTTTCTTTAAATGCCCCTTGGGGCTGTCACAAAAAGCAATTTTGTTGTGTTACACAATGTCAATAAAGTGCTTGAACTTGAACTTCCTCTGTAGCTTTGGCTTTATGCTTGGGCTTGTTGTCTTCTCTCAAGGCACAGGATCTTTTCAGACTTCCTTAAGTTTTCCTGCCTTCAATTTCCCCTGACAAGCCTTCCAGATCCTGCTGCAGATAAGCATCTCCACAGCCTGATGCTGCCACTACCATGCTTCTCAGTGGAAATGGTACATTTGTGGTAATGTGCAGTGTAACACAGCATTTAGTCTGATGGCCAATATTCAATTCTGGGCTCCTCTAACTATGTATTTTTTTTTCTAGCTGCCTTCAGAGTCTCCCACATGCATCCTGTTTGTTGTTGTTTTTTCTTCTTTCTTAATTAAAACAGTAGCTTTGTCTTTGCCACTCTCCTATAAGGGTGCAGTTGATGAAGCCCCTCGGCACAGTTGTTACCTGCACTGTCTCTCCAACATCATTCAGAGTAGCTCATTCACAGTTTTGTTGATGGCCCCCCTCTCTCCTGTTCTTCAGTTTTTGTGGACAGCATGTTATGGCAGATTTACATCTCTGTCATACGGTTTCCATTTCTTCATGGCTGATTTCACTGCATATTTGGTGACTTGGTGATTTTCTTGTTTCCATCCCCTGACTTGTGATTTATTCATTGAGTTTCTTGCTGTGTTCCTTTGTCTTCATTGTGTAGATCAGGACACTATGATGACTTGCCACAAGTTGGACCTTCCAGATACAATCAATTGACACCTCTGATGGATGATATCCATTGAAATAATGCTGGGACTTCTAAACAAGTGGGTTGCACCAGTGATGTGTCACATTAAATGGGGTGTCACACACATGCAACTGAGAGGCAGCTAAAGGGCCTGAATAATAGTAGGTCAACACCAGAACAGGGGTTGGCGAGGTGCACTGACTTTCTCTCTCAATCCTCTGCAGACCATCCACAGGAAATCCCACATGTTTCTGGTGCCAAATGATGATGTCATTTCCGGTCCTGGCACCAGTAACAATGTCACTTCTGGTTTCTGACGTATATGATGACAGCACTTCTGGTTCTGATGCATAAAGATTTCACATTCCTGCCCAGATAACATTACTTCCATTTCCGATCTCAAGGACTTCACTTCCTGTCTTGGCCTTCGAAGCCGACATCTTTAACAGCCTTAAGTCAGTTCTGTTTTGGACTCTGACCTGTGAAGAACTCACAAAAATGTGCCAGTTTGCAGACAGGACATAATATACAAGTGGCTACCCCAAACCTCTTTGATGTCTCTGGATTGTTCACAGGGGGTAATAGCTATGAGATCAATCATTGTGCATTTTGTATTTGTAATTAGAGATTTGTTTTAATTTTGACATTAAAGAGTCTTTTTCTTTTGCCAATAATGTCAAATTAAATCCACTGGGTTTCAATGTTGTATAACAATAAAATGTGAAAAGATGTGTAGGCTCCATCTGCTGGTCAATAACCCATAATAATATCAAGACTACTGCAGTGGCTCCACATGGCCCACCATAGCAAAGTGGCTTCCTTGCAGCCCCAGGTAAAACTGCAATTGATAGCAGGCAGACCAGGCTTTGCAGTGTCCAGGAAAAAGAAAACTACTCTGAATCCAAACTAGAAGGCTGGCAGACACCACTAAGCTGATATCTTGTAGCTTTCGATTTTCTAGCAATGGATTAGCAAGGAGGAAGTAAGGACAGCTTTGAAGAGGATGAAAAATGGAAAGGCCGTTGGTCCAGATGACATACCTATGGAAGCATGGTGGTGTTTAGGAGAGATGGCAGTGGAGTTTTTAACTGGATTATTTAGTGGAATCTTGGAAAGTGAGAGGATGCCTGAGGAGTGGAGAAGAAGTGTACTGGTCCTGATATTTAAGAATAAGGGGGTTGTGCAGGACTGTAATAACTACAAGGGGATATAATTGATGAGCCATAGCATGAAGTTATGGGAAAGAGTAGTGGAAGCTCGGTTAAGAAGGGAGGTGATGATCAGTGAGCAGCAGGATGGTTTCATGCTAAGAAAGAGCACCAGAGATGTTATGTTTGCTCTGAGGATGTTGATGGAGAAATATAGAGAAGACCAAAAGGAGTTGCATTGTGTTTTTGAAGACCTGGAGAAAGCATATGACAGGGTGCCTAGAGAGCAGCTGTGGTATTGAATGAGGAAGTCGGGAGTGGCAGAGAAGTATGTAAGAGTGGTACAGGATATGTACGAGGGAAGTGTGACAGTGGTGAGGTCTGCGGTAGGAGTGACGGATGCATTCAACATGGAGGTGGGATTACATCATGGATCGGTTCTGAGCCCTTTCTTATTTGCAATGGTGATGGACAGGTTGACAGACAGGATTAGACAGAAGTCCTTGTGGACTATGATGTTTGTGAATGACGTTGTAATCTGTAGCGATAGTAGGGAGCAGGTTGAGGAGACCCTGGAGAGGTGGAGATATGCTCTAGAGAGGAGAGGAATGAAGGTCAGTAGGACCACCAAGACAGAATACATGTGTGTGAATGAGAGGAAGGTCAGTGAAATGGTGAGGATGCAAGGAGTAGAGCTGGTGAAGATGGATGAGTTTAAATACTTGTGATCAACAGTACAGAGTAATGGGGATTGTGGAAGAGAGGTGGAAAAGAGAGTGCAGGCAGGGTGGAATGGATGTAGAAGAGTGTCAGGAGTGATTTGTGACAGATGGTATCAGCAAGAGTGAAAGGGAAGGTCTACAGGACAGTAGTGAAACCAGCTTTGTTATATGGGCTGGAGACGGTGGCACTGACTAGAAAGCAGGAGACAGAGCTGGAGGTGGCAGAGTTAAAGATGCTAAGATTTGCATTGGGTGTGACATGGATGGACAGGATTAGAAATGAGGACATTAGAGGGTGAGCTCAGGTTAGACGCTTTGGAGATAAAGTCAGAAAGATGAGATTGCGTCGGTTTGGACATGTGAAGAGGAGAGATGCTGAGTATATTGGGAGAAGGATGTTTAAGATAGAGCTGCCAGGCAAGAGGAAAAGAGGAAGACCTAAGAGACTGTTTATGGATGTGGTGAGAGAGGACATACAGGTGATGGGTTATATGATAAGATATGGAAAAAGAGAATCCGCTGTGGCAGACCCTAACGGGAGTAACCCAAAGAAGAAGAGGAAGAAGAAGAAGTCAAAGCCGAAGCCCACCACTGAGAAATGTGGCTGGTGTCACAGGCAGCTGTTTAATAATAAGCTTGCCAATACAAAATAAATGGCCACTTGACTTTCTTATAACAAAGAAGACTGGGGGCTAGATCAATATATAACGACCCACATGAATGTGTGAAGGCTTAAAGAGGCAGAAAAAGAAAGTAGTTTTTATGTAACTTCAGAGGCATTATAATATTCACAGTGAAAAATGGAATGGAAACCCGAATCATTAAACTTGTGATACAAGTTTACACTTGCTACACTTTTCCCAACAGTGTGAGCCAACATAATGCCAGGATTTTACCCAAAACTTGGCAGTTGAGACACAGCCAGGCCAATAGGCCTCAGCACTGGAGAAGCATCTGTAAAGCGCTGATAGATAAATGCTGTATGTTCACACCAGCATCTCATTCTTTGCACAGGCTCATAAAGTTGTGTTTTACAGGTTGCTGCACCCCTTCTGATGGTTTGAAGATACCTGAGCAACTTCTCTTCTCCTCATTTTTATTCAATGGATGTTAAAACATTTGAACATTAGAAAAATGTTGACGAGACATGGCCATTCAGCCCAGCAAAGTTCACCAGTCCTATTCACTTAATTTTCACAAAATAACATCAAGTCGAATTTTGAAAGTCCCTAACGTCTACCACACTACTTGGTAACTTATTCCATGTCTGTGTAAAGAAACACTTCCTAATGTTTGTGCGAAATTTACAATTAACAACTTTCAAACAGTGTTCCAATGTTCTTGATGAACTCATTTTAAAGTCACAGAATTGATCCATAATTTTAAACACTTCTGTCAGGTCTCTCCTCTTAATCTTCATTTGTTTAAAATGTAAAGGCTCTGCTCTTTTAATGTTTCCTCATAACTCATCCACGAGCCTGGCTGCTCATCTTTAGACTTTTTCTTAGCTCTGCTATGTCCTTATTGTAGCCTGGAGATCAAAACTGCACACAGGACTCCAGATGAGGCCTCACCAGTGTGTTATAAAGCTTGAGCTGAACCTCCTGTGACTTGTACTCCACACTTCAAGGCGCTATATAACCTGACATTCTGCTAGCCTTCTTAATGGCTTCTGAACGCTGTCGGGAAGTCGATAGCTTAGAGTTCACTATGACTCCAAAATCCTTCTCATAAGGTGTATACTCGATTTTCCGACCACCCATTGTGTACTCAAACCTAAACATTTTAACTTTCTATGTGTAATACTTTACATTTATTGAGCTGTTTTGAGCCAGGTCAGGATGATAAGAAATTATTATATAAGTTGTGAATTTTGGCCTGTTCGGGGCTCAGCTTGATTTGGCCTAATTGGGTTGAGTCCGTGTTATTGTTTATTGCAATAAATCTAATTACTCTGTTTGCCTATCCTTCGACTCCTTTAGCCTTTATTTAAAGTGAGAATCTGAAGCGTATTTTTCACTTCCACAAGATCTGGGATCTTATATTTTTAATTTTCTCATTGAAGAAGTTTATAAAGTCTGAACTGCTAATATATGTTGATATGTTGCACTGTAGATCTGAATTCACATTTGTTAATTTAGCCACTGTTCTAAACAGTACCCAAGGATTTTTATTATTGCTATCTATTATTGCAGAATAGTATTCTGAGCGAGCTTTAAAAAGAGCTTTTATATATTGTCACACATGTGCGATTAGGAGGCAGTCAAAGAGCCTAAAGGTGAGTGAAACATCGCGAGATAGAGGGTTGTCACGTGGTACTTACCTGAATCTCTTTTGCTCAACAGAAAACTTGAAGAAAAATAATTCCTCCACTTCCGGATTCCAAAATGGCCGCGACGACTTCCGGCCCACCATGATGACGTCACTTCCGGCTCCATCAATCCACCTCACTTCCGTCCCATCACTTCTTGCCAACCATTTCCTGTCCCATAATCCTTTCCTGTATAAAGTCGCCATTTTGACTCAAGAAAACTGTTCATTGTTTTGTTCTGAGACTTTGAATCATTCTTTTCTTTAATTGTCTGGACGACAATATATGGGGACGGTCCCCAAAACTTTGTTTTGTATTGTGTAGCATTCTTTTGAAGAAGTATAATCATCACAATTGGCGTAGTCGACAAGGATTGTTCTTTGTCTGTTTAAAGATGTCGGAGGAACAGGACCTTAACACCGTTCTGAGCACCATCATGGGCGATCTGCAAACCCTGAAAATACAGATGGGTGAGACAAGGACCCAAGTAGCAGAAGCCAACGCTCGTGCTGCTGCTGCTGCTGCAGGTGTACGGACGGAGGTCGCTCGGCCACAACCTATTGCTATCGCTACATTAACAGAATCGGACGACATCGAGACATACTTTTTGATCTTCGAGCGTACCGCTAAGCGGAACGCATGGCCGAGGTCGGAATGGGCGTACATACTGGCTCCCTACCTGAAGGGAATGGCGCAGAGAGCCTATTATGATCTAACTGAGGAGCAGGCAACTGATTATGATGCTCTAAAAAAGGAGGTCTTCAAGCGCTACGGCGTATCTCCGGAACAGCAGGCGAGAGAATGGAGGGAGTGGCAGTTCGATCCCGAGAGACCGATAAGAACCCAGGGCTTTGAAGCCTGGGGAAAAGTATGTCGCTGGCTACGGCCCGACATTAATAATTCACACAAAATGGCCGAGCTACTAGCATGTGAAACTTTTGTGCATGCCCTCCCTGACCATATCGCCCAGCAAGTACGGAAACATAATTTTGAGGACATGGACTCCTTAATCCAGATCACTGAGCGTCACTGGGCGGCTTGCAAATCAGGGAAATCAGAACGGTTCTCCCGCTGAATCCAACAGGCACGTGGGGCAACTCCTGAGCCCACCCGACAAGCTCCCGAGCCTGCCGTCCGTAAACAGGACAGAGGTGCTAGTCTTCCCCGCTGTTTCAAGTGTGGGGAGATTGGACATCAGTCCCCCAACTGTACCATCGAGCCCATGGATTGCTCATTAGTTAGGGGAGAAAGGTATTGTGCCACTGTGACTAATCCTTTATCTCTTCCATATACAGGTGCAGTTATTATAAATGGCAGGAAGGTAAGAGCAATGTTTGATTCCGGGAGTAACATTTCCATTGTTGCCACCCGTTTCGTTTTACCGCAACAGTGGACTAGGATAAAAACTAGTCTAAAATGTATTCATGGGGATATCCGGTATTATAAAACGGCCAGATGTGTGATATCAGTAAATCATCACCTAATGAGCATGGCCATGGCTGTATTACCGGATCCCCCTTTTCCAGTTATATTGGGTAGAGACTGGAATAAAATTACCAGTGGTAATAACGTAACTGTACCTAAGAAACATTTAGGCTTAGTAATGGAGAATACTGCTCCGACTGCCTCCATGCCATGTCCCACAGTAGCATGGACCCATATGGGTACCCAATGTGAAGAAATTGATGTCCCATCGACCTCTGCGGGAACTAGTGCAGTTAACGCAGAAGACGTGGAGACAGAAACCACACCCCTTAAGGTCGCACAAGACCCTATACAAGATTTAACTGCCCAATTTCTATTAACACCATCGTCTTTTAAAAGGGAACAATGGAACGATGATTCCTTAAAAAATATTAGGAATGCAGTAGTATCTACCGAGGGTTATACAACCCTGGTTCCCATGCCACCGATGCCGTTTTTTGTACTTAAAAATGAATTATTATATAGAGTGGCAGAACACGAGGGAGAAGTGCGAACGTTGTTGTTAATTCCACGCACTTTTCAGCGAAAGGTGTGTGAATTAGCACACGCTCACCTTCTAGGAGCCCACTTAGGCTCCGAAAAAACGTTAGAGAGAATAAAGCTCCGATTCTATTGGCCGGGAATTAACGAGGAGGTCCGGCGATTTTGCGCTTTCTGTCTTGAGTGTCAACTAGAAGGACGCGAGCTCCTCTCGTTCCCCTTCCCCTTATTGATATCTCTTTTGAACGAGTCGGTATCGATCTCGTAGGACCATTGGAACCCTCGTTAAAAGGATTTAAATATATTTTGGTGCTAGTAGATTATGCCACTCGCTTTCCGGAAGCTGTTCCATTGCGCTCAGCTAATACGAAAAACATCACACGGGAATTAGTAGGGATATTCGCTCGTGTTGGGATTCCCAAAGAGGTTTTAACGGACCAAGGGACTCCTTTCACTTCGGAGACGTTCAGGGAAGTAGCCAAATTACTCCGAATAAAACATCTGAAAACGTCTGTCTATCATCCCCAAACTGACGGGTTGGTGGAGCGTTTCAATCAAACTTTGAAACAGATGTTACGCAAGGTAGTTAACGAGGATGGAAGAAACTGGGATCAGTTGCTTCCTCTCGTTTTGTTTGCTTATCGGGAAGTCCCTCAGACCTCTACTGGTTTCTCTCCCTTTGAATTATTATATGGAAGACAACCCAGAGGGCTTTTGGATATGTTAAAAGAAGGATGGGAAGAGGAGGTCCTCCCAACTTCAAATATTCTTGAATATAACGCGCAATTATGCGATAGACTAGAGAAAATCAGACCTATTCTAAAAGAAAATTTGGAAAAGGCACAAGCAGCGCAGTCCCGTTATTATAACTGAAACACCACCATTCGGGAATTTGTCCCGGGTGATCGTGTGATGGTGCTTGTCCCAACTTCTCATTCAAAGTTGTTAGCACATTGGCAAGGCCCTTATGAAATTAAAGAAAGAAAAGGTCTCGTTGATTATTTGGTTAAACAACCTAATCGGCGACCTACTGAACGAGTATATCATATTAATTTGCTGAAACCATGGAAGGACCTGATCCCTCGTCCAATCAGCCTCGTTCTCTTTTTATGTCATGTGCCCATCTTAATTTTGGCCCCGATTTGACATCCAAACAACGACAAGATCTCGAAACGGCTATCTTGTCTGTCCCTAAAGTTGTGGTTGAGATACCGGGACGTACTGCGTTGATTGTTCACGATATTATTACTAACCCTGGAGTGATTGTCAGAGAGAGACCTTATAGGCTCCCGGAGGCAAAGAAAGCGGAAGTAGAGTTGGAAATTAGATGAATGCTAGAATTAGGGGTTATTGAGGAGAGTCATAGCCCTTGGTCTAGTCCAATTGTCTTAGTTTCTAAACCTGATGGGTCGTGGAGGTTTTGTAATGACTTTTGATGACTTAATCAGGTCTCTAAATTTGATGCGTATCCCATGCCGCGGGTGGATGATTTACTTGATCGGTTGGGGAACGCTCAATTCCTAACTACTCTTGACATGACGAAAGGGTATTGGCAAATTCCCTTAGCGGACTCCGCCAAAGAAAAAAACGCTTTTAGTACACCCAGTGGACATTGGCAATACAGGGTCCTTCCTTTTGGCTTGCACGGGGCACCAGCTACCTTTCAACGTCTGGTAGACACACTGCTAAGGCCCCACAATTCATATAGTGCTGCCTACTTAGATGATGTGGTCATTTATTCCAGCACGTGGAAGGATCATGTATGGCAGGTTAAAACAATACTCTCCAAGCTAGCGTCTGCTGGTCTTCGAATTAATCCGAAGAAATGTATTTTTGGATTAAGAGAAGCCAAATATTTGGGCTACCTAGTAGGAGGGGGTGTTGTTAAACCACAATGTTCCAAAATTGATGCCATTCTAAATTGGCCCCGTCCGATGAATAAGCGGCAGGTACAAGCATTTTTGGGATTGGCAGGTTACTATCGTCGTTTTGTACCGCATTTCTCAGAAGTTGCTGCGCCCTTATCTAATTTAACAAGGAAACGAGCCCCTTTAAAAGTGGTATGGGATATTTCGGTTGAGAAAGCATTCAGTGACTTAAAATTGGCCCTTACTTCAGCACCTGTTTTAAGATCTCCTGATTTTTCTGTTCCTTTCATCCTCCAGACCGACGCATCGGCCACAGGTTTGGGTGCCGTGCTGAGCCAATGCGTTGATGGTGCTGAACACCCTGTTATGTACCTGAGCCGGAAACTGCTGGACCGGGAGACCAAGTATGCTGAGGTGGAGCGAGAAGCCTTGGCGATTAAGTGGGCTGTCACGTCTTTGAGGTACTACCTACTGGGGCGTGAGTTTACTCTGGTGACGGATCATGCTGCTTTACAGTGGATGTCCCTTCATCGGGAGTCTAAACCTCGCATCACTAGGTGGTTTTTGAATCTTCAGCCTTATCGTTTCAGGGTCATTTATCGTAAAGGATCCTTGCAGGCCAACGCAGATGCTCTCTCTCATGTCCACAACCTCTCGGTGCAGGTCGCCCGACCCGAGGGGTCTGGCCTGAGGGGGGGGGGGGTCATGTCACACATGTGCGATTAGAAGGCAGTCAAAGAGCTTAAAGGTGAGTGAAACATCGCGAGATAGAGGGTTGTCACGTGGTACT
>JANRMT010028174.1:4984050-5019656 GCA_026402145.1 Polypterus bichir lapradei
ATGCATTTCTTCTACAATATGTTTCCTTAGGGCCAGCTGATATGTGTATTGTATTGGATAAACTTTTTATACAAGTTATAAAGCAAAGGATAGATTTTTATACGTAATTTGAAAGGGAACTGCTGCATACATCTGTGTGATTTTTAAAGGGCTTATGTCGAACTAGTTATCTCGTGTTTCAGATGTTATCATTAAAGCCTTTAACTTTTAAAGATCCATCCATCGTGGAAAAAGCAGCTGTGCGCCCCCACAGCATGGGGTTGGAAGAAGGGGGGTTTAGACCCAGCTGTTGACAAGCATACGTGTGCAGGGAAGAACGCAGCAGGGGGGCTGTCAGTTTCCTGGCCTGTGGCGAGCACTGGCTGATCTAGACGCGCTCCGGGGCTCATACAGTTTGTAGACATGTGCCTGTTCGGGTCCGCGTAGAGCTTTGACACTGGCCACCTCGCGGGCGCACGCAGGGGGCTGCCTGCTCCGAGAGTCTCTGTGTAGACAGAGAGAGCCGGTCAGCTTGTATTTCGAACTACATGCACTTGCCTGCGTGTACACATAGAGCTTCGGCCCTGGTCATCACACGACCGCGCAAAGGGGGCTGCCAGCATTTCAGCGCAGAGCCTGTCTGTGATCTTTCTGTGGGAAACCCGTCATTTGGTCTTTCAATGAGATGGGGAAGGCGGCTTAACTTAGATAAAATAAAAGCAGTTTACAAGTGATAAAGCAAAGGTTAGATAGATATTTTAAATAATAGATACATGGGGTGCTGGGGGGCTGGACCGACATCCATCAAACGGCTCTTGACAGAAACAGAACCAATTTATGAGGGCAGGGATGGGTGGTCCCTCACCAATCCATCATCAGGGGGCGGGGCACATCCTTCCAATCCACTAATCAGGTGTAGGGTCGGGGCCAGCCCTCACATCCACCAATCGGAGAAAGGGGCGGAGCTTAAGGTCATCAATCAAATTTGATTGACAGTTTGACAGAAGGTCCCTGACGTATTACTACTGTTGGGATTGGCTCCAGCAGACCCTTGTGACCCTGTAGTTAGGATATAGCAGGTTGGATAATGGATGGATGGATGGAGGTATAATTACAGAGGGCGCTAGGGGACTGAGAGATTCAAAGTTCTGCCTTTGCGCCATTTAGCCCTGACACATAAACCTCAACCTGGCCACAGTTTAGGTGAAGGTTCTTTATGGCATTCCATGTTCCACACACACACCCCAAAGATGTTCCTGTCAGACTAATTTGAATTTGTCTCAATGTATTTTAGTTTTTGGATTTGTTTAGAAGTGGATGGGATGGTGTCCTGGCTGACTCCTGCATCAAATCTAATTTTACTGTCTTAGGGTCTGGCCATGCAGATACATTTATGCTGTGCTGTGATATTAGGATTTGCAAAAGGCCATATACAATAAAAAAATCAAAAGATCAGGGAGGATTTTCTTTTCTTTAGAGCAAATAGCTAATTTAAATTCAAATAGTTTACTGGAAATCACGTGTTTAAAGAAGACGCACAAGCTACACCTGTTGTCAGACTGCCAGCAGACCTTTTAAAAATCCAGAAGTGCATCAGCTGTGCAGAGTCTGAAACACCTTGAAGTGCTGGGAGTAACAATGGGGGCAGTTCTGCACAAGTAAGAGAATCGTATTTGATTTCTTTATCATCTCGAGTTGATGTTTATGTTACAAAGATGAGGATTAAATTAAATACAACAATATTACTTATGATTTGATGATGCTCTTTGTTATTTTTAGGATACCATTTTGAAGCAAATATATTCTGGGCTGAATGAAATTTCTTGAAATTAAAAGTGTCACTTTTATTTAAGTTAACCAGAATCATTACTTTTTTATATGCTGTTGACATGTGAGTCGTGTCTTTCTCCCCAAAGACAAGTCTGAGTCTCAATATCTTAGCAAAACCAGTTCGCTTTTACTGGAAAAGGACAGGCCATGTTATTTCTTGTAGCTGGATCTACCATTCTACTACACAGACATAGTAAACAGGAGGGTCGGGGCCAGGGCAGTGGCCAAGTTATAATGTTCCCTCCATCACCCATTGGGTGACAGGCGCTTTGTGTATGGCAGCTTGTAGTTGTTTCTGTGGCACTGAGATGGACAAGCAGCCCTCAACAGATGTGGCAGTCACGATTATGCGTGTCGTCCCATTGGGGAGAGTCTCAAAAGAGTGCAGAAGTCTCACAATGCATTCACTTCTTTTAGGTTTTTACTTGTTTTTTTCTTTACATGTACATGTTGTTTTATTTTCATTCCACTTTATCAGTTTGGACTATATTGTTAAGTCCATTACATAAAATCCAAATGAAAATCTGTTTTAATTCCAGATTACATTGTGACAAAACTCGAAGTTGAATCCTTTCTCAAGGCACTGTAAAAACAGATTTATTCTTCCATCTTGTAGATAGTGGTCTGACATTGGTTTCTTTAAATTTACATTCTTGCTTATTCTCAAAACAAACTTTTTACGTGTACTCCATAATAAATATGGAAAAGTGTCTCATGTCAAACCACAAAAAAAAAATGAACAGAAAGATTAAACGTTACCATAAAGTGAAAAAATCTAATACATTGACTTGTAATGGCATGATGAAGAAGAAGATGATGATAAAATTCAGATAAAAAGCAAACACTTATTGGAAAAGTAAGTAAATAAGCACAAATGTCAAAGTGATTTTCTGCAGTGTGAATTTCTCTGCTTGCTACTGTAATTAAAGTTGACTTTTTATCAATTTCATAAGAATTTCTTGCCTGTGGCATCTTAAAACATGTTTAACTTGGATGACGTTAGAAACAACAAACGAGGCACAGCTTTCGAGAACCTTGTTTGTTCAGCGGTTCTTGCAATGTCGACAGTATTGTGTGGTGATAAGTCTGCTTGCCAGCTTGACCCTCTTTTGTGATATGGCTTTGCTAACACATTGATGAGCTGGCAGAAGACATTAAAGATCAATTAAATGAGAGTCTTGCCCATTGAAATTTTTACACCACAGCAGAATGAATCAATTGAATGAAGACAGTTGGCTGAGCTGTTTGTGTTTGTGCAATACGGCCTTGATAAACTCACAGTTGATAAAAGTAGTAACAGATAATGGGGGCGCTGCCAGTTAGGAACTTCAACTTATAGAGAGGCGCAGGAGAAGAAAATGTAACAATGGCTGCTCTAACTGTGTTCTTCCTACTTAAGACCCCACTCATAGTGTTCTTTATCAGTTGTTCTGATCAAACAATTCAATCATTTTAAACATTTAGTGTATGTTTAACTACAAAATAAAGTTTTTTAAGGACTCATAGGGTTGCTATTCCTCTTCCATATTAACCAAAAGGGAAAACACAATGACATGCTATTGTAAAATTCATGTTTATTAGCATTATTATTATATTAATATTATATTATATATGTGTATTATATAATTATATTATTATATTATTATATAATTATATTATTACTAGGCTGACCCGCCTTTTAAGGCGACCGACTTTTACGTTGACCACTTCTTAAGGCAATTCAATATGTAGATCAATTTGATATTTTATAAAAAACTCATTAATTTGGTTATATTGCATTTGAGCGGTATTACTTTAATACTCGTAGTTTCTGTTATTTTTGTGATGAAATGTAAACTTTTTTTCTATATTGAGGTCGCCCTTTTGAACCCCCCGATATTTACTACGCAGTGAGGCATTTGTACTCCAGCAACATTAATTATTTCCAGAGACATCATTTTGTCTATTTTTCCAGCGCATCGCGCACAAAAGCAAGGGAACGATGGGAGCACCAGAACTCTGTTCACGTCATGTCGCTTCGTACCGCAAGCTGCAAGTAGTAAGTCTGTGATAAGCGGAATACCGCTACGCTTTCCACTCACGGGACGGAAGGACAATCCCGACCGCTTTTACATAGTAAGAAAGAAGAAGAAGAAGATATCGCACAGTAGAAAATCATCTTTTACCTGGAAAAACGAAACTACAAATCTCATCGTGCATTGCAAAATGGACGGGGCGTGTGTGAAACTCCGCACCTGCGTAGCACTCACAGGACAGAAGGACAAGCCCGACCGCTTTTATATAGAAGGATTATATTATATATATTAAATTATATGGATGGATGGATGGATGTTTATTAGCACATTGATCTCTTAACATTTAAAACTAGATAATGGGTCCCATCTTAGTGAGGACATCTGGCTTCCCCTTAAAAACATTAGGGAAGGAGGCCTTATTTTGGGAGTGTGTTACAGACCACCCAATGCAACAACAGCAACAACATTTATTTCTATAGCACATTGTCCTACAAATAATGCAGCTCAAAGTGCTTTACATGATGAAGAAAGAGAAAAAAGACAAAATAAATAACTAAAATTAGGGAACACTAATTAACATAGAATAAAAGTAAGGTCTGATGGCCAGGGAGGACAGAAAAAAAAAAAAAAAACTCCAGACGGCTGGAGAAAAAAACAAAATCTGCAGGGGTTCCAGGCCATGAGACTACCCAGCCCCCTCTACGCATTCTACCTAATATCAATGACCTCAGTCAATCCTCATTGTATTCAGGGTTCTCATGGAAGAACTTGATGATGACGGTCATGTGGACTTCTGGCCTTTAATCCATCAATGTAGGGACATCACGGTGCTTTGATTAGGTGGTGGTGGTGCAGCTTGTCACCACAGAAAACCAGTAAAAGAACAGAAGAGAAAGTAGGGGTTAGTATGGATTGTGGAGCCACCATGAATAATAATGATAATTAATTGAATATACAGAGAATCAGGATTAAACTAAAATGGAGCTGTGAGAAAGCCTTGTTAAAATAATGTGTTTTCAGCAGTGTTTTAAAAGTGCTCCACTGTATTAGCCCGGTGAATTGGCAGGTTATTCCAGATTTGAGGTGCATAACAGCAGATGGCCACCTCACCACTTATTATAAGTTTAGCTCTTGGAATTCTAAGCAGACACTCATTTGAAGATCTAAGGTTACGATTTGGAGTGCAAGGTGTAAGACATTCCGAAATATAAGATGGAGCAGAGACGATTTAAAGCTTTGTAAACCATCAGAAGCATTTTAAAGACAATGCAGGCAACTTCAATGCACATCTCTTTAGTAATGTTAAAAATGCAAGTTTACAGGGCGATATTATAGCCATGGGGGACTTCAACTACCTGAATATTAACCGAGATAAACTTGCAAATGGTGGAGTACAAAAGCAGGAGTTTTTAGACGTAATCGCCGACTGTTTTTTAACACAGTATGTCAAAGCACAAACGCACCTTTCTGAATTTAGTATTTTGTAATAATCAGGACAGAATTGAGGGTGTAGAAGTGATTGAACCACTAGAGTCAAGTGACCATAATACAATACAATTCTCAGTGTTTTAAAAGAGTGCGAATGCAGAGACAAAAACTGTTAAGTTTGACTTTGGCAGGACAACTTTTGAGCAGATGCGGCAAAGTCTAAGAAGGATGGGCTGGGATAAGCTTTGAAATGTGGAGACGGTTGAGGAGCAGTGGCACAGGTTTAAAAATGTTTTACATTTAATGCAACACAGGTACATACCTACATTTGGAATGAATGGGAAATTTAAAAATGCTCACAATGGGTTCATAAAGAGATGAAAAAGAAGCTGCAAAGCAAAAAACAAATGAATAAGGCATATAAGAGTAGTACCTCCAATGTGAATTGTAGGGTGTATGAGAATATGAGGGCAACCATAAAGAAGGACATTAGAGAAGATAAAAGACAGAGCGGAATACAGCAGATAAGGCAACTGGTGACCCAAAGAGATTCTTTCAGTATTTTAGCACTTAAAGAACAGCTAAGGAGGAGGTGAAGTGCATCAGGAGTGGTATAAACTGACACCAATCAAAAACTTAACAGGTGTAAGTCCTGCCCCCCTAGATTTGCAATACCCCCAAGATGTAGCCTTGTTAGCGTGAAGTCCCACCCTCTTGTATATACCTGCTCTGTGTTGCTTTATAGGCATCAGGCATTTTGCCTGTCATCTTATTGGAAGTAGTCAGCCATTTTGACTGTAGTCCGAGAGAAGTGGCCATCTTAGTCATGGTTTGAAAAGTGTTGTGCAGATTTGGAAGCCGAGGACGACCTTGGTCCTATAAGGAAACAAGGTAAGTCAGCTATGGTGCAGAGCAGGGCATCCTAGTCCTAGGTGAGTACAGCGCCAGCCTGTGCAGAAGGTACAGAGAGTGTGAGTGACAGACATAGAGAGAGGATGTACAAGAAGACTTTAAAGCAAGAGTTCCCAAAGTGGTCGATATCGTCCCCCTGGGGATTGATTTGAACTTTCTAGGGGTCGATAGTTTCAATAAAAAATTGTGGGGGTCGACGACAGCAAAAATAGACCCCCTTACTACTGCTATTTGTTTGTTACTTCAAAATATCTATGATTTCAATAGGTACCTAATTAAGAAGTAAAACAATTAAAAAAAAAACAATTTTTTGATAAAAACACATTACATACCAAACTTGCGAACATAAAGGTAAAATGTGTCATTAAAAGAGTCACACGTAAGAATGCATGAAAATACATGTAGCACGCACATATCTGTGCATTGTCTTATCGAACGTATCAAAGCAAGTGCGGATATGAAAAACCGTTGTATTTCCGCACTTGCTCGCGGTGGGACAAGACGACGGATATTCAAAATTAGCAGAATCTATCAGTCTTGTACGGTCATGATTTCATAACAAACTATAAATTGGTTTGTTTGATGTGACATTTACTTATTTTTTATTTGAACTTTGAATATAATTATTTGAGGAGCAGTACTACGAAAAAGAAAATCAGAGGACACAGTTTATTTATTTGAGTTTGAACAAAAATCTTCTGTTTCAAGTAATTACATTGTTTTTTTTTATCACAAGGGCTGTCGAAATTGTTTGTTAATAAAAGTTTTTATGTCTTCAGATAATAATATGATTGAACCAAAAAAGAAATGCAGACAGTACAGCTTGGACTATTTGTATTTATTTTGAATTTACATATTTATTTCATAAATGTCAAAAATGTAAAAAAAACTCTGCTCATATTTTTTTGCTTCAATTTTCGTTAGTGCAGGTTTCGATATTAAATGTTGCACAAGATAATGCTATATTCCATAGTCCTTTTATCTTTTTCAATCATTAGTTACAAGTGATTAAAATTAAAAGTTTGATATCTAGTGAAATATTTAATATTGAGTACTGTACAAATGTATTAATTTGAGTAAGTAAAGTAAATGACTAGGGGGTCGATGGTTTTAAAAGTTTTTGGTAAAGGGGTCTGTGGCCGAAAAAAGTTTGGGAACTCTTGCTTTAAAGAGAATCTACTACACTCCAAAGGAGACTGGCAGTTTTGGCAGCATTAACAACCTCTTGAGAAATGTATCAGGTCGTGGAGAAAATAGCAAGTGAAAAAATGTGTTGGAAAGAGTTTCATAACACTTTGGTACAAAAAGTACCAAAACAGAACAACATTTTACATTTTGACACGAACAGTGAAGTATTCAATAGGACGTTAAAGTCCTCTGAGAACAAAAAAACCAAACAAATAAAAAATAAACCTGCAAACAAACCTCGGGCAGGGTGCCAGCCCACCGCAGGGCACACATACACTGTGTAAGGAAACCCACGCAGATATGGGGAGAACACGCACACTCCACGCAGGGAGGACCGAGGAAGTGAATCCACTGTGCCGCCTTTATGTATTTCTATTTCACTAAACTATACAAACCATTCGGGCTAACATTCATTTACTAGATGATTATCCTTTTAAATGAAGATTGTATTTTCTGCAGCCAATTGTTTTGTTGTTGCAGAATCCATGTTTTGCTTCCTACAGGCATAAATAAAGGAGATAAGAGAGTGTCACCATGGAGAGCTGCTGTTGTACACCTTAGCAGCGTCAGACTGAGACCCAGGGGATAGAGAACAGAAAAGGCAGAGAGACAACAGCGAGGTGAAGGAGCCAGTAAGAGCAGGAGACAGAGGAGAGAGAAGGCCAGTGCAAGTGTACAGATGCTGCACTGTGGCGCTGGCGTTTGAGCCGACAGAGACAGACGGACACAGAGAGAGAGAGTCACGGGGAGACATCGCTCCTGAAGCCGATTATGTATGGTTATGAAAACTCTTAGCATTTCCTCATCATTGGATGCTGTTTTTCTTTATATGTCCTGCTGAAATACTCGTAATAAAGAGGTGGCAGTTTTAACTTGATTATTAATTTCTCAACCATTAATCTTTTTTCATTCTTTAGCTTTATGGCTTCAAGTTGGTGATATGTTTTAGGAAAATATACTTAAGAACAGCTTTTCCTTTGGTACACTCTCATGAGGCAGTGAAGAGTTATAACTCACCTTATTACTTCAAGTCATTTTCCTTTGTTCATTCTGTGTTTTTTGGAGATTGTAAACAAACTGTTTTCACTTTTTGCTTTACTGAGACGGTGGCTGGTGAAAAAAGCCACTGGGGGACACTAAGGCAGTCAGCTGTGTGGTGCAAACCACAACCCTTAACTTTCACCCATCTTGGCAGATTTCATTTTAATATCACGGGATGCTTCCCTGCACGCATACGTCTTAACACCAGAAGAGAGCACAGAGTCTTGCATTATGCATCATCACTGCAACAACTGCCACGTTTTGCCACAGTAAGGCCTTGTTCACACGGGCGTTAAAATCGAGCGTTTTTTTTTGCGTTTGTAGCGTCCGGTGAGCGCGGATCAAGCGCCGAGTGTTTTCTACACGTAGGAGTCAATGAGAGTGTTCACACGGGCTTTGGTGACGTGCGTTTGTCCGGCTGCGCGTTTATACGGCATCAAAAAAACGTTGCATGCAGCTTTTTCTTGGCGTTCAAAACCCAACGAACGCAAGGAAACCGCTTCTAGTTCGTTTTCTGCGCGTTTATTTTACGCTTCGGAGGACCGGATATATCCCATGATTTATTTTATTGTCTCATGTAATTTGTAAACCATGAACCTATTAATTTATGTTCTAATATAATATTTGATAACGATTATGTAGGGGGGCATTTCAGTGCATAACACCGGTGTAAGCGCACACTCGACTACTGTTTCCTTACCTCAAAGTGACAAGTAGTCTCTCTTCGGGGCTAACACCAAGTCGCATATTGGTTGATCGGCGTGCAATGTGGCATTGCACCAGCTGCAGCAGACAATCAAAAGTGGAAACCGACATCCGACAGTAATTAAAAAACTTGCGCGGAAATTTTCGCATTTCTTCATAAAGCACAAAAAAACTTCCTTTAACCCGACGTTGTGCAGTCAGAGGATGAACCCAGTAGCGGCGGCGATTTTTTCTCTCCCTACGTCGCCGTATTACGAGTATTTTTAAAACAAGAAGATTAATATCTAACATAGCAAAATGGTCCATATTGAAAGGAAGCACCTCAAATAAAACGACAAGGGCTTTCATATCCAGTTCCCGACACTGCCTCCACAGGTTAACACACAAACTACAATTTGGGCTGCAGGCTGGCGTTAGACAGAGACAAACGAACGCCGGTGTAGAAGTCAATCGATCGCCACCACAAAATGCAACATAAACGTCTAGGACGTTCAGAGCAAGTTCGTTTATCCAAAAACTTAACGCCCGTGTGAACAAGGCCTTAAAAAGATGGTATAAGTTGGAGGATCGGGATTCTTCTTTCTTCTCTAAATTTGTATTAGAAGATTTTCTGGTGACAGAATAAATGGCCTTGCCATTAACTCGGTGCTTGTTATTATTATAAAATGCCCCTGGCTTCAGAGTCGCAAGTAGGTAACAATCTCCAGCTTCAGGGCTTTACATTTTCTGCTTATACTTTTTAGCATAAATATCCTCCATAAAAGAAACAATAGCGTACTCCTTAGCAAGTATCTGTAAAAATAAAACATCAGGGTTGTTTTATCCTGGTAGAGTAATATATATATTGCTCTACTTTCCCCTATTGTATTATTAATATGTAGCCTTAGAATGCCTAATCCCACAGACTTACCACTGTTTATAAGGTATTACTGTATATACAGTAACTTATCCCCACCTTCCCTTCTATATCTATAACCTCAGGCAATTAGATGTAGTAAAAAGACAAGCAGAAGTTAAGTTACATATAAAATAATGTATTACTGATAAGATTCATAAATAATAACAAAATGCAAAGTACATTTGAATATTGGCAACCATACAACCTGATTAAATGGTGATGTCTAATTCAGGTGGCACACAGACTTGTAGCTACTTAATGTCTCTAGTTAAGGCATCATTGGTGTTCAGCTTTTAGCCACATGTCCGTTCAAAATGGCTGAAGCTGTGCTCTTCATTGTGTTGTCTTCAGTTCATGGTGTAATGGTCTTCTTCATTTGTTAGCAAGAGAGATGCTTCTTCATCATATGTTGGTTAGAGAGAGAGAATGTGGTTGAGCAAGCAAATTTATAGGTTTTCTGTCCAACCCCTTCAGCCAATCCAGACAATTATATCTCAGACCAATGGGTGAAATAGAACATCTTAACACCTGCAACCTCCCAAGCTATATGTTAAACATCCTGGCTTCCTTTCAGGGGTTGAAAGACTTTAGCAGAGAAATACTCATCAAACTGGTTTAAGACACATCACCCCAAATCCTGTCATAAAATTACAAAGAGACAGTCATGGGGGGGGGGGGGGGTCAAACATGAATACCTCTCACCAAAGTAACACTAATTTACATTGGTTTGCCTAAATTATAAATAAAGACATACAAAACATTTATCAAGTTATATGCAAAATCTCACATCACAACAAGGGTGAACTCAGAACACAACCCAACCCACCATCTCAGAGTTAGTCATTGCAGAGCACATCGATACATGTGAGAAAAAATTTACATCCATCATTGAATTTTGAGCAATAAGACATACATCTACTCCAAATCTGGTCATCGACCGTTGAAACAATTGTTCTGTTTTTGTTGCTTGACATTTTCTCCACGACCTGATACACTTCTCCAGAGGCTGTTAATGCTGTGAAAACTGCCAGTCTCCTTGGGAATGTTATATCATTAATAAGAACAGCAATGGAACAGCAATGATTTGATGATTAACTAACCACCCCACTTAGGACCGAGTGAGAATAGTAAATTTTATGACAAGGACGGGAGAAGTGCGTAAGAGATTGGCAAGAGATTCTCTGCAAGACTCGCTCAATCAACTACCACAGGAAAGCCAAACTACTTTGCTGGCAAGCATCAGTGCAACAAATGTTTTTGGGGGCAGATGTGAATGTTAGCATGTGCCCCATTGGTCTGAAGTATGGCTGTTTAGGATCGGGTTGAATCAGAGGCCATTCTATAGCACAATGCATTAAGGGTGTAAGGATTTGGACAAAGAATGTATAAATTTGGTTGCTTTACCCCTCCCTGTCTATCTCTCACCATCATGATGAAGGAGCATCTCACATACACCATGAACTGAAAAGAAGACCACACTGAGAAGACATAACCTAGCGGCCATTTTGAAACAGGCATTCGGCCTTTTGTGACGAAAGCTAGAAATGATAACTAGAGACATCAGAAGTAACTAATTACAGTAATCCCTCGCTATATCGCGCTTCGACTTTCGCGGCTTCACTCTATCACGGATTTTATATGAAAGCATAACTAAATATATAACGCGGATTTTTCGCAGCTTCGCGGGTTCTGCGGACAATGTGTCTTTTTACTTCCTGTACATGCTTCCTCAGTTGGTTTGCCCAGTTGATTTCATACAAGGGACGCTATTGGTGGATGGCTGAGAAGCTAACCAATCAGAGCACGCAGTTAAGTTCTCCTGACTGAGAAGCTAACCAATCAGAGCACGCAGTTGAGTTCCTGCGTGCTGAATGCAGTGTTAACCAGGAACTCTCGTCTCGCTCATTCTGCTGTGTAAAGAGTTGTGCTCTTTTGTGTTTATCTTTGTGCATAGTCAAGCCCTTCATTATGGCTCCAAAACAATCTGCTACTGCTTCAGGGGCTGTGCCCAAGCGCAAGAAGATGTTAACGATTGCCGAAAAGGTAAAAGTTTTGGATTTGTTGAAGGCTACGATTCTTTTTATTTAAAAAGTAGGAAAGAAATATAAGATCTATGGCCGCAGTGTCCTTTTAACCAGGGTGCAAAACGAGTTGTAAGTGGATGTAATAAGGCAGTAGTCTGGATGGAATCTGCTTTAGGGATTTGGATTGAAGACTGCCAGAAGAAGAACAACGGCAGTGCTACACAATCGCCTGAAGTGGCTCCTTTACAAGGGCTGTAACGCTCTCCTTTGTTGTGCAGTAAAATTAAACTCATTGTTATCGGACAAGTCATCGTGTCATTGTTGGTGAGTAACCATAATTAATTTTCTTCTTACAGTGCTTAGTACATGTACGTACGTTTAGTGTCACTGTACACACATTTACTGTATACTATTTTTCTTGCATTGTACGTATTTATTGCTGGTGGCCTGTCTATCGTAATGGCTGTAACATATGTGATATCGGAGACACTCAATATCTTTAAAATAATATTTAGGTTTTACTGTATATAAACAGTGTGTTTATATACATAATTTCAATGAATCTTACCTAATATCTAAGAGAATACAAAGGGATTATGCTGTATAACTCTGCGGGGAATATTTATAAATAGTGCGGGAGAGTTTATAAGGGCTTAAAATATATAAAAATAACCATACAAACATATGGTTTCTACTTCGCGGATTTTCACCTATCGCGGGGGGGTCTGGAACGCAACCCCCGCGATCGAGGAGGGATTACTGTAGTCTGTGTGCCACCTGAAGCTACACATCAGCAGTTATCAGGTTGTATGGTTGCCAGTATTCACTTGTACATTGCTTATTGTTATTATTTTATGAATATTATCACTAATACATTATTTAAAGTTGTAACTCAACTCCTGTTTGTCTTTTACTCTGTAATTGCCTGATGTTATAGATGTAGAAGGGAAAATCGGGAGAAGTTACAAAGTACAATAGCTTATAAACAGTGATAAGAGATTTGAGACATTCTGACAAAGACCTCACAATAATGAATAAAAAGGGTGTAGCAGAGTAATATAGAACTCTACCAAGATAAAACAGCAAGTAAGTTAAACGTGCAAATTAATGAAAGGAATTACTAAGGATAAGGGTGAGCAGCACATGGCAAGAGAAGGAGTTTTACTGAACAGTCAGTACGGGTTCACAAGATGGAGATCACGTTTTACTAACATGGTAAAATTCTGTGAGGAAGCAACAAAGGGATCTGAGCAGACTGGTGCTTATGGTATTATTTATCTTGACTTTCAGAAAGCATTTGATAAAGTGCCAGATGAGAGGGTGGGCATCAAACTAAAATAAGTGGGAGTTCAGGGTGATGTTTTTAGATGGGTGCAGAATTGGCTCAGGCACAGGAAGCAGGGGTTGCTACTATTTTTAATTTATATAAATGATTTGGAAAATAATATAAGTAACAAGCTGGTTAAGTTTGCAGATAATAAAAAGATGGTGGATTGGCAGATAATCTGGAATTTACTGAATCATTACACGTTTGCACTTGCACTTTTTACACATTTTTACACTCAAAAAGACAGAGTTCAGAAGTCATTAAAAAGGCTAACAGAATGTCAGGTTATAAAGCACCTTGATGTGTGGAGTACATGTCACAGGAGGTTCTGCTCAAGCTTTATAACACACTGGTGAGGCCTCATCTGGAGTCCTGTGTGCAGGTTTGGTCTCCAGGCTACAAAAAGGACATAGCAGCATTAAAGAAAGTCTAAAGATGAGTGGCCAGGCTTGGGGATGAGTTATGAGGAAAGATTAAAAGAGCGAAGCCTTTTCAGTTTAAGCAAATGAAGATTAAGAGGATTAAAATGTTTAAAGTTATGGATCAAGTCTGTGACCGTAAAATGAGTTCATCAAGAATATTGGAACACCGTTCAAAAGTTGTTAATTGTAAATTTCACACAAACATTTCTTTACACAGACATGGAATAAGTGACCAAGTAGTGTGGTAGACTTTAGGGACTTTCAAAATTCGACTTGATGTTATTTTGTGAGAATTAAGTGAATAGGACTGGTGAACATTGCTGGGCTGAATGGCCAGTTCTCGTCAACATTTTTCTAATGTTCAAATGATTTAACATACATTGAATAAAAATGAGGGGGAGAGAAGTTGCTCAGGTATCTTCCGACCATCAGAAGAGGTCCAGCAACCTGTAAAACACAACTTTATGGAGTCTGTGCAGATGGGATGCTGGTGTGAAATGACAGCATTTATCTATCCACACTTTGCGGATACTTCTCTAGTGCTGAGAGAAGCTGTGCTGGCTGTGTCTCAACTGGCAAGTTTTGGGTAAAATCCTGGCATTGTGTTGGCTCACAGTGTTTTGGGGAAAGTGTAGCAAATCAAGGTTTGTATCGCAAGTTCACTGATTAGGGTTTCCATTTCATTCTTCTCTTTGAATATTATAATGCCTCTAAAGTTTCAGTACATTAAAACTATCATTTTATTCCTCTTAAAGCCTTCACACATTCATGCGGGGTCACTCTATATTGACATAGCCCCCCAGTCTTGTTTGTTGTAAGAAAGTCAAATGGCCATTTATTTTGGATTGGCAAGCTTTTTATTAACTAGCATCCCTTCCTGACACCTGCCACAGTTCTCGGTGGTGGGCCCCGGCTTTGGCTAAAGAGTCAAAATCTACAAGGCAGCCGCTTACTGGTATCTGCCAGCCTCGCAGTTTGGATTCAGAGTAGTTTTCTTTTTCCTGAACACAGCTGACTGCCAAGCCTAGTCTGCCTGCGATCAATTGCAGTTTAGCCTGTGGCTGCAAGGAAGCCATTTTACTATGGTGGGCTGTGTGGAGGCACTGCAGTAGTCTTGATATTATTATGGGTTATCGACCAGTAGATGGGGCCTACACACTTTTTCATATTTTATTGTTATACACCACTGAAACCCAGTGGATTTAATTTGGCTTTATTGATAACAGAAAAAAGACTCTTTAATATCAAAATGAAAACAAATTTCTGCAAACTGGTCTAAGCTAATTACAAATACAAAACATGCAATGATTGATCTCATATCTATTGCCCCCTGTGATAGGAACAATAGAGGGACATCAAAAAGGTTTGGGGCAGCCACCCGTATATCATGCCCTGGTTGCAGATGGGTACATTTTTGTGAGTTGTTCACAGGTCAGAGTCCAAAACAGAACTGATTTAAGGCTGTTAAAGATGGCGGTATTTTAAAGGCCAAGACATGAAGTGACATCATCGGAACCTGAACCAGAAGTGATGTAATTTGCACCAGAAAGTGATGTCATGTGTGCCGGAACCGGGAGAGACATCATCATGTGTGCCTGAACCAGAAGTGATGTCGTTATTGGCGCCAGAACCTTTCAGGAATTTCCAGTGGATGGTTTGCAGAGGATTGAGAGAGAAAGTCAGGGCACTTTGCCACCCCCTGGTCTGGCATTAAACTTTTATTATTCAGGCCCTATATCTGTCTCCCAATCGCTTGTGTGTGACACCCCTTTAATGTAACAATCACTGGTGCAACCCACTGGTTTAGAAGTCCTATCATTAGTTCAGTGGATATCATCTGTCTGAGGTGTCACTTGACTGTATCTGGAAGGTTCAGCTTGTGGGGAGTCATCATAGTGTCCTGACCTACACAATGATGACAAAGGAACACAGCAAGAAATTCCATGAAGATTCAAACAAGAAAATCACCAAGTCATGAAATATCCAATGAAATCAGTTACAGAGAAATGGAAAGCGTATGACAGAGATGAACACAAAAACTGAAGAACAGGAGTGAGTGGGACCATCAACAGACCTCTGAGACCTCCAAATGAGCTACACTGAATGATGTTGGAGAGACGGTGAAGGCAACAACTGTGCCGAGGGGCTTCATCAGCTGCACCCTTATAGGAGAGTGGCAAAGACAAAGAAACTTTAAATTAAATACAAGAAAAACAACAACAAACAGGAGGCACGTGGGAGACTCTGAAGGCCGCTGCCCAGAACTGAGTATTTTTGGCCATCAGACTAAATGCTTTGCTACACTCCACATTATCACAAATATACCATGTCCACTGAGAAGCATTGCGGTGGCAGTTTCAGGCTGTGGAGATGCTTCTCTGCATCAGAACATGGAAGGCTAGTGAGGGGAAATTGAAGGCAGCAAAATATTGGGAGGAAAACTTGATGAAGTCTGAAAAGATCCTGTGCCTTGAGAGAAGACAACAAGCCCAAGAATAAAGCCAATGCCACAGAGGAATGGCATCAAAACAACAATGTGAAGGTCTTGGAGTGGCCAAGTCAGAGTTCAGATCTCAATCCACCTGAGAATTTGTGGCTGGACTTGACAAAGACTGTTCACTCACAACCACCATGACACCTGACAGAGCTTGAGAAGAATGAGGAAAAATGGCCGTGAAATGATGTGAAAAGCTTAAAGAGATCTATCTACTGAGACCCAAGTTTAGAGCTGATAGTAAAGGTGCGTCTACTTAATACTAACTTGAAGGGGTTGATCAACTATAGTGGTCTACCTAAAAATCCAGCACACACAAAAAAACTGTATTTTATAAATTTAGGTGTGCTAAATCGATTACAGAAATTGGAATTTCTCTACGATTAAGCTGTTGCCACAAGCTATGAGATTTGAATTAAAAAATAACTTTTTAATAGAATAATTATTTTCCATGTTCAGAATTTTATTATAAGTATACTTTGAGATGCAGAACAGCAGTCTTCATCGAGACGATTTCTTAACGCTCACATGACTTGCTCGGCCATTTTAAGGGGGGTAGTGGTGATTTCGTGGTGAGTAGCGTCCTTGGGGGCTTCAAGGTTTTGAGGTTAGAGTGTGTATACTTTCGACTTGAAAGAGCTCCTCAAGAAAAAAATCGCATGGAGTGAGAGCAAGCGAACATGAAGACCACCCAACATCACCGCGTAGGGAGGTCACATCCCCCAAAAAACTTTCTTTAAAATTGTGTTGTTTTTAGTTAAAACCATCATCTCTCTGAAATTGGATGTGACAGAGCAATTGTGATTTGGATCCAGCATCCTCAAATGTTTAAAGAATGCCTACAATTTCTAACTGAAGCACATTTTAGTTATTTCTGTATTTATTTGCAGATCAGTGTTATTTAGTGCTTTATGGCTGAAATTAATTTAGACCATTTTGACGAGATCTGATTTTACTTTGCAATTGAAGACACTCTTTTTGTTGTCAAAAAAACAAAATTATATCCACCTGGATTCAATGTTATATAAAAAATAAAATATGACATCTTCCAAGGAGTGAAGACTTGTTATAGGCACTGTATGTATAACGGGGGTCTCCTGATCAGATTTAGAAGCCCTAATCATTCATATGTCAGAATTAAGCAATATGTTTGCAGGTCCTGCTCAAAATTAGGAGCTTCTTTAAAGATTTATGTTTTTAAAGTACTAGTTTTCCATCTAGCCAATTATTGAATCTGCTTCATATAATATTATGAGTTATAAAAGCCAAGATCTTTTGTGGCAGTAAGCCAAAGGCAGGATGAAGATGAAGATCAGAGTCCCTAAAGAAAAAATGACAGAGATTTGTGGAGAAAAGGCCCACTCTGAAGACATGGAGACCAAGCCAATATCATAATGCAGTGGCCTGGACCACCTATAATTCCACTTCATCGGTAACTCCAGTTTGACCAATGAGTGAATTTGGTGGCACTCTGTGATGGACTGGCAGTCCCACTAGCACTGATTCCTGCCTTTCAGCTCATCCTGCTAAGATGTTCTTTTCTTCCTCCCTGCAATCCTGTATTTGACTAAAAAAAGATGAAAAAATGGAGAGAACTCATATTTGTAATAAACTGCTAAATTTACATCATTTATGTGCTTAATTTCACAGGCTGGTATTGTCACCACAAGATGGCTCACCTTTGGAGATGGCCGCCCTGGGCCGACCTTTCCAGGTGGGGATGCTTTATGACTGTTGCACTGATTCACTCATTCCAGGTAAGAGCAAATTCAATTTTTTATGTTTGCTCTCTCAAACAGACCACCTGCAGTGATATTTTGGGATCCACGTTTGACCAAATTTCAATTATTTTGTTTGTTAAATTTTGTTTTAATCACCAGATGTCACTCTATGGGACTTGGAAAACCTCAAGAAAGACCTCAAAATTAAACCTCAGAATGACACGCAGTTCAACATCATCACTTTGGACTCCTTGAATGAGAAAACTTCCCTCTTAAATATGACAGCCTCCCTTAAAGCGAGCTTCTTGTGTGGCTTGATTGAGGTTGATGGAGCTGCCAAGTACCTCAATGACACCAAACCATCCAAACGACAGTCCAGGGTCACCCTGCACTACAGCACGACCACCAGAATGGAGCAGCTCAGCATGAGCCACTTGGGGAATCAGGACGTCGTCTATCCAGAAGTGTTTGAGCAGAAATCGGCCACCCATGTTGTCACAGGCGTATTGTATGGCGCTCAGGCTTTTTTTGTTTTTGATCAATGGGACACTAAAGTGGAAGAGAACCAAGATAACAAAGGAAAACTAGAAACATTAATTAAAAAATATATTTCTGTAGATGGAAAAAGAGACTTAAAAATGACAGATGTTGACAAGGAAACCGCTGACCATCTTAACTTCACATTCTATGGTGATTTTCTCCTTGATCACAATCCTACAAGCTTTCTGGATGCCATGCAGATTTACAACAATTTGCCAAAGCAACTTAGGACAGATGACAAGCTAGCTGTGCCCATCCAAGTCTGGTTGTACCCACTGAAACATCTCAACTCACAGGCTGCTCAGCTGGTACAAGAGATCAGTGTGGCACTTGTGTCCAAATCTCAGGAGGTCCTGGAGGAATTAGACGAGCACATCATGAGGTGTAATGACATCATGAAGGACGGTGTTGTCAATAACTTTCCTATAATTGAGAAAAATGCAAATGACTTCAAATCATTGCTTAATCAATTTAAATATACCTTCCAAAATGAACTGGCAAGAGTCTTGCCAAATATCAGGGGGGGTAATGCAAGTGAAGAAGAGCTGGGCAACATTCTGAAGGAGAAGGAGGAGTCGCCATTTAAGAAGTGTGTCATAACAACATGGCTGGATAAAAGAGAAAAGGAAATCACTATGCTCAGAAGTTTCTTTAATCGAATTGAAGAAATTAAACTTGATATTGTTATAAATGACCTGGATACATTAATTTACAATACTAGCATTAAAAATATTGTCTGCATGACTTTCACTTCATTCCATGTGTGTCGCTCATACATGTCAGAAATGGAACGCTATCTTCAAGCCCCTTCTAGGAAGTCCTCATATCATCTGTCAGAGCCAAGTGAAGAGTTAATCATCCAGAATTTCAGACAGCATTCCCAGCGTTTCATTGAGTTTGCTGAAATTAACCAAAGCAGCAAAACAACGAGATTTCTCGTCCACTCCAAGCCTGATGTAAAATATTTTGGGGCAACAATCTATTTGTATGAATGTGGACGTCTCATCAACCACAACTTTCAGCTTCCATCAAAACCTGAGACTCTTGTGGTTGACTCCCAAACAGAAGACAGTGTAACCCTAAAGTTAAGACCACCAAAGTGTGTCTTAGAAGGGTACAGAGTGGAGTATAAGCGACTAGAAGATGAAGAGTGGAAGTCTATCAACACAACTAATAAAATTGTAAAATTTACAGAGTTACGTCCAGCTTCAACATATCAACTCAGACACAGAGCCATTTGTCAAGTTGGTGTGAGTCAGGCCAGTGATACGATTGAAGTGAGGACACTGCCCGTTAAAAAGCCTACGGGAAGACATACTATAAAAAACAAATGTAAGAAGATAAAAGATGGAAAATCTAGACTTAATCATTTGCCTTTGAAATCACAGTTCATAAATACTGTGAAGAAGATAGAAACATATCCCTATGAAAACAGAACATCCATCAAACCTTCAAAAACAATTATGGTCCTTGGAGCAACAGGTTCTGGCAAATCCACTCTGGTCAACGGAATGGTCAACTACATCTTAGGTGTCCAGTGGGAGGACAACTTCAGGTACAACTTAATCCATGAAGAAACATCTAGGAGTCAAGCTGAAAGCCAAACGTCTTTTGTCACTGCCTATGAAATGAACTACCAGGATTTTTTCAAGGTCCCATACTCCTTTACTATAGTCGACACACCAGGTTTTGGGGACACCAGAGGAATTCAGCAGGATAAACAAATCACTGAGCAGATACGAGAATGTTTTTCATCTCCACAGGGGGTTCAACACATTACCGCAGTGTGCTTTGTAGTTCAGGCATCCCAAGCTCGATTGACACACACACAGAAATACATCTTTGAGTCCATTTTGTCCATTTTTGGTAAAGACATTGCCAATAACATCCTGGTCCTGATCACATTTGCCGATGGACGGCGTCCACCAGTTGTCGATGCCATCACAGATTTTAACATCCCGTTTCTCAAAGATGACAAAGGAAGCCCGATAATTTTCAAATTTAATAATTCTGCCCTTTTTGTTAATAATGACAAGACTAATAGCAGTGATGATCTGATGTTTGACAAAATGTTTTGGGACATGGGTGCAAAGAGCATGGAGAGGTTTTTTAAGGCTTTAGAGAAGATGGATGATAAAAGTTTAGCTCTAACTAAAGAGGTGCTTGAAGAGCGCAAGCACTTGGAGACGGTAGTGGAAGAACTGCGACCTCAAATCAAAGCTGCGCTGAGTAAAAGTGAAGAGATTAGACAAATCTGTGACATTTTTGATAAGCGCATTACTGACACAGAAAGCAACAAGGATTTTGAGTATGAAGTGTATTATGAGCTTAAGAAGAAATATGAACAAGAACAAGGGGAATTGATGACAACTGAACAAGTGGTTGAGCGACTTATGCGTGAACTGTATGATGTGACAGACTTGATTTACATACTCGTTGCAGAGTCTCATGAAAGTATTAAACGACTTGATGAAATCGCATTCAGACCAAACCCGCTCTCCTCTCCAGAGTACATTGAGCTCCTCATTCAGGCTGAAGAACGAGAGGCAAAGCCAGGATGGATGAACAGACTGAAGTCACTGCAGGAAGTGAAAGAAAAGGCAGAAATAATAGCAAATCTCTGTAGAAATGATGAACTCTCACCAAGTGTCCAAACCAAAAGTCATAAGAGAAAATCATCAGAGCCAATGTACCCACAGAATATCAAAGTTACAAAGCGGACCTTTTGAAAATAAAATAAAAATTGTCAAAAGTTAATTTGCTATATGTGGTTCAAACTCGGACACTGAAAAACTGTCTTTTGGACCTTTGAATCCGCACAACTGATGACATCTGTTTGGGAATTTGATTTTATTATGATGTAATCAAGAATGTTAAAGTGTGTTTTATTCATCTTTCTGTTTATTCTAACTACTTTATTGAAAACATTTTTGGAAAAAAAGCACAGCATTGACCTGTAACTTTGACTGTTTGCATTTTACTGTAACTTCTTATCTCTGTAAAAGTAACTTATCTACAGCAGACATTATCCAGACTTTATTAGACATGAGACAGTTAAGCACCAATGAAACATACAAAAAAGAAAGTTGCCACCACATTAAGGCAGTCTGGCATGATGAAACAGAAGGACAAAGTGGGCATTGCCCATTCATTTAGGTTCATAGTGGCGCACAAGGCCTGTTCAGACAGCAGATTCAATTTAGAAATTCAGCTGTACTTTCCAACCTGCATTCCTAAGTGAATGGCTGAATGGCAGATCGTACCAACACTTGGTCAGCTTTGTTCTACATCTGATAACAAAGGTGTCAATCAGAGTTGAGCGGGCATCTTGTAGAAACTCCTTCAGACAAAAAGGCACCCAAAATGACATTCATTTTATGATTAACTGTGACTGGACATGATGGACAAAATGAGCCACCAACAGTATAAGGCGACACTGGAGACGTGTAACTGGAAGGGACCTTCAAAGCTAGCTGCATTAATCTCTTCTGCCTCTTTTTGGGGGAGCTAAAGACTCAAAATACACTCTTTATTGGAGACCTGAAAGCTGATAAGCCATCCTTTTTGAGGGAGCTGAGAGCTGATCATCCAGTCTTTTAGGGATGAGAAGCCACCAATTCTCTGTGGAGCAAAAAGCTCACACACTTTCTTTGTAATGGTATCTATTACCCATAGAGCCTTGGAGCTGGAGGAGTTAAATGACCTCTACAATCAAATCTGCCAAGCCAAACTCTGGGCAAGAGACTGAGCCCAGTCTGAGAAGACTGATTAGCAGTCATAACTTCAAGGTGGAACTTTAGTGCCTACACTCTTCTACCAGAAAGGACGTAACAACAAGCTGAGAAAGGCAGCATCACACCACACCACAGACAAAGGACCATGCAGTTTTCATGCTTCACAAGATGGGATTAGATGGAGTTGGTATTGTGGACAGCTGAGACAACTGCCTTCATTTCAGCTTCTCAGGGTGCAGCATGGTGACTTAATTAGGTGGTGGTGGCGCAGATTGTCATGATAGAAGAACCGAAAAAAACAACAGAGAAAACTGGAGATTAGTGCAGATTGTGGGTTCCTGAAGAATCTGATAATTCTGTGCCCCTATACTCTATTAGGAATACAACTAATATATAGCTACGATAAAGCCATATTAAAATAGTGAGTTTTTAGCACTTTTCTAAAAATGTTCTACGGAATTGGCCTGCCGAATTTCTATAGGTAAAGTATTCAGATTGTAGGTGCATAACAGCAGAAGGCCACCTCAACACCTCTTTTAAGCTTGACTCTTGGTATTAAAAGCAGACCACCATTCAAAGATCTAAGGTGTGGACTTGGAGTGTAGCGGGTCAGGCATTCCAATCTTTAAGACAGCGCAGATTATTTAAAACTTTATAAACCAGAAGTTGCATTTTAAAGTCAATTCTGAATGACACAAGCAACCAGTATAATTATGCTAAAACTGGTAAGATGTGCTCAGATTTTCTATTTCTAGTTATGATTCTGGCTGATGCTTTCTGCACTCATTACAACTGATTGACGTCTTACTTAGGTAGTCCTATTAGGAGAGCGTTACAGTAATTTACTTGGCTGAAAATTAAAGCATGAACTAATAATAATAATAATACATTTTATTTATATAGCGCCTTTCCCATGCTCAAGGCACTTACAGAATATAAGAAAGAACGGCAGGGTATCGAGTATATAGCATTGTACTAAACCAGATAAATAAAGAAGATTACGACAGTGAGTTCAGAGAAGAAAAGCCTAACAGACAACATAATTGATGGTCTCGCACACACACATACAGGTTACATGAGCATCTTGACAGAGAGGTAAACTGAGAGAAGGGTAATATAGTCAAGTAGAGCTAAAAGCCTTACTGAACAGATGAGTTTGGAGTTGTTTTTTAAAAGAATTCATGGAGTCAGCTGACCTGATTCATTTCGGTAGGTCATTCCAGAGTCTGGGCACTCGCTATACAGCTGAAGGCCCTGCTGTCACCCATGGAGTGTAGATTAGTGTGGGGCACAACAAGATTATCAGAATCAGAGGACCTTAGTGGGCGGACAGGCACATAGTGATGGAGAAGGTCACTGATGTAGTTTGGCGTGAGGTTATTTAAGGCTTTGTAGGTTATTAGTAGGATTTTATATTCAATTCTGTAAGGCACAGGGAGCCAGTGAAGACGGAGCAGGATGGGTGTGATGTGCTCGCTGCTGCTGGTTCGAGTCAGGACTCTTGCAGCCGAGTTTTGAATAAGCTGGAGCTGTGATATAAGATTAGAAGGGGCACCTGCCAGTAGGGAGTTGCAATAATCGATGAGGAATGTGATAAAAGCAGGGACAAGTGTCTCAGCATTAGAAAAGGAGAGGGAGGAGTGAACACGGGATATGTTACGGAGGTGAAAGTAAGAAAGTTTCTTAATGTGATTTATGTGGGCGGAGTAAGAAAAGGAAGGAATCACAAATGACACCAAGATTCTTTACAGTAGAGGCAGGTCTGATGAGATCACCGCCATGATGGACTGGGAAGGAGCTCATTTTATTAAGTTGCATTTTAGTCCCAATTTGCAGGATTTCAATTTTATTGCAATTTAATTTTAAAGAGTTCTGCTCCATCCAGGTTTTACTTTCAGTGAGGCAGGTTGTGAGTTGAGAAAGCTCTGATGAAGTTCCACTTTTAACATTGAAGTAGAGTTGAGTGTCATCTTCATAAAAACGATAGCCCAGTCCATAGCTATGAATAATATGGCCAAGTGGAAGCATATAAATACAGAAGAGAAGAGGGCCGAGGACAGAGCCCTGAGGAGCTCCTTATGTGACTGGCACCAAGCTGAACCTGCTGTTGCCAAGACTAACAAACTCCTGCCTATCAGTCAGATAGGACCTGAACCACTGGAGGGCAGTGCCAGAGATACCCAGCATGTTCTCCATTCTGGACAGTAGAATGTCATGTCTGACCTGAGTGTCAAATGCTGCACTGAGGTCTAACAGAATTAATATGCTGGTTTGTCCAGAGTCTGCTGCCATAAGCAAATCATTGGTTACCCGTAGCAGAGCAGTTTCACAGCTGAAACCAGACTGAAAGGGTTCCATCAAGTAATTAATGGTTAAGTAATTGGTGAGCTGGGAGGCTACAACATGCTCAAGAGCTTTCAACAGGAAAGGTAAGTGGGAAATAGGCCAGAAATTGTTAAGACTGTCAGCATCAAGGCTAGACTTTTTTAACATTGGGGTTACAGAAGCGATTTTAAAAGTGAGCGGCACAGAGCCAGTGTCAAGGGATGAGTTTATTATTGTTGTAACAGTTCGGATTATGGCATGAAGACAGGATTTAAGTAGTGTGCTGGGGATGGGGTCCGGTACACAAGTAGTCGGCCTCATCTAACAAAGCAGGTTATTAACAAACGCAGATGTGACTGGTGAGAACTTAGAGAAGGAGCTGGATGGAGTGGGAAAACAGAGAGAGATATAAACAGATGATGTATTAATGTTAGTTGAACTATTTAGATCTTTAATTTTGCTACTGAAAAAGTGGAGGAATTACTCACAGACTTTTTCAGTGTCTTGTAAATCTGTTAGAGATTTAACTTTTGACTTATTCTTTATGTGAAACAATGCAGTCACAGTATTCTGGTTAATGTGTGATTTAACGCTTACATCAGAGGCGATGTTAACCTCTAAATTCTTTACTTCCGACTTAATTTTAAAACTAAGGGATCAAGTTTACTTCCAATATCCTCACTACATCCATATTTACCAATCACTAAGATTTATGTTTTATCCTTATTAAGTGCAAGAAAGCTACTACTCATCCTTTTTGGAAATACTGCTAAGACATTTAATCAGAGAGCCAAGAACATCATGGTCATCAGGCACTAGTGATAAATGGAGTTGTGTGTCGTCTGCATAGTTGTGGTAGTTCACCTTGTGCTTTGTGATAATCTGACCTCATGGAAGCATGGAGACTGAAAAAAGCAACTGACCCAGATTAGACACTTGTGGTACACCATATACAATATCATGTATCTCCAAATTACAATCACCACAACTAACAAAGAATTGTCTACCTTTTAAGTAAGAATGAAACTAATTTATGACAGTACCAGAGAGGCCCACTCATAGACTAAAGTGATTTTAAAGAATACTGTGATCAATGGTGTCAAATGCTGCACTCAAGTCTAAGAGAAGGATATGGCTTCTGACCACATTAATTCACAAATCCTTTACTATTTTAACCAGTGAAGTTTTTGTACTGTGATTTGTTGTAAAACCTGACTGAAACGGGTGGTGCGGTGGTAGTGCTGCTGCCTCACAGTAAGGAGACCCGGTTTCACTTTCCGGGTCCTCCCTGTGTGGAGTTTGCATGTTCTCCCCGTGTCTGCGTGGGTTTCCTCCCACAGTCCAAAGACATGCAGGTTTAGGTGCATTGGCGATCTGAAATTGTCCCTGGTGTTTGTGTGTGTTTGTGCTCTGCGGTGGGATGGTGCCCTGCCTGGGATTTGTTCCTGCCTTGTGCTGGCTGGGATTGGCCCCAGAAGACCCCCATGACCCTGTGTTAGAACATAGTGAGTTGAATAATGACTGACTGACCTGACTGAAAATTATCAAGAACAGAATGTTTATTCAAGTAACCACTGAGCTGATTAATAGCTGCCTTTTCTAGAATCTTACTTAAAAAAGGCAGGTTAGAAATTCATCTAAAGTTTTCAAAGACAGAGGAGTCGAGATTACTTTTTATGACTAGGGGGTTTAACAACTGCAGTCTTTTCAGGAAAGACCCCCGTATCTAATGATGAGTTCACTATGTCAAGTACAACATCAATAAGAATATCAGAGGTTTCTTTAAAAAAGCCTGTTGTACTGGTCAGAGACGCAGGTGGAGGGTTTCAATTAAGTAATTTTTTTTCTATTAATGTTGCTGATAATATTGGAGCTAACTTAAATGATTTTTTAATAACATTCAGTTGATTAACCATCAGGGCCTTCTGCTTTGCCATTCTGAAGTGAGTTTATAGTGTCTAGTAGTTCTGAGAGTGTCAGAGGTTTATCCAGTTCCTCTGCACTAAGAGTATCTCGCTGTCGTGTCTGTAATGCATCAAAAACTCATTAGATTGTCATGTCTTCTTTAAAGTGAGTAGAATATAAGGACTCATAGTACTCTCTAAACATCTCTATATATAATCTTCATTTGGATCTTGATCTTTGTTTGTCCGTGAATGAATTAGAAGAAGAAGCACTAGATGGCAGTAGAGAGACAGCTAAAACATAGGCATTGCATTAAGAATCTCCTCCAGGCTTATACTACTGAAGACTGTAGTACTCCAGTCACACCTCAAAACACAGACATTCAAACTAAACAAATTGTTGTGCTTTAAATTAACTAAAGAGATCTTCATTTAGATCATGATCTTTGTTTGTCCGCGAATTCCACGCATGCGTAGACCACCTTCCAGTTTAGTACGTTGTTGTTACTCACGGATGTCAACAATGTGCCGGAATAACGAAAGGGGTGGTGGACAGTGTTACGCTGGTTAGCTCCTGAGGCCTGGTTAGAGAATGAGATTGCAGAAGACAAAAGGTACGTGCCTACGTAACATATGCATGAAAGAAAGACAGTGGGTAAAATGAATGACAACGTAACAGCACGTTCCGGAAGCCGGCGAGTGCTGCACGTCTCACAGTTGTACCGTGGCTTGCTCACATGTCAGTGAAGTGATCCCTATTTATGCTTTAAAGAGCCTGGATACCTATATGTCCCGCTTTTATAACCATTGCGCCGTGTATATTGCCTTACTCTTTGGATTGCCACAAAGCAACCTGCGAGATTAGAGAAAGGTTGAGAAGACATCGTGAGAGGAAACGATAGCATCGTGAAAACGAGATGGACTGTGAACGGACAGAAGCAGAAATGCTCCTACACCACCACATAATTACTATTACTATTACAGTGATTCCGAGTAGGCCATTCCTATCGAATCAATATCCAAGGGTTTTCTTTTGTAATTTTGTTTCCCTTATAAAAAATCATAATGCTGTGCGACGAAGGGCCCAGTTCACGACTGGCAGCCGCATTTAAACAGGGAGCCCTTCACAGACAACTTTAACAAGCGCAACGTAGTTGGGCGCACATGGCTAGTGTGTGTTATATTTTTATGGTGAGTGATTTTATCTCCGTATGTGTTGGTGATTACAGTTATTGCATTGTGAACTTCCTCCTTGTGGATTTGTTGAGCTGAGATTTTATTATCTTTCTCTCTGTGTTCATAGTGATGATCTCACGATTTAAAGATGTTTTTCTGTTTCTTTTGTTGTCAAGAGGTTGATTTCTGATTGCAAAGTCTGTCTTTTCTTATAAAGTATCTCATTTTGAGACCTGCCAAATTCTTGATCTCTGCTGGTAATTTCATTGATTAAATCTGATGCCTTCTTGGTCTCCCATTTATTTTTGTGGGAAAGATATGAAATAATCTGTCCTCTTAAAAATGCCTTCAGAGTTTCCCAGAATATTCCTGCAGAGACTAAAATCATGTCGATTAACAAATACAGTATGCTTGGTGAAACACTGCCTGTTGTGTACGGGACTCAGTCAGTCATTGTCTAACCCACCATATCCTAACACTGGAGCCAATCCCAATCCCAGCCAACACAGGGCGCAAGGCAGGAACAAACCCTGGGCAGGGTGCCAGCCCACCTCAGGCCTGTTGTGCATCTCTTACGAAATTCAAAACAATGTTAGGAAGGCTTCCACAATCTGTACTAAACCCTACTTACTCTGCTGTTCTTTCTATGGTTTCTAAGGCGGTGATCTGCACCACCACCACCAGATCAAAGCACCATACTGGATGCTTCCAGAGGCCTTAATCCTTCCTTAGATAACCTTTGATGAGGCACTGCCTCCCCTAAAACGCTAGATGGCAGCCTTCTTGGGATCTGGCGGTACACTGGATTTCCGGAGGGCAACCTGGAACATGGAGTTTGGTTGCGCAGCCGTATTGGGTGCTGTGGGTGCCGCCGGGGGAGCTGTAAAACAACAGAAGGACTCATGACGTATTTGTAGCCCAGAAGAACTCCCAGGTCATGAGAACGGTAATCATGAAGTACTTCCGGGCTGAAGAATATCCAATTCTTTGTCTGACCTTGAAGCGCTAGCAAGTCAAACGAGTTGGAAGGAGAAGCACTTCTGGGTCAAGGACTATATACGGGACTGTTGGAGACCCAGCAAGAGAGCTGGAGTCGGGTGGAAGAGGACAGATTTTATGAGAGAGGAGGGGAGGCGGCAGAAAAAATAATGAAAGAAAGGGCTGTGAGTGATTGGTGCACTAGGCTGTGTGTACAGAGTGGAAAATAATAAATGTGTGTGTTTTAGAAATTGGCTCTCTCGGTGTCTGTCTGTGTTGATGCTGATCTTCATAAACTGCTCAAAAAACTGAAGGGAACTTTTAATCATCCCCATCTAACAGCACGTTAATGAAGCTTCAGGGATATCAGTCTATCCAGTTAGGAAGCAAAAATGATTGTGAATCAACTTCACCTGCTTTGGTGCAAATGAAAGTGACAAAAGGTGACCTGACAAGGCAACAGCAAGACACTCCCTAAAAAAGGGAATGGTGGCCACAGGCAATTGCTCTCTCCTTATAATGCCTGCTTCTTTTCTAGTTCTGTGTTTTGCTAGTGTACTTGAGGCGAGAACTGCGGCCGATTCAGGATGCACAGATAGTCCAGCTCCTCCAGGATGGTACATTCACACATGCCATCACAATAAGGTTTTCTGTGTAACTCAGAACAGTCTCAAGAGCACAACGGAGACACCAGGAGATGGGCTGTTATAAGAGGATGAACTGGACAGGTCTGTAAAAGGGCATCAACCCAGCAGCAGGACTGTTATATGTTCATTTGCCTGAGTAGGAACAGGTTGGTCACTTTCAGAGTCCTACTAAATGACCTCCATCTGGCCACTGATGTGCATATTTCTGACTAAACTGTCAGACTTCATGAGGGTGGCATGAGTGGCCAGATGTTATCTAGTAGGACCTGTGCTCGCAGACAATCACCATGCAACTCGATTGGCATACTCCAGAGAATACACAATTAGTAGCTCCACCATTGGTGGCTTGTTCTCTTCAGAGATGAGAGCAGGTTCACACCGAGCACATTTGACAGACATGAAAGAGTCTGGAGATGGCCATGGTGAATGTTAAACAGCATGCAACATCCTGCAGCATGACTATTTTGGTGATGGGTCAGTGGTGGTCTGTGGAGGTATACCATGGAGGGTCTCACAGACATCCATGTGCTATGTTACGCTACCCTGACTGCAAGTACCAGGATGAAATCCTCAGAGACATTGTCAGACCTTATGCTGGTGCAGTGGGCCCTGACTTACTCTTGGTGCAGATCAATGACAAAAGCATTAAAGCCATTGACTTGCCCGCACGTCCACCAGACCTGAATCCAACTGAGAGCCTGTAGGACATTATGTATTAGTACATGCAATGCCACCAAGTAACACCAAAGACTGTCCAGGAGGTCACTGATGCCCTGATCCAGGTGTGGAGGAGATCCCCGAGGACACCATCTGCCATCTCATTAGGAGCAGGCCCAGATGGTGCCAGGAGTGCATACAGGCACATGGGGGCCATCCACACTACTGAGTCACATTAGCAGTGGCTGTGATGATATTCCCACAAGTCGGATCAGCCTATGATTTCAGTTTTTGACTTTGATGTTCAGTGTGATTTTGAATCATCCCTCAATGGGTTGGTGATTTTGGTTTCCATTGACCGCTGTTAGATCAAATTTGTTCTCACTGAATTACAAATTATTGCTCACTAAAGATTATCCACTTGAATAATTTTGTTTATCAAGATCTATTGTGGTGTACAAAATCTATTCATTTTGGTCTATATTTTCATTATATTTTGTTTAAAACAAAACAACTGTTGAAATGAATACTTGGATGGACATTTAAGGTCTAAGAAAATCTGTTTTCTTAAATCATAGTACCATTTGTTTGAACTGACCAGCAATTCAGGAGATGCCTTAGGTAATTGATTAATTTAAAACCTGGTCATCTTGGACAACAAGTTGCTAAATTGGTTTACAGCCTGGCAAAGTATGACATACCAGTAGGTACTAAGCAACATTAAAAAGTTTTATTCTTTGGGAAAATGGACGAGTGACTTAATTCTTCATTTTGACAGCAACCAATCAGAATATCTAACAATCACATTTTGTAAAAAAAACCCAGTAGAATTTTATAAGACCTCATCTAAAGACAGAAGAAGAATAGAACAGAGCAATGTCATAAGAGAACAGAGTGACATTAACATGCGGCCATTTCCATCTGATCGTCAGAAAAGCATCTAATGAATAAATATACTGTAAGTGCGAGATCACAAGCCACCTGTGACATTCATCCTTGTCATCTTTGCTTTTTCGTAAGCTTTTTCTAAAAACTATATACAGTAATCCCTCGCTATATCGCGCTTCGACTTTCGCGGCTTCACTCTATCGCGGATTTTAAATGTAAGCATATCTAAATATATATCACGGATTTTTCGCTGGTTCGCGAATTTCTGTGGACAATGGGTCTTTTAATTTATGGTACATGCTTCCTCAGTTTGTTTGCCCAGTTGATTTCATACAAGGGACGCTATTGGCGGATGGCTTAGAAGCTACCCAATCAGAGCATGTATTACGTATTAACTAAAACTCCTCAATGCTAAAAGATATGCTTCCTGCGCGGTGCTCGATTGTTTGCTTGTCTCTGCCTCTATCTCACCCTCTCTGACATTCTCTGCGCCTGAGGAGGTGGTGTAAGCAGAGGTGCTGTTTGCACAGAAGCTGTTTGCCTAGTGGATACGGAGGCACCTCTAAGAAATGCCGCTTTATCGTGGTGCTTCCAAAAGCACACTTATTGATTTTTTGATTGTTTGCTTTAATCTCGCTCTCTCTCTGACGTTCTCTGCGCCTGACGGAGGAGATGTGAGCAGAGGGGCTGTTTGCACAGAGGATGTTTGCTTAGAAGATACTGACGCTCCTCTAAAAAATGCCGCTTTATTGCGGTGCTTCAGTAAACTTAAAAGCACATGTATTGATTTTTTGATTGTTTGCTTTTCTTTGCTAGCACTCTCTCTCGCTCTCTCTCTGAAATTCTCTGCTCCTGAAGAGAAGATATATTTGCATTCTTTTAATTGTGAGAAAGAACTGTCATCTCTGTCCTGTCATGGAGCACAGTTTAAACTTTTGACTAAAGGGTGTTATTTCATGTCTAGAGGGCTCTAATAATGTTAACAGTGTGGGAGAGTTTATAAGGGCTTAAAATATATAAAAATAACTATACAACCATATGGTTTCTACTTCGCGGATTTTCATCTATCGCGGGGGGTTCTGGAACGCAACCCCCGCGATCGAGGAGGGATTACTGTATATGCAGACTTTACTATCAGTCTTATTTTCTATTTTTCTTTGTTCTATTGGTATTTTTATTCCTGTAATAAATACCATGCTTCTTTTAAATTTATATGCGTTGTCTTAATGTCTAGAGTGATTGAAGTAATCAGGTAGATTTCTTTTAGCACCTGGTGTAGCCGGTGGTTCACCATACATTCCGTGCTGTGAGGTTTATTAAGGCTGAGGGTAAGAGCTCCATCCAATAGTAGGGAACAGTACATAAAGTAAGGCATTCTTTCCTGATAAATGGCCTATAGTCAAGAGTGCTAAGACTTTGTATGTTTCAATATATTCTTGGAGACCAAAAGTCATTTTTATGTCTGAGATATCTTTAAAACATTGTATGATGTTTTTGCCGATAATAAGTAAGTAACTTGAAGTGCTGAGATAATGACAGGCTGTGTTATTCCTAAAGCACTTGTGTGGTTTAAAGTGCTAGAGGTTAACCAGCTGTGTGTGTGTGTCATTCATGGGGCACTGTTGTGGTTAGGGTTTGTGTATGTGTACAGTGTATCTCTGTATGTGTGTGATAATGTTAAGGTGCAACAGTAGACCAACCCGGTAACGAACCTGATGAGTACACTTTCCCCTAGGTAAAGGGTAAGTAGAAGGAAATACAATAATACAAGCTCTGATGTGTGATTTAATGTTACTATCATTTTTTTGAGCAATACGTATTTCTGACTCCATCCCCAATTTAAGGATTTAATCTGAGAAAGAAAAAAATTAAAACATTATTAGCGTGCATTCCTTTCTGAGAAAAGGCTGACCTCTGATACTATCAGAAGACCCTGTGAAGAATGTAAGATCTTTATGGACTGTAAGAATATTTAAATTTATTCTAAGTGTGTATAATTAGAAGGGTGTATTTCTTAGGAATGCAAATGGATGTTTGTTTCATGTTTTAGGACACTCCAGTATGTCATAAATTAAGATTTAACCTTAAGCTATGTATAACCACAGAATGAACTGCTAGAGGTTTTTTTTCTTTTCTAGGATATAAAAGAGAGAAAGTTTTTACTTTAGGTATTCTGCCAAAAAATTATAAATCAGTTGACTGAGTTGGGAAGAGGCAGTCTCACATTCTCTCTACTCACCAAGAATTAAGAATAAAGAAATTATTTTTACTTAAATTGGGTTTAAGTTCTTCTGTTGTTTTCCGACTTCAGCGCTCACAAATCTTCAACTGTAAATGTAGACTGGCTATCAAAAGTCCACATGCGCCCTCACACAATAAGTATGACCTAGCAGCAGAACAAAATTGAACTCTTTGGTGACGGTAATTCCTGAAACAATACCTATGGAATCTCCAAACATGTGCCAGTACACTTCTTGGTTATTTATTAAGGCTGCCACTGGTTTTCAGCACTCATCTTCTAGAAATGATGATATTGTCAAGGTAGTTAGATCAGAGGCACAGCTTTATTACATTTTATTAATGTGAAGTTCAGCCAAACCCATCCGCTGGAACTTGAATTAGATTACTAGTCTTTTGTTCAAGATCTGTTTATTGCTTATGAAGAGAAATTCCTTGATCTTCAATAACAAAAGGCCACACATGACTCATCATTGAGAATTTATTGAAATATTGGCGCTTAACAGATGGTATAATTCTATAATTGTGAAACTGGTTAGTAATGTTGAAATACCTGTATCTGTTTTATGATGTACAATATAATAATGATGAATGTAATAGTTGCATTAGGTTCTATGCAACTTACTCTTTTGTATGCCCTGAGCACGTTGCTCAACATTCCATCACTGAACACTCCCTTGGCGTTGTGTTCAAAGATCACATAATCATAAGGAGGGGATGTGGCTGGCTGTTTGACTTTAAGATTGAGTGAAACTTTGTTCACTACTCGATCTTGTTGACATGAGACTTTAATTGAAATTGTGTGCTCATGTAACAACTTACAGGCGTTCTCTGTGAATGACACCATGATGATTAATATTTCCTCACTTCGTGGTTATGCTGATGCCATCCACATGTGAATGGTTCATCATCAGTGACAGGACATCTTTCAGTTATGGAGGTCTTTTATACCTCATAAACCAATTCTTTTGTCTCAAAATAACAAATAATTTCTCTATGAGATATATAAGCATTCTTGTTCAGGTACCAGTGGATGTGGACATTGCTCCATGGGGGAAAGAAGGAACAAAGATACTCCGAAATACAACGAATTGGCAGAAAACCTAATTCAAAATACTGGCTACCATATCAGCCAATCCCAAGTAGAAGTCAATCTCGCCAAAGAGACCACAAGACTTCTAATCTGTGCTTTCACCAGATCATCTGAATATGTGCTGTTCACACTTGGTGGGACTGAATATTTCATTCATTGCGTCCTCAATAGTATTTCTTATCCTTGTCATCACCAGCCTACAATGTTATCTTTTCAAATGACAATTGACTTCCTTACGCTATGTACAATATTATTTTTAGGAGCTTTGAAACTTCTGGTTATCTGACTTAATAGGATATTGGAGTGAGTATGGACAGGAGAATATTTTTTAATAATTGACTCCCTTAAAATAATCTGAGCATAGACGCCTGTCTTAAGCATTGGATAAGCAGTAACCTTCTGTACACATCAAAACACGAGAACTTGTTTCATCTGATAGGAAACCAACCGTCACTGAATAGTCAACTACAGCCTATGAAATAATTGTCCTCTAAAAAGACTCTCAAACAAGTCATCTCTATCTCAAAAGATATGCCAAAGAACTGTTTTGTGCCAAAACACTGCTTTCAGGACTTTCTGACATGAAAGTTGAGTTTATTACTTTAGCTGAACATTTCTAGGAGACAGGGAGTAGCACCTCTTTTCACCTGATAACTATTAATCAGCAAAGGAGTAACAATATCACCTGTATACTGTATTTCAGTATTAGTTTGTGCCCCAGATTGGTCAATTTACTCGTCTAAGGGTGTCACTTGTGATGCTCCAGTGTTGTCCACAGCCTTAATGACAAACTAAAACGGTGACAACGGAAACCACAAAGTTGGTCAGCACAGGCCTTAAGAATTTGAGGACTGACTCCATCTGATCCCACAGATTTTCCTGTGAGAAGCTTCCTCACTTGTCCCCTTACTTAGTTGTCAGTTATAAACAGTCCACACTGATGGTCAGAACTGAACTCATCACTGGCCATTCCAGTTGACATGTTAGGAGTTGTTGGTGTAGTACTGGTGGTGTAGGGAGACTGGTCATTGGAAGAAGGTGGCAGTGGATGGGAAAATGTATTTTAAAAAAAAAGGTGGTTCAGGGCATTAACTTCATCCCCAACTCCTTCAAGACTCCTGAGATAAGGATTGCTTGTGTTTGGATATGATGCCCAGCCCAATCCTGACATCTTTTATGATATTCTGAATAAGTGTGTTTTCAATTTTAGCTTTGTAAGCTTTGAAAGGCACTTTGTGATAGATGAGCAAAAGTGATCAAGGACAATTGGAGACATGAGCCGTACCTTCAAGAGATGGACAGCTTCTGAGCAGGTGGGAGTCCAGGACCAAAGAATTTTCTTCCTCAGTAGATAACATAATTGGGATTTGGTGGTGGAATACTGTGGTGGATATCATAGATAGATAGATAGATAGATAGATAGATAGATAGATAGATAGATA
>JANRMT010028174.1:5041291-5062294 GCA_026402145.1 Polypterus bichir lapradei
TTAGTGTCCCATTGATCAAAAACAAAAAAAGCCTGAGCGCCATACAACACGCCTGTGACAACATGGGTGGCCAATTTCTGCTGAAACACTTCTGGATAGACGACGTTCTGATTCCCCAAGTGGCTCATGCTGAGCTGCTCCATTCTGGTGGTCGTGCTGTAGTGCAGGGTGACCCTGGACTGTCGTTTGGATGATTTGGTGTCATTGAGGTACTTGGCAGCTCCATCAACCTCAATCAAGCCACACAAGAAGCTCGCTTTAAGGGAGGTTGACATATTTAAGATGGAAGTTTTCTCATCCAAGGAGTCCAAAGTGATGATGTTGAACTGCGTGTCATTCTGAGCTTTAATTTTGAGGTCTTTCTTGAGGTTTTCCAAATCCCATAGAGTGACATCTGGTGAGAAAACAAATTAAACAAACAAAAAAAAATGTAATTTGATCAAACGTGGATCCCAAAATATCACTGCAGGTGGTCTGTTTGAGAGAGCAAACATAAAAAATTGAATTTGCTCTACCTGGAATGAGTGAATCAGTGCGACAGTCATAGAGCATCCCCACCTGGAAAGGTCGGCCAAGTGCAGCCATCTCCAAAGGTGAGCCATCTTGAGATGAGAATCCCAGCCTGTGAAATTAAGCACATAAATGATGTAAATTTAGCAGTTTATTACAAATATGAGTTCTCTCCATTTTTTCATCTTTTTTAGTCTAATACAGGACTGCAGGGATGAAGAAGAGTTCATCTTAGCAGGATGAGCTGAAAGGCAGGAATCAGCGCTAGTGGGGCTGCCAGTCCATCACAGAGTGCCATGTAATTCACTCATTCTGGTCAGATTGGAGTTACCAATGAAGTGGTATTATAGGTGGTCCAGGCCACTGCATTATGATATTGGCTTGGTCTCCATCTGTGCAGTGTGAGCATTTTCTCCACAAATCTCTGTCATTTTTTTAGGGATTCTGATGTTCATCTTCATCCTGGTTTGGCTTACTGTTGCCACAAAATATCGTGGCTTTCATATCCCTAATATTTTATAAAGCAGGTTCAATAAATGGCTGGATGTAATACTTGTACTTTAAAAACATAAATCTTTAAAGAAGCTTGTAATTTTGAGCAGGACTTGCAAATATTGTGTTTAATGTGTTTAATTCTGACATACAGATGATTTGGGCTCCTACCATTCTAATCAGGAGAACCTGCAATCCATATAGTGCCTTTAAAAAGTCTTCACTCTTTGGAAGTTTTCACATTTTATTTTTTAATACAACATTGAATCCCAGTGGATATAATACAACAAAAAGAGAGTCTTCAATTCCAAAGTGAAATCAGATCTCGACAAAATGGTCTAAATTAATTTCAACCATAAAGCACTAAATAACACTGATCTGCAAAAAAATATACAGAAATAAATAAAATGTGCTTCAGTTAGAAATTTTAGGCATTTTTTAAACATTTGACGATGCTGGATCCAAATCTCAATTGCTCTGTCATATCCAATTTCAGAGAGATGAAGGTTTTTAAACCAAAAACAAATAAACACTATTTTAAAGAAAGTTTTATGGGAGATGTTTCCGGGGAAGATGACCTCCCTGCACGGTGATGTCGTGTGGTCTTCATGTTCGTCTGCTGTCACTCCATGTGATTTCTTCTTGTGGGGCTCTCTCAAGTCAAAGGTATACACACACCGAGCTCAAAACATTGAAGCCCTCAAGGATGCTACTCACCACAAAATCACTGCAATTCCCCTTGAAATGGCTGAACAAGTCATGCGAGTGCTCAGGAATCATCTCGAATAGTGCGTCACCAATGATGGCCACTACCTTGAAGACATCGTTTTTAAAACACATTGAAAAAAATCTAATTTGTATACCCTTTCTTGTGTCGTAATGACATTTTTTATCTTGTAGCATTTTTGTAGAATAAATGCTTGATATGTGGTACTTCATTTTGGCTCATCCGGTATATTTTTAAAATCAATTACTAAGACGTGAAAAAATAATAAATTGCATTTCAGATTGTTTAAAATATAATTATTACCTACAAAATGTAGTCACATGGAAATGTTTTTTCCTATTTTCATCCTGTGACGGTGTTTCTTGGTGGAATCTTGTTCTTCCTCTTTATATTTTCCTCCTTCTATGTGGAGTCAATGTGCCTCATCAGCCAATCCTGCACAGCTAAGTCTTGCACCTCCTTCAATTCAGACTCTTTTCTTTCAGATCTTCTCCGTTATCCAACCACCACAACTTTGGCCTTTGACAACTTTGGCCACAACTTTGAGTTGTCTCAATGCAAAGACTGCAGCAGTTGTTCCTCTCCCTGTCATAAAATCATCCTCTCCAAGATTTCTCTGTATAACCCTTTCCCAAATGTTCATTGTGTGTGACATCAGCTTTATCACTTTAAAGATTCCACAATCCTGGATATCACCGCTCTCTTGGGTACAATCACACTGTTCCTCCACTCCTCTGGTATTCTCTCCTATCCATTGATCTTCTGCATCAGATTCCATAATTCATCTACTCCCTCTTCCATTAAACTCTGCTACTCTTCTTTTGGCATTTTATCTTGTCTTACTGCCTTTCCGTTTTTCATTCTTTTAAGTTCCTTCTTTATGTCTTCCTCCATATTCTTGGTATTTGCCCTTCATTTGGGACTCCAACCCAAAATACTGCCCTTGGATTTTCTTCATTCAGCAGCTTTTCAAAGTACCTCTACTATCTCTTCTTGATCCTATGATGCTCACTCAAGACCGCACCCTACTCATCTGTCATCTGCTTTATCTGACTGAAATCCTCCCCAGCCCTGTCTATAGTACTTGCTATTGTAAAAATCCTCTCTCTCCCTCATTATTCTACAATTTTCTCACACATATCCTCCACAGGTTGTGCTTTGGCTCCTGCCACTACCCTCCTTGCCTCCTCGTTTGCCTGCCCACACATTTCTCTATCTTCCCAATTGCCATCATGTCTTCTTTGCCTCTGTCTTAGCCTTTATCACATCCTGCACTTCTCTGTTGCACCGTCTCTTTGTCCCCTGGGGGGGGTCTACTTTCTGTCATCCTACCCAACACCTCTTCACCTGCTCTTAATACGACTTTACTATTCATTTCCCACCATTCCGCCACCCTCTCAAATGACTGCACTTGATCTTTCAGTCTCCACCACTTTATCATTGGTGATTGGATCACTTGTTTCACAGTGAAGTGACCAACAGAAGCCTGCTAACACAGACTTGCTCCACTTCCTTTAGTTTTCTATCTATATCTCTGAAACATTTTTTTAAACCAGTAACATTTATTGTCTCAATAAGGACAGGCTGTTTATTCTTTTACCATTTGCTTATATGTTATAAGGTGAAGACAACAGATGGATCAACCTAACCATACGTATTTCTGTAAAAACCATTTAAATGTCAGCCATCTCTCTTCTGGAGAAAAACAAAGCATCTTTCTAACCTTCTAAATTCAAATTTTTCATTATTTAATAAGAAAAGAGAAAAAAACAACTTAGCTAGCATTAGAAACAAGGAAAAGTGCTGTTTTACACCTCAAAGTATTCTTAAAATAATATTCTGAACATGGAAAATAATTACCCTCTTAAAAAAATTATGTTTTTTTTAATCAAATCTGATAGCTTGTGGCAACGCTTTGTGGTAGAGAAATTCCAATTTCTGTAATCAATTTAGCACACCTAAATATAAAAAATACAGTTTTTTTGTGTTTGCTGGATTTTCGTAAAGACCAGTATAGTTGATCAACCCCTTCAAGTTACGTAGTATTAAGTAGACACACCTTTACTTTCAGCTCTAAACTTGGGTCTGGGTGGACAGATCTCTTTAAGCTTTGCACATCAGGTCACCTCCATTTTTCCTCATTCTTCTCCAGCTCTGTCGGATGTCATGGTGGTTGTGAGTGAACAGCCTTTGTCAAGTCCAGCCACAAATTCTCAGTTGAATTGAGATCTGAACTCTGACTTGGCCACTCCAAGACCTTCACATTGTTGTTTTGAAGCCATTCCTCTGTAGCTTTGGCTTTATGCTTAGGCTTGTTGTCTTCTCTCAAGGCACAGAATCTTTTCAGACTTCATCAAGTTTTCCTCCGTATTTTGCTGCCTTCAATTTCCCCTCACTAGCCTTCAAGGTCCTGCTGCCAAGAAGCATCTCCACAGCCTGATGCTGCCACTGCCATGCCTCTCAGTGGAAATGGAATATCTATATATATATATAATTCACTAAGGCAAGACAACCATGGAAAGCACGCCGGAAGGGGCGTGGATTCACTGAGCCGCCGACAAGTAAGACACCTATGGCACACGCAGGAAGGAGCCACACCCACCAACTCCTGGCACATCCGAGCCACGTTGACTGTTCATAGAGGCATGTTTCTCGCGGAGGTGAATCGCCATATGCAGTGTGTAAAACGGTTTGCGAGGGGTAACCCATGGGATCCTTAAAACAATCCTTTACAACTGAGGTTAAAACACAATGAAGTAAGCAGTCTTTAAAAACCGAGTTTTCGGTTACGACGCACGACCGCGTGCAACATAGCAAACTGTTTTACACGCTACATACAGCAATTCGCATCCACGACAAACATGCGTCTTCTTAGATGCTCCTGCAGGAACACGGAAAGTCTACGTGAGTCACAGGTGCATCTGGACTGTGCAAAGACGACAACGAGTCAAGTGACGAGTTGAAGGTAGGCACATGAGCGATGGCGGTCCGCCAGTTTTCAGTCACGGACGATTGTGTGTTGGTTCGTTCCGTGCATTGTTATAATGTTGCTTTTCTTGCTGATTTATTACATTACCGATTTTTCAAATGTTAATTTTCTCCCTGTGCTTAAAAATCATTAAAAAACTGGCCTGATTATGCAGCGTATGGTACGCCGTGGGTTGGCTATTTGTGATAATGTGGAGTTTAACACACCATTTAGTCTGATGGCCAACATTCAATTCTGGGCTTTCTCTAACTATGTATTTTTTTTCTAGCTGCCTTCAGAGTCTCCTACATGCCTCCTATTTGTTGTTGTATTTCTTGTATTTTAATTAAAACAGTGGCTTTGTCTTTGCCACTCTCCTATAAGGGTGCAGCTGATGAAGCCCCTCGGCACAGATTGTGCCTTCATTGTCTCGCCAACATCATTCAGTGTAGCTCATTCGGAGGTCTCAGAGGTTTTTTGATGGCCCCCCTCACTCCTGTTCTTCAGTTTTTGTGTTCTATCAGATTTACATCTCTGTCATACGCTTTCCATTTCTCTATAACTGATTTTACTTAATATTTCATGACTTGGTGATTTTCTTGTTTGATTTTTTCATGGACTTTCTTGCTGTGTTCCTTTGTCATCATTGTGTAGGTCAGGACACTATGATGACTCACCACAAGTTGAACCTTCCAGATACAGTCAAGTGACACCTCAGACAGATGACATCCACTGAACTAATCATAGGACTTCTAAACCAGTGGGTTGCACCAGTGATGTGTCACATTAAAGTGGGTGTCACACGCATGCCATTGGGAGGCAGATAAAGGGCCTGAATAATAATAGTTCCATGACAGACCAGGGGGTGGTGAGGTGCACTGACTTTCTCTCTCAGTCTTCTGCAGACCATCCACAGGAAATTCCTGCAAGGTTCTGGCACCAATGAGGATGTCACGGATCCTCGCCAATAACGACATCACTTCCAGCTCAGGCACACATGATGATGTCACTCCCAGTTCCAGTGCACATGATGGCATTAATTTCTGGTCCAGATCACATCACTTCTGGTTCAGGTTGCAATGACATCACTTCCTGTATTGGCCTTTAAAGGCGCCATCTTTAACAGCCTTAAATCAGTTCTGTTTTGGAGTCTGACCTGTGAACAACTCATAATAATGTACCCATTTGCAGCCAGGGCATGATATACGGGTGGCTGCCCCAAACCTTTTTGATGTCTCTGGATCGTTCCTATCACAGGGTGTAATAGATATGAGATCAATCATTGTGTGTTTTTTATTTGTAAATTAGCTTAGACCAGTTTGCAGAGATTTGTTTTCATTTTGACATTAAAGATTCTTTTTTCTGTTGTCAAAAAAGCCAAATTAAATCCACTGGTTTTCAGTGTTGTATAACAGTAAAATGTGAAAAGGTGTGTAGGCCCCTTCCACGGGTCGATAACCCATAATAATATCAAGACTACTGCAGTGCCTTCACACGGCCCACCATAGTAAACTGGCTTCCTTGCAGCCTCAGGCTAAACTGCAATTGATCGCAGGCAGACCAGGCTTGGCAGTCAGGTGTTTCCAGGTAAAAGAAAACTACACTGAATCCAAACTGGGAGGCTGGCAGATACCACTAAGCCACTGCCTTGTAGCTTTTGACTTTTTAGTTAAAGGCGAGGCCCACCACCGAGAACTGTGTTTGTTGTCAGGAAAGACAGCTGGTTAATAAAAAGCTTGCCAATCCAAAATAAATGGCCATTTGAATTTCTTATAACAAACAAGACTCGGGGCTACGTCAATACAGAGCAACCCCACATGAATGTGTGAAAACTTTAAGAGGAAGAAGAAGAAAGTAGTTTTAATGTACTGTAACTTCAGAGGCATTATAATATTCACAGTGAAGAATGGAATAGAAACCCTAATCAGTGAACTTGTGATACATCCACGATTTGCTACAGTTATCCCAACACTGTAAGCCAACACAATGCCAGGATTTTACCCAAAACATGCCAGTTGAGACACAGCCAGGCCAGTAGGCCTCAGCACTGGAGAAGCATCTGTAAAGTGCTGATAGATAAATGCTCTCTGTTCACACCAGCATCCCATGGTCTGCACAGGCTCCATAAAGTTCTGTTTTGCACCCCTTCTGATGGTCTGAAGATACCTGAGCAACTTCTCTCCCCCTCATTTTTATTCAATGGATATTAATACATTTGAACATTACAAAAATGTTGACAAGAACTGGCCATTCAGCTCAGCAAAGCTCACCAGTCCTTTCACCTAATTCTCCTAATATAACATCAAGATGAATTTGGAAAGTGCCTAAAGTCTGCCACACTACTTGGTCACTTAGTCCATGTTTCTGTGGCTGTCTGTGTAAAGAAACACTTCTTAATGTGTCCAAAATTTATCCTTAATAAGTTTCCAATAGTGTTCCCATGTTCTTGATGAACTTATTTTAAAGTCACAATCTTGATCCATAATTTTAAACACTTCAGTCATAATTTTAAACACGACCTGCTTACAGAGGAATCGAAGCATTACATACATCTGAATCTGTTCCTTGGAGAGTCGCAGTCAGGGCAGCTGATGGAACGGTCCTTACGGATGACACTGCAGTTGTGATCCACTGGGCTGCCTACTTTGAGCAGTTGTTCAAAGCTGATCCTCTGGCTAGGACGTTGGATATCTCTGGTCCATGGTTCTTGAGGCTGATCCTCCAATTAGCTGTGAACCACCCAATCTCACGGAGATTGCACAGGTGGTGAACCAGCTGAGGGGAGTGTGGGGTTGACTGCAGGGATCTGTGGTATCCGGGATGAACTTCTCCAGGCTGGTGGTAATGCTGTCCTTCTGGCATTTCAAGCAATCTTTGCTTCCATTTGGGAGACTGGCATCATCCCAACTGACTGGAAAATGGGACTTGTCGTCCCAATCTGGAAAGGGAAAGGTGATCACCTGGATTGCAGCAACTACAGGGGGATAACACTGTTCTCGGTGCCAGGTAAGGTCCTTGCTAGGGTCGTCCTCAATAGGATCTGTGATCACTTTCTCACCAACCAGCGACCGGAACAGTCTGGTTTTATGCCTAAGAAGTGTACTATCGACCACATCCTGTCACTGAGGGATCTCATGGAGCGTAAAAGCTAATATCGGCAGAATTTCTTTGCAGCCTTTTGTCAATTTTCGCGAAGCGTTCAACTCAGTTGATCGAGCTGCCCTGTGAGACATCCTGAGTGTTTGCGGGATCCCCTCGATGTTACTGGATATCATGGCTGGCCTGTACACTGGTACTGTGAGTTTTGTGCAGAGTGGAGGCAGGACCTCTGTGTTTTTCCCAGTTGATTCTGTGGTTCATCAGCGGTGTGTTCTGCTCCTACTCTGTTCAATGCTTGTATGGACTGTGTGTTGGGCAAGGTCAGCAGCTGTGGGGCATCTGTTCATGAAGAAAGATTCACGGATCTTTCTGACGATGCTCTGATCTTTGTGGAGTCAATGGAGGCTCTGATGGGGGCGTTCAAGAGACTGAGTGAGGAGTCTGAGTGTCTGGACTTGTGAGGGTCCTGATAAAAACCAAAGATCCAGGCCTTTAATGACCGCTTGGGCACGGCCATCAGCAGTGTGTCTGTCTGCGGAGAGAGCGTTGACCTTGTTGAGATGTTTACTTACCTTGGCAGTGACATTCATGTGACTCTGGTGACTCTTCCTATGAAGTCAGTAGATGGATTGGGAGAGCATGGGGGGTCATGAGGTCGCTGGAAAGGGGTGTGTGACGTTCCCGATATCTCTACAAAAGGACGAAGGTCCAAGTCTTTAGAGTCCTGGTGCTTTCTGTATCGCTATATGGTTGCAAGACATGGACGCTATCCAGTGACCTGAGACGAAGACTGGACTCCTTTGGTACTGTGTCTCCCCAGAAAATCCTTATGTACTGCTGGTTTGACTTTGTGTTGCTCATGGAGTACCGAATGAGGCACATTACCTGCATTGTGAAGGAGCGTCAGTTACGGCACTACGGCCATGTGGCACGTTTCCCCGAGGATGACCCGGCTCGTAAGATCCTCATTGTTGGGGACCCGAGTGGCTGGACCAGGCCAAAGGGTCGCCCACGTAACACCTGGCTGCGGCAGATAGAGGGTCATCTCCAGAGGGTAGGACTGGACCACGTGTCTTCCTGGGGGGTTGCCAACCGGGATCCCAAGTTGTTTCGCCGTGTAGTGGGTGTGGCAACATGACGTACCTGTGCATGCAACCCAAATTGACTTGACTTGACTTCAGTTAGGTCTCTTCTTCATCTTAATTTGCTTAAACTGAAAAGGCTCCGCTCTTTTAATCTTTCCTCATAACTCATCACTGAGCCTGGCCGTACATCTTTAGACTTTTTTTTTAGCTCTGCTATGTCCTTTGTGTAACCTGGAAACTAAAACTGCACCCAGGACTCCAGTTGAGGCTTCACAAGTGTGACATAAAGCCTGAGCAGAACCTCCTGTGACTTGCACTCCATACATCAGAACGCTATATAACCTGACATTCTGTTAGCCTTCTTAATGGCTTCTGAACTCTGTCTTTATGAGTGCAAAAATGTGTAAAAAAACTGTAAAAAATGCAAGTGCAAATGTGTAATAATTTAGTAAATTCCAGATTATCTGCCAGTCCACCTATCTTGGTATCATCTGCAATCTTAACCAGCTTGTTACTTATATTATTATCCTAATCATTTATATAAATTAAAAATAGCAGTGGCCCTGCTTCCTGTACCTGAGCCAATTCTGCTCCCATCTAAAAACATCACCCTGAACTCCCACTTATTTTAGTTTGATGCCCACCCTCTCATCTGGCGTCTTATCAAATGCTTTCTGAAAGTCAAGATAAATAATACCATACACACCACTCTGCTCAGATCCCTTTGTTGCTTCCTCACAGAATTCTACCATGTTAGTAAAACGTGATCTCCATCTTGTGAACCCGTACTGACTGTTCAGTAAAACTCCTTCTCTTGCCATGTGCTGCTCAACTTATCCTTAGCAATTCATTCCATTAATTTACATGTTTAGGTTACTCACTTCTTTGTCTTTGTAGAGTTCTATATTACTCTACTTTCCCCTTTTTATTTATTGTGAGGCATTTGTCAGAATGCCTCAAATCTTATAGAATTTACCATTGTTTACAAGGTATTGAAATTTATAACTTCTCCACTCCTTCCCTTCTACATTTATAACCTCAGGCAATAACATAGAGTAAAAGACAAATTTTAAATAATGTATTATTGATAATACTCATAAAATAATAACAATAAGCAATGTACAAGTGAATATTGGCAACCATACAACCTGATAAATGCTGATGTGCAGTTTCAGGTGGCACACAGACTTGCTAGCTACTTCTAATGTCTCTAGTTAAGTTATCATTTCTAGCTTTGTTCAGGATGGGCCAAATACTTCTCTCAATATGGCTGCTAGGCTGTGCTTCACAATGTGGTCTTCTTTTCAGTTCATGGTGTGTGAGATGCTCCTTCATCATGATGGTGAGAAAGAGAGATTGGGTGGGGTAAAGAAACCACATTTTTAAATTCTTTGTCCAAATCCTTACACCAGTAATGCATTGTGCTACAGAATGGCCTCTGATTCAACCCAATCCTAAACAGCCATACTTCAGACCAATGGAGCACACGATATCATTCACGCCTGTCCCCAAAACCATTTGTTGTGCTGATGCTTGCCAGCTCAGTAGTTTGGCTTTCTTGTGGGGGTTGATTGAGAGAGTCCTGCAGAGAATCATTTGTCAAACTGATTTTACACACAACCCGTCCCTGCTGTTCTAAATAATGATATAATACTCCCAAGGAGACTGTCAGTGTTGGCAGCATTAACAGCCTCTGGAGAAATGTATCAGGTCGTTGAGAAAATATAAAGCATAAAAAAACAGAGCAATTGTTTCAACAGTCAATAACCAGATTTGGTAGAGATGTCTTATTACTCAAAATTCAGTGATGGATATAAATTTATCCTCAGATGTATCGATGTGCTCTGTAAGGACTAACTCTGAGATGGTGCGTTGGGTTGTGTTTTGAGTTCACCCTGATGTTTTATTTTTTAAGATACTCGATGCTAAGGAGTATGCTATTGTTTCTTTTTGGGAGGACATTAATGATTAAAAGCATAAGTTAAAAATGTAAAGCCCTGAAGTTGGAGATTGCTACCTACTTTGTAACGCAGATGCCAGGGGTATTTTATAATAATAACAAGTACTGTAAAAACTTGATTGCTTTGTATGGATTGTAATAAAATTAATAATAAAAAAAAATAATAATAATAATAACAAGTACCAAGTTAATGGCAAGGCCAGTCTGTCACCTAGAAAATCTTCTAACACATATTCAAAGAAAAAAGAAGAATCCCAACCATCCAGCCTTTACAATCTTTTGCTGTGGAGTAACATGACAGGTGTTGAAGTGATGATGTTGTTTTATCTTTGTAGAATAATATATATATTGCTCTACTTTCCCCTATTGTATTATTAATATGCAGCCTTAGAATGCCTAATCTCACAGACTTACCACTGTATGTAACTTCTCCCCACCTTCCCTTCTATATCTATAACCTCAGGCAATTAGATGTAGTAAAAAGACAAGCAGGAGTTAAGTTACACATAAAATAATGTATTACTGATAATATTCATAAATAATAACAAATGCAAAGTACATTTGAATATTGGCAACCATACAACCTGATAAAATGGTGATGTGTAACTCTGGTGGCACACAGACTTGTAGTTACTTAAAATGTCTCTAGTTAAGGCATCATTGGTGCTCAGCTTTTAGCCACATGTCTGTTCAAAATGGCTGAAGCTGTGCTCTTCATTGTGTTTTCTTCATCAGTTCATGGTGTGATGGTCTTCTTCAGTTGTTAGCAAGAGAAAGATACTTCTACATCATCACAGGTTAGCAAGAGAGATGCTTCTTCATCATATGTTGGTTAGAGAGAGAATGTGAGGTTAAGCACTTACATTTATAGATGTCCTCTCCAATTCCTGGAACCAATAGGACATCATGGTACTTAAAGGCCTCTGAGACAAGCCAATTCTAAACAGCCATATCTCAGACCAATGGGGGAAATAGAACATCTTAACACCTGCCATCCCCCCAAACCATATGTTAAACATCCTGGCTTTCTTGCAGGGGGGTTGAAAGACTTTAGCAGAGAAATACTGCCAAATCCTGTCGTAAAATTACAAAGAAAAATCGTAAACGGGTTTGGGGTTTGGGCAAACATGAATGCCTCTCACCAAAGTAAAACTAAATTACATTGAAATGCCTTAATTACAAATAAAGACATACAAAACATTTATCAAGTTATATGGAAAACTAGCAAAATACCCGCGCTTCGCAGCGACGAAGTACTGCCTTAAAATTTTTATTAAGAAGAAAATTTAACCTTTTTAAACTGAGGGAAAATATGCCAATAATTATTTGTTAAGGATCTCTTTGTATACCACATTGTCAGTTCGGCCCTCCTGTTGTAACATGACCAAGCTGTGCGCTGAGCTTACTCTTGAGCATGTAACTTACAGTTGGCCATGTGAACAGTAATCTTGTCTCACAGCTTGGATTGCTGCTGTTATAATCGGTTTGAGGTTCATGGTTTGTTTCAATTACGATAGTATTTGCAGGATTTGTTGCGTTGAAGTGACAGTCGGCATGTGTCAAGCATTGTAAGCACACAACCGGTTTCATCGATAAAATCACATCCAGCTTTTGAGAGTTTAAACACTCATAAACATCAAAGTGTCCACTACTGAAATCGTCACCTGTGAATCTAAGATGTTTAAGAGGCATTGGCGGTTGTCGAAAGGTGTAAAATATTTGGCCATTTCGGTACACTTGAAAGCGACAACCGAATAATTCAGCGGCAGCCATCAACTCACATGTAGAACTATAGGTGAAGGGCTTAAGCATTTCACTCTTCTAGTGCTCCTGTGTAGTATAATTATCTCCTGTACCGTCATCAGTCCACACCTTGAACCTGTCCCAGTCATTCAATACATAAGACACAATGTTCCTCCGGATATCAAGAGTGAGCCTGATATGGCCGTGCAATATGTAACAAAGAGAATGGAAAAGGTAGGTGCCATCTCCGGGCATGGAAACCACTCAGTAAGTGACAGTTCTTTGATCGATAGTGATCACCTCGATAGACATGGTAATGGGGGTTGGAATGATAAAGGAAATGGGTACCTGAGAAATGTAAAGTAAGTCTAAAATACCTATACAATAACTATAATTGTAATAAACAAACAATAAAACAGCGGAGAAGCCATGGATTAAACAAAAAGGCTGTAGTTATCAGTAGGGAGACGTGAATCCCGTGGCAAAGCAAGGAAGGGAATGTAGAGACCGGAGCGACAGACGGTCTTATATAGGCAGGCAGCCAACAATGTGGGAGGCGTTGGGATGGGGGACCCAACGCCACCTCACACAGTGACTGAGATGCAGGCTATGGACGTATATATGTACGTAAGTAGGATTCAGTTAGCGTTGGGAACCCATGTACCAAATTTCTTGAAGATGGGCCCATAAGTAACAAAGACTGTTGAAAAGTTCAATATGGTGGCCGACAGTGGCATCATACCACCGAAATAAGTACGTACATTGGTTTCGGTTAGTGCAGGGAAGCCGCCTATAAAATTTCGAGAAGATCGGGCCATAAATAAGAAAGTTCAACATGGCGGACGTTGTTGACCATTATGACCATTACGCGTACAATTTCGAAATTAAACCTGCTTAACTTTTGTAAGTAAGCTGTAAAGAATGAGCCTGCCAATTTTCAGCCTTCTACCTACACGGGAAGTTGGAGAATTAGTGACGTTGGAAAGTTCAATATGGCGGCTGACAGTGGCGTCATACCACCAAAATAAGTACGTACATTGGTTTCGGTTAGCTCAGGGAAGCCACCTACCAAATTTCGTGAAGATGGGGCCGTAAATAAGAAAGTTCAACATGGCGGACGTTGTTGACCGTTATGACCGTTACGCGTAGAATTTCTAAATGAAACCTGCTAAACTTTTGTAAGTAAGCAGTAAGGAATGAGCCTGCCAAATTTCAGCCTTCTACCTACACGGGAAGTTTGAGAATTAGTGACGTTGGAAAGTTCAATATGGCGGCCAACAGTTGTGTCATACCAACGAAATAAGTACGTACATCGGTTTCCGTTAAAAGTTTAATATGGCGGCTGACAGTGGCATCATACCACCGAAATAAGTACCAAATTTCAGCCTTCTACCTACACGGGAAGTTGGAGAATTAGTGACGTTGGAAAGTTCAATATGGCGGCTGACAGTGGCATCATACCACCGAAATAAGTATGTACATTGGTTTTGGTTAGCGCAGGGAAGCCGCCTACCAAATTTCGTGAAGATGGGGCCATGAATAAGAAAGTTCAATATGGCGGACGTCGTTGACCGTTATGACCATCACGCGTAGAATTTCGAAATGAAACCTGCTTAACTTTTGTAAGTAAGCTGTAAGGAATGGGCCTGCCAAATTTCAGCCTTCTACCTACACGGGAAGTTGGAGAATTTGTGACGTTTGGAAAATTCAATATGGCGGCCGACAGTGGCGTCATACCACCGAAATAAATACGTACATCGGTTTCAGTTAGCGCAGGGAAGCCACCTACCAAATTTCGTGAAGACGGGGTCATTCTTCTACCTACACGGGAATTTGGAAAATTGGTGACGTTGGAAAGTTCAATATGGCGGCCGACAGTGGCGTCATACCATCGAAATAAGTAAGTACATTGGTTTCGGTTAGCGCAGGGAAGCCGCCTACCAAATTTCTTGAAGATGGGGCCATAAATAAGAAAGTTCAACATGGCGGACGTTGTCGACCGTTATCGACCGTTATGACCGTTACGTGTAGAATTTCGAAATGAAACCTGCTTAACTTTTGTAAGTAAGCTGTAAGGAATGAGCCTGCCAAATTTCAGCCTTCTACCTACACGGGAAGTTGGAGAATTAGTGATGAGTCAGTGAGTGAGTGAGTGAGTGAGTGAGTGAGTGAGTCAGTGAGGGCTTTGCCTTTTATTAGTATAGATCTCACATCACAACAGATGTATAATGCAAGACTCTGTGCTCTTTTTTGGTGTTAAAATGTACGTGTGCAGGGAAGCATCCTGTGATATAAAAATGAAATCTGCCAAAGTTAAGGGTTGTGATTTGCACCACACAGCTGACTGCCTTAGTGTCCCCCAGTGAGTTTCTTCACCAGCCACCGTCTCAGTAAAGCAAAATGTGAAAATAGCTTGTTTATAATCTCCAAAAAAATAAGGTGAGTTATAACTCTTTACTGCCTCATGAGAGTGTACCAAAGGAAAAGCTGTTCTTAAGTATATTTTCCTAAAACATATCACCAATTTGAAACCTTAAAGCTAAAGAATGAAATAAGATTACTGGTTGAGAAATTAATAATCAAGTTAAAACTGCCACCTCTTTATTATGAGTATTTCAGCAGTACAAAAATGAGAGGTTTATATAAAGAAAACCAGCATCCAATGATGAGGAAATGCTAAGAGTTTTCATAACCATACATATGTTCAGCTTCAGGAGAGAGATGGCTCCATGTGACTCTCTCTCTGTGTCCGCCTCTCTCTGTCGGCTCAAACGTCAGCCACAGTGCAGCATCTGTACACTCTCTCGTCTGTCTCCTGCTCTTACTGGCTCCTTTACCTCGCCATTGTCTCTCTGCCTTTTCTGTTCTCTATCCCCTGAGTCTCGGTCAGATGCTGCTAAGGTGTACAACAGCAGCTCTCCATGGAGACACTCTCCTATCTCCTTTATTTATGCCTGTAGGAAGCAAAACATGGATTCTGCAACAACAAAACACATTGCTGCAGACAATACAGAAAATACGATCTTCATTGTAGAGGATGACCATCTAGAAGACAAATGTCAACCCGAATGGTTTGCATAATTTAGTGAAATACAAATATGAAAAGGCGGCATGGTGACGTAGTGGTAGCACTGCTGACTCGCAGTAAGGAGATCTGGGTTTGCTTCCCGGGTCCTCCCTGTGTGGAATATGCATGTTTTCCCCATGTCTGCGTGGGTTTCCTCCCACAGTCCAAAGACATGCCAGTTAGGTGCATTGGTGATCCTAAATTATCCCTAGTGTGTGCTTGGTGTGTGGGGGTGTGTGCCTTGCGGTGAGCTGGCACCCTGCCTGGGGGTTTGCTTCCTGCTTTGTTCCAGGGATTGGCTCCAGCAGACCCCTGTGACCCTGTAGTTAGGTTATAGCGGGTTGGATAATGGATGGACAAATATATAAACCATGTGCTACTATAAACACTTTATTATGGGCTTGTTTGCAGGTTCGTTTTTTTCGTCCTATTGAATTGTTCCGCTATATACTTCACTATTCTTGACAAAATGTAAAATATTGTTCTGTTTTGGTACTTTTTTCACAAAGTGTTATGATACTCTCTCTGCCATAGTCTGTCTGTAGTTTCTTAAGAACTCTACCCTTTCATAAAATCAAACTAAAATCCCAAGTAAATTCTTTTTCTGTCTTGGCCTTTAATGGCACAGCCCAAGCATATTTTGAGAGCACAAATTTAAATTTAAATTTATATCCATCATTGATTTTTGAGTATTAAGACATCTCTACCAAATCTGCTTGCCACTGGTCATCGACTGTTGGAACAACTGTTCTGTTTTTCTTGAATTTTGGCCATGCTGGTTTGTACACTCCATAAGTATATTGTCCACTGTGGCGAGCGGCTCGGGGTGGTACCCAGCTGGGACGCCCAGAAGGACCGGAAGAGGGACTACGCCTCCTCCGGACCATGAGAGGGCAGCCGCCCTGGATGGTTTGGGGACCACGGGAACAGAGCTTAGAAAATCAACCCTATAGGGGTCCGTGGTCACCACCCCGATGCCTGTGGAGACATGGCCCTCAGCACTTCCGCCACACCCGGAAGTGCTGGGTGGAAAAAGACCAGAGACACCCGGAGTGCTTCCAGGTGCACAACCGACACTTCTGCCACACCAGGGAGGGCCAGTAGAAGGTTATCGGGAGGCACCTGGAGCTCAGCATAAAATGGGCCGCCTCCCTCCATTCAAAGGCTGGAGTCGGGAGGAAGAAAGATGGAGCTCGGGAGGAGAGGAGTGGAGGCAGACCAGAGAAAGAGAGGCATTGTGAAAGGCCTGGACTTTGGGATGAAAGTGGGTTGTGTGCTGTGTTCACTTGTATATAGTAGCCTGTAAGCATACCCCATCCCCCAATTATCGTTATTTCTTTTCTCAACTGTGAGTTTACAGAGACCATATTGCACAAACAGAAACAGCTCAGCCAACCCATTTCTTTCAGTTGATTCATTCTGCTGTGGTGCATAATTTTCAATGGGCAAGACTCTCTCATTATATTGATCTTTAATGTCTTCCCCCAGCTCATTAATGTGTTAGCAAAGCCATATCACCAAAGAGGGTCAAGTTGGCAAATGGACTTATCACCACACAATACTGTCGACATTGCAAGAGCCGCTGAACAAACAAGGTTCTCGAAAGCTGTGCCTCGTTTGTGGTTTCTAAAGTCAACCAAGTTAAACAGGTTTTAAGTTGCCATGGGCACGAAATTCTTATAAAATTGATAAAAAGTTAACGTAAATTACAGTAGCAAGCAGAGAAATTCACACAGCAGAAAATCACTTTGACATTTGTGCTTTTTGACTTACTTTTCCAATAAGTGTTTGCTCTTTACCTGAATTTTATCTTCATCTTCTTCTTCATCATGCCATTACAAGTCAATGTATCAGATTTTTTCACTTTATGGTAATGTTTAATCTTTCTTTTGAATTTTTTTTTTTTTTTTGTGGTTTGACATGAGACACTTTTCCATATTGATTATGGAGTACACGTTAAAAGCTTGTTTTGAGAATAAGTAAGAATGTAAATGTAAAGAAACCAATGTCAGACCACTATCTACAAGATGGAAGAATATAACTGTTATTACAGTGCCTTGAGAAAGGATTCATCCTCCTGTTTTGTCACATTGCATTCTGGAGTTAAAATAGATTTTCATTTGGATTTTATCTAAGGGACTTAACAAAATAGTCCAAATTGATGAAGTGAGATGAAAATAAAACACCATGTACATGTAAAAAAAAAAAAACAAGTAAAAACCTAAAAGATGTGAATGCATTGTGAGACTTCTGCACTCTTCTGAGACTCTCCCCAATGGGACGACACACATAGTCGTGACTGACGCATCTGTTGAGGGCTGCTTGTCCATCTCAGCACCACAGAAACAACTACAAGCTGCCATACACAAAGCGCCTGTGATGGAGGGAACATTATAACTTGGCCACTGACCTGGTCCCGACCCTCCTGTTTGAGGTGTCTGTGTAGTAGAATGGTACTGTAGATTGAGCTACAATAAAAAACGTAACTGTTCCTGTTTCCAGTAAAATAGAACTGGTTCTGCTAAGATACTGAGACTCAGACTCGTCTTTGGGGAACAAGACACCGACTCACTCGTCAACAGCATATATAAAGTACTGATTCTGGTTAACTTAAATAAAAGTGACTCTTTTAATTCCAACAAGAAATTTAATTCAGCCTAGAAAATATTTGCTTCAAAATAATATCCTAAAAAATAAAAACAGAGCATCATCATATCATAAGTAATATTTTTGTAATTAATTCAATCCTAATCTTTGTAACATAAACTCGAGATGGTAAAGAAATCAAATACGTTTCTCTTACTTGCTCAGAAATCCCCCCATTGTTACTCCCAGCACTTCAAGGTGTTTCACGCTCTGCACAGCTGATGCTCTTCTGGCTTCATAACAGGTCTGCTGGCGGTCTGCCAACAGGTGTAGCTTGAACGTTTTCTTTAGACACGTGATTTCTGCCTCACTCCGCGCTGTCCGTGCAACGCAGGCGTAGAGAGCTTAAACAACTCGGCACATCCACATAAAAAACGACAAGGGGTGAGCGAATTTTCTTGAAAGCTTTTACTGGACGTACCTTATTGTAAACTGCAATATATACAAAAGTAAACATACAGGTATATACAGGTGTACAACCAAAGACAATAAAGAATGATTTACAAAGCAATACATAGCATACAGTGTACGTTAAACAATAAAGCTTTAAAAGACACTTACAAGGTGAGTGATTTCCACAGTTGGATCAAGACAAAGAAAAGCGCATAGACAGATGTTCAAATTGCTGTGTACCACAACTAACCAGACCCAGGGGTTTATATACCTTAAAGATACGCTTTAGACGTCACCGAAAGAAGAGATAAAAGGGGTGCCTACATGAGATTGTATTCAAATGTTTATTATGGGACCTACATGTTTAACGTGAGTTTCATTGACTTTTATAGCACCACTGTGAGTGTGGGATGTGACTGACTGGTGTGTTAATAAATGACAAGATGAAGGGGGAGCACAGCTCAACAAATAATAGCTGACAGATAACAACATGTGTAGCAAAACAATGTGAATTCCTGTAAAGTATTTGAATTTAAAAGAGCTATTTGTTCTAATGAAAATAAAATCTTTCCTGATCTTTTGATATTTTTATTGTAAGGTATATGGCCTTTTGCAAATCCTAATATCACAGCACAGTATTAATTTATTTACATGGCCAGACCCTAAGACAGTAAAATTAGATCTGATACAGGAGTCAGCCAGGACACCATCTGATCTGCTTCTAAACAAATCCAAAAACTCAAATACAAGGAGACAAATTCAAATTAGCCTGACAGGAACATCTTTGGTGTGTATCTGAGGGACATGGAATGCCATAAATAACCTTCACCTAAACTGTGGCCAGGCTGACGTCTACATCAGGGCTAAATGGACCTGAAGCAGAGATTTGAATCGCTCAGTCCCCAACTGCTCTTTGTAATATTACTTATGCTTTATTATTTATTACTATAATTTATACTGTATGTAATATCTATTTTGGGTGACATGTCCATTCCACTCAGGTCTGGTTCTGGAAAGATCTTCAACATGGTTATACTGAAAAGGCTCAAAGGATCAGTCGATCAGAAGAGGAGGAATGAGCAGGCAGGGTTAAGGAAAGAACAGTCATGTGCAGAATAAATTGCCACTCCAGGTGTCACTGTCAAACAGGCCACTGAGTAGCCCTCATTGTTATATTGACAAAGTGAGTGCAGCACAACGGCCAGTATGCATGCAGCAACTCTTTATGTGACACAGTGTTGTATATTTCAAAAAAGTGCACAATTCATATGAGCATAGAGCACAAAACATGGCTGGTCTGGCTAAGGTGTAGGCTGTAGCTGGGGTGCAATGACAGAACCAGACATGAACAACACATTCAGTTTTTCTACTATATCTATCCCAGGTCAGCACACAAGATCATGATGGCAGTGTTTCACTCACACAATGTCTAAATGGCCTTCATGAGCCAGGGTGAGGATACAAGATTAGAGGCAACTATGATTGACTCTGCAAGTGCCACAGGTTACACAAAATTCATCCCAACAGGACAGCTCAGCAAGTATTCTGTAGTACGAAGACAGCTCAGCCAAAATGATCTCTAAGGGACCAACCTGTATGAATGAGAATCTATAGATGGTGCGGGGAGGGGGGTGAGGGGTTCAAAGGGTAATTTTCAGAGGCCTGTAATGAGACAGTGGCTCATATTGGAGAGTGGAGCATTTGAACAAGTTCTGCTTTGCTTTTGTCAGGTCCGGATGCTGTGGTGGAGTAGAGGAATCACAGGACAACAGATTTGCCACTTCAATTTCAAGGCCAGGGTGAACTATAATATGAAGTTATACTGCTGAAGTCTCTTCGACCAGCTGTAAATCCTAAGGGGCTTGTGTCCAGTGCCTGATATTGACCAAAGGGCTATAAGTGCCTGTGGGTCAGTACTCAACTTGAATGCCCACCCAAAAAGAAACATGTGCCACCGTTCACAAGTAAAGACACAAGTTAGAGTTTCACGCTTACCCACAAAATGTGTCTGTTCAGCCGGGCTAATAGCCTGCAAGTTGAAGGCAATGGATCATTCAGTACCATTCTGTAGGTGTGAGAGCGCCTCATTGGAATCATCCCACATAACAAAGGTTGAGTTACAGATGTCAAAGTGAGCAAAGACAAGTGGAGACATGAGCCATACCTTCAAGAGATGGACAGATTCTGAGCAGGTGGGAGTCCAGGGCCAAGAAATATTCTTCCTCAGTAGGTAACATAAATGGGATTGAGTACTGGGGCAGAAATCATAGATAGATAGATAGATAGATAGATAGATAGATAGATAGATAGATA
>JANRMT010028174.1:5063186-5098828 GCA_026402145.1 Polypterus bichir lapradei
TATCTATCTATCTATCTATCTATCTATCTATCTATCTATCTATCTATCTATCTAATTAACATCAGACTGCATATCGACTCTGTAACTTTGTTTCAGTTTTGGCCATTAGATGAGTTGTGCCGTAGGTTCAGTCAAGGTCTAACATGCTATCACCTATGAACAGATCGAATTTGTATAATGGATCATCTGCATTTGTCTTACACCCTGGAGATCCATTGAACAGAAGTTCTGAAAATTGTCCAGCAGTTGTGTGATATCGGGCACATTCAGAAGTGGCATCTATCTAATAGATATGAAGTTCTGTATTATAAATTTCCCTATTATTTTGTGTATGTACTGACTTGTTGGTGGGCTGAGTTAGTTGGGGATGTTTGTGTTATCTTGCACCAGGGTCCAAGGATCGGTTGCACAGATAAAGGACACTGCAGCCTGTGTCGCGCTTTCCGTCTTTTCTGGACAGTCGGGTAATTTAAACCTTTCAATGCTGCACGTGTATTTTTACAAGATTTTTGGATGTAGATTCAGAGTATAAGTGTTTCGGTGTGGATGGTGAACCTTGGAAGGATAAATAATGAAATAATATTTGAATAGAGTGATTGCAAATCAAGAAATATTTTTTTTATATATAAGCAATTGCTCCCACTTTCTTTAATCAGCAAGCAGGGCTTTTACTTGGTGTCGCTACGTATAATATTCACATTTCTAATGCTTCCAACATTTCCTTTTCTCTACTTTGAAATATTATATCTGGCGTGAAGCAGCATGCATTGTAACAATCCAGAATCTATTCTACCCCATATCGATCATATCAGAGAGCCTAAAACGCTTCACGTTAGAGTTTACAAAGCCGACGTGGTCATCACAACAGTATATGCGTTTTAGTATGCAGTGATTTCCAGATCTGTAGCTGATGTGTATTCTTGATTTCCAAAATACAATGTAAAGCAAGCTCTGCATAACGATCTACAACAGTCTTTAAAACAGAATCAGTGCAATCGACAACGTCTTCTGCAATTTAGGGAAGTCTTGGGATTTCTGCGTTAATGAGACAAAAGAAGCTGAAAAGATCCTTTGCGAATTCATCCAGAGGAGGACATAAAGATCACTCAAGTAGTAACAAGAAGGAGCAGCTGGATAAGCACATCTGGAGCCAAACTTTCAAAAGCACCTGACTTTGATAAGAAAATCCTTTTCTTGTGAATGCATCTTGCCAAAGGGTGGGATGTGGGGGTAAATAAGCAGTCCTCCGAACTGCAGCATGACGGAATAAATCATTGATGTAAACAGAATTATTGAAAGACTAAGCTTCTGTCGTTTCTGTATTCTTTAACCATCTTCCAGTTACACAAACCTCCTCAATCACTTTCACATTCCTGCTCCTTACCTGTCTTGTTAACCGAAGCATCAACATTGACTATCATTTAAGGCTTTCCTTTCATACGCATACAATAAGACACATATTTCATCTACATACGTGTTCAATAATAATGGGGGGACATTAAAAAAATGCACTTTTATATTTTCGTTGGAAACAGTGAAGGCGGGAGGAGTAGTGATTGCACATTAAAAAGCTGGTGACTATGTAGAAACGTGATGTCATTTGTTTTTGAAAATCATAATAAATAGAGTTTAAAAAGTGTTGAAACTTGCCTCATAATAGTAAACTGACAGTAATAAGAAAAAGCACAAGATGGGAGTATTTATGAGTAGAGCTTGTGCATCAGAGTGAGGGGGTGTCTTGTCCCCCGTTAAGTGAGCTCATCAGTTACACTGACACGCATTACGGTGGCAAATGCAATAAAGAATACTGACAATGTACACCTTCAGAAGTGGAATAAATCGACTGTATACTAAATGAAGCATTCCATTGCCAAACGTAAGAATAGAAAGTAAAACATTTCAAACAAAAGATGAGTTCTGCAAATTATAAACAATGCACCCTAACTATAATATATGTGCTGTTACTTTTTATTTATTCTCACCAAACGTTACATATCTACATGGGAAACGTTACATATCTATATGGGTAATATGTTTATAATAACTTTGATATAAAATAAACCACTGTCAAAATATATTAACGAACAAACTGAGACAGATTGGCCTTTAGGAAATATCAAAAAGCATGTGAGCTGTAATTTAGGACAGAATGCATTGTTAACAACACGCACAGTCTACTGACATGATGTCATGAAAAAAAAGAAATAGCACAGTCCATACAAACTCACAGCCTCCTTGATTTTTGACCTTATGATTAGTTGTCAATATCATAGGAATTACGTTGTTTTAAGATCACAATTCTGCTTTAGTCCGATCATTTAACGCTCCGTTTAAAATGTTTGTATATCTATACAAATAAAAGGCAAAACCCTAACTGACTCACTCACTCACTGACTCATCACTAATTCTCCAACTTCCTGTGTGGGTGGAAGGCTGAAATTTGGCAGGCTCATTCCTTAGAGCTTACTTACAAAAGTTGGGCAGGTTTCATTTCGAAATTCTACGCGTAATGGTCATAACTGGAACCTATTTTTCTCCATATACTGTAATGGAGTTGAGCTCGAAGGCCGTGGGGGGCGGAGGTTTGTGTGACATCATCACGCCTCCTACGTAAGTACATAGAGAACAAGGAAGAGCTCCAAAGAGCACTGAACAAAAAACGTCATTTCACAATTGAGAAGGCAGCAAAAGATTAGGAAGTGAGTGATGCATAAAAGCATATTCATAAGTGCAGCTACTGCGGAAACAAGCACGGTGTAAACCGTAAGTTTAAATTAAGTTTATAGACACACTCCTGCTGCCGTTTGTCATGCCTACGATGAATATGGTATTCGCGAGATACAAGTTTAATGAGAAGACACGAGGTATAAACAAGACTTTGGATCACTTTGTTGCGGAGTTAAAATTGCTGTAGCAAGAAACTTTGAAGTGCCGGATCTTAGCTAACATTAAATAAAGTCATGGACATCGCGAGATCGCACGAGCACAGCTGAGAAGCTTCGATGCATGTACTCCGAGCGGCTCGCGTCAACTGACTTTGCAGGACTGGAAAAGATTAAATTAAGTTCATACACACGCTACCGCTAAATATTCACAGGCAATTTCCACAACTTACTACCGGGAATGCCTATTGAACATCTTACATTCACGAGTTCCGATTTGGGTGGTGAACACATCGATGAATGAAACCTGTTATCTTTACAACTGTTGACAAACACGGAATAAACTTGAACACAACACGTCCTCCAAATACGAACCTGATTGAAAGAAATAATGCTAATCAAATCCTTGATGACAGCAACACTCATAACGGTCACAAGACTATTACATTGACAATCATGTTACGTTATTTTTAAAATGTTTCCTTTTCTTAGCACAAGCACAGCTGAGAAGCTTCGATGCATGTACTCCATAACGCTTTAAAAAAATAACGCATTTAATCACACGTTGCATTCCAAGCAAAGGGTAACTTTTGTCAATGCATGATTTCCTGGTACATCGATTACACTGATGCACACATCAGAGCTACAAAAAAGTAAGAGTCGGAAGAAAGCGCATTACTATGACTGATCGGAGGCAAATTTCATTTCAAAAGATTACCTGACGAAAGCCTTGATAAAAGCATGGTTTGGTGCAAACTGTGCAAAAATGAGTTTGCATACCACCGAGGCACTTCAACCTTACGGTTCCATCTAAATGAAAAACATGTTACAGCGAGCACAGAAACTGTGTATGCTGTTAACACTTGCAGTACGGGTTCGAGTACCAACAAAACGTGTCGGCAGCCCAAACCTCATGAAATGACTGGCTCCAGGACCAAAATTAATAAGTCAACATCGGTCAAACTTACAAATTCTCTCGCAAAATAGATTGCTTTGGACTGAAGACCACTAACAGTGGTGGAAGATAGGGGCTTAGAAAATGTGCTACGGTTAGCGTATTTCAAGTAAAATTCAACAGCTTTATGACATTGAAAAGCGAGCAAAATTAGATGCATTACAGAAAGCGGACTTTGTGGCTCTTACTGGGGATCATTGGACTTCCGTGACCGTTAGTAATTCTAATTACATCTAATTACAAAATGTTCAATGATCACACTGTTTTAGCCTAATGTACAAAATAATTTAAATCCAATAAACTTCATTTCACTTCTCAAATATCACTGTGTGTGTCTCCTATATGATATATTTAACTGACATTTTTATCGTAACAACCAACGATTTATACAGGAAAATAATGACTATTAACAAGGTTGCCCAAACTTTTGCATCCCACTGTATATATATATATATATATATATATATATATATATGTATATGTAGATATGTATATGCATATATGTATATATATATATGTGTGTGTGTGTCTGTGTGTATATATGTATGTGTGTATATATATATGTATATATGTATATATATGTATCTATATACAGTATATGTGTATGTGTGTATATATATGTGTGTATGTGTATATATATATATATATATTGTCACGCACGCGCGAGTAGGAGACCGCAGACAGATCTAAACACACCTGAAAAGGTATTCGCCGGCAGAGAATGGCGGGGTACTAATTCTCTCTCTTTTATTTCTTGCAGGAAGAAAGACGCTCCGCCGCCATAATCCAACTTTGACCGCACTACGGTACTTCCGCCCTTCCTCCGCCATCTTGCCCTGACGTCATCATTCCCATCCTCCCTCACGGCTCCTTCCCAGCATTCCTACACTTCCGGCTCCTCCTTATTAAAATGGCCGCCGATGCCATGTTTGGCGTTGCGTGTATGAACTATAACTGTTTATATATTTTTGACCAATGTTTTTCTTTATTGTGGAGCAGCTACAATATACGGGGCCGGAAAACCCCAAACCTTTATGTTGCTTGTTGTTGCATCTTTTACAGTGGCGTAGTCGGCAGGATAGAACTCTGGAGATGACGGAAAGACAAGACCTGAATACCGTGCTACAGGGCATGAACGCTCAGCTCCACGCCCTGCAGCAAGCACAAGAAGCCACCAATCGGGAGTTGGAGGCCACGAAGAACAAATTGGCCGAGGCCGAGAGAGCAAGAGTAAGTCCTCCGAAGCCAAAACCACCTCCCCTGGTACCGATGTCTGAAGCAGATGACGTCGAATCATACCTGGGGATGTTTGAAATGACGGCCACCCGGAACGAGTGGCAGCGGTCCGAGTGGGCGTTCATTTTGGCGCCCTACCTGAAGGGACCCGCGCAGCGGGCTTATTATGACCTTCCCGAGGAGGAGGCCGCGGACTATGACCTCCTCAAGGATGAGATCCTGGCCCGCTACGGCTATGAACTATAACTGTTTATATATTTTTGACCAACGTTTTTCTTTATTGTGGAGCAGCTACAATATACGGGGCCGGAAAACCCCAAATCTTTATGTTGCTTGTTGTTGCATCTTTTACAATATATATATATATATATATGCCAGCAACACTCATGACAATGACAACACAATTACATTATCAATCATGTTACGTTATTATTAAAATGTTTCCTTTTCTTTTTCATTACTTCTTTAACACAATACTTCTCCGCTGCGAAGCGCGGGTGTTTTGCTAGTATAGAATATAAGACAGAATCTCAGTGAAGTGGGACTCGTGAGTAGTAACGAATAATATGTGACACTGAGGAATTTTAATGCATAATAACGGGAACAAGTTAAAACTACGACTTCCTAAAAGGGACACTGTAAACGTAGACATTTCAATAAATAATTTAGGAGGCTTATGTGTGTATTTCCATATCATTTTAAGAACTAAGTAAGCCACATGTTGTACTAAACAGTAACTCAAACAGCACTTAACAGTAAATAGTCTAACAACTCAGTATAAGTAAATGAAACGAAGAGGCCGCGCCGCTGACAATGAAGGCTCACACAGTCCTGCTGTATGTTTGGAAGTCGCTGATTGGCTGAAACATTTTACGACTTGCCCTAAGAGGGAGGTGCCGTATAGCGATCAGAAATGAAAAGACACATTTAAGAATGAAGAACAGCAGTGTATGTTATGTTTCTCTATGATACAAATTCAGTACGACACCAGTGTCTCCAAACACCCAAATATGAAGTTTAATACGTCCATCCATCCATCCATTATCCAACCCGCTATACCCTAACTACATGGTCACGGGGGTCTTCTGGTGCCAATCCCAGCCAACACATGGCGCAAGGCAGGAAACAAGCCCCGGGCAGGGCGCCAGACCACCACAGAAATACAAATTTGAGACGTAACTCAATGTAAAGCTAATATGACAAAATTTTTGTTGATTAAAACAGAAGGGCAGAATTAATAGAAAATGCAAATGTAAGAATATTATTATTATTATTATTATTATTATTATTATTATTATTATTATTTGTAAATATTAGTGTTTTAAGGGAAACAGTTTAAGTACTTTCATAATATGATTGCCTTTTTTACATGTATGAAACAAATGGCCACATCTTTGTGAAAATGAAAAAGTTCATATCATCTGTATTGTTTTTATGTTTATTCTGGGCAGCTTGGTGGCGCAGTGCTGCTACGGAGAGCAGGGTTTGTGTGTGGAGGTTGCATGTTCTCCTCGTGTCTCCCGGTGCTCTGGTGTCCTCCCAAAGACTTGCAGCTTCTTTAACAGCACTTTTCAATGTCATGTAGATTAAAATGGAGCCCAGATAATCATGTGGTGGTTCAAAAGCTCAAGTGATGAAAAAATGGCATCAACCGACACGTTTTTGAAGGCAGGCCTGTGATTAACTGTTTTTCACATTTCTTAAAGGTAACATTTTTAAAAGACGTTTTCAGTCCCCTTCACTTTCTGCACACTTTTTTTGTTATGTAGATTTTATTTTAATTGGATAAATTTGCTATGTTTGCCCATTAATCTACACAAAATAATACATAATGAAAAAATGAAAATACGTCTTTAGAAGGGTATTGAGATTTATTAAAAATCAACAACTGAGACCTCTTCTTAAAGCAGTATGCAGACCCTTAATTCAGTACTCTGTAGAAGCCCCTTTGGCAGCAAATCAAGATGGCTAATCTTCAGCAGCTTTTCACCCATGCATTTTGATGCATTTTGATATATATACGATAGAGAGATAGATAGAGAGATACTTTATTAATTCCAAGGGGAAATTCTCATACACCAGCAGCAGCATACTGATAATAACAATATTAAATTAAAGAGTGATAACAATGCAGGTAAAAACAGACAATAACTTTGTATAATGTTAATGTTTACCCCCCCGGGTGGAATTGAAGAGTCACATAGTGTGGGGTCTCCTCAGTCTGTCAGTGGAGCAGGACGGTGACAGCAGTCTTTCGCTGAAGCTGCTCCTCTGTCTGGAGATGATCCTGTTCAGTGGATGCAGTGGATTCTCCATGATTGACAGGAGTCTGCTCAGCGCCCGTCGCTCTGCCACGGATGTCAAACTGTCCAGCTCTGTGCCTACAATAGAGCCTGCCTTCCTCACCAGTTTGTCCAGGTGTGAGGTGTCCCTCTTCTTTATGCTGCCTCCCCAGCACACCACCGCGTAGAAGAGGGCGCTCGCCACAACCATCTGGTAGAACATCTGCAGCATCTTATTGCAGATGTTGAAGGACGCCAACCTTCTAAGGAAGTATAGTCGGCTCTGTCCTTTCTTACACAGGGCATCAGTATTGGCAGTTCAGTCCAATTTATCATCCAGCTGCAGTCCCAGGTATATTTAGGTCTGCACCTTCTGCATAGTCACCTCTGAAGATCACGGGGTCCATGAGGGGCCTGCACCTCCTAAAACCCACTACCAGTTCCTTGGTCTTGCTGGTGTTCAGTTGTAGGTGGTTTGAGTCGCACCATTTATATGGGCGGCACGGTAACGCAATCGGTAGCACTGCTGCCTGGCAGTTAGGAGTCTCAGGTTCGCTTCCCGGGTCCTCCCTGCATGGTGTTTGCATGTTCTCCCTGTGTCTGCGTGGGTTTCTTCCAGGTACTCTGGTTTCCTCCCACAGTCCAAAGACATGCAGGTTTGGTGCATTGGTTGATTCTAATTTGTCCCTTGTGTGTGTGTGCCTTGTGGTGGGCTGTCACCCTGCCTGGTGTTTGTTTTTTGCCTTTCACCCTGTGTTGGCTGGGATTGGCTCCAGCAGAACCCCGTGACCCTGTAGTTAGGATATAGCAGGTTGGATAATGGATGGACGGACATAATTTGCATAAATCATCAGCAGAACATCTTGTGTTGGACTCTGCTGTCTATGATGGTCCTTTGAGCCACCACAAGTATATTTGGGCTTAGTTTTTGGATTTTACTGTACTAATATATGCATTTGTACTTTATTTTACAATTAATATGTATTTATTTATTTAGATATGATTCATTATTAGGAAAAAATAATTAATAAAAGTGTGGTATTTGTTTCATTGAAGAAGTTAATAAATAATTAAAATTATTCCAAATTTTAATACACTTTACTACGCTCCGGAACTCAAATGACTGTGACGCCTTTTTAAAAGCCGGGAGTTCTTCTGCCTCCGCTCCATTGAGTTATAGCAGGACTAGCAGAAACAACGAAGGCACTTGCACCTCGTGTCCACTAGATGTCAGTAATTAACCTAACTGCGCGTCTTTGGGATGTGCCGGTAAACAACGCGTAATTTCGACCGTGACTGTCAGAGTCAAATCACCAACACGAACATTCAACAAGCACATTGTGAGACAGGCAAAGGAAATTCCTGAGAAGATCGGTAAAAAATGAGAAAAGGAAAAACGTTGACATCTGTCTATTAAGTTTATTGTCGCGTGTCGTGATGGAAATAAATAAACAAACAGATGATAGCTAAATGACAGCCTTGGACTGCTTGCAGTGTGGACAGGGACCTGGCACTTATAAAGACTGCCTTCATTATGACACCTTCAGTATTTCACTAATCAGGCCCTTAACAAGTTTCCAACTGTTGTCCCCGTGTTCTTCATGAATTAATTTTAAAGTCACAGTCTCGATCCACTGGACTAATTCCGTTTATAATTTTGCACACTTCAGTCAGGTCTCCTCTTAATCTTCTTTTGCTTAAACTGCACAGGCTCAGCTCTTTCAATCTTTCCTCATAACTCTTCTCCTGTAGCCCTGAATCAGCCTAGTCGCTCTTTGTACTTTAGACCCTACTTAACTGAATGAATTAACTTAACTCTGTCAATTTCATGGATCTTGGCGTTGATGTCCACAAGATCATATAGTTAGTACACTGGATCTTCAACATTTAATCAGTTCTGAGCATCAAGTATGGCCTATATAAACAGTGAAGGTTTCAGCAAAACTGGCAGTTTGTACTTGTTGGGTGCAGATAGGCAAAGACACATTTTGTTTCCATTTGTTCCCAATCATTCTTCTTAGGATGATTACTTAGGGTTATTTTCTGTGTTGTCCCCAAACCCCCTTTCTAGTGGCTAAAAGGTTGGGCATGCATAGGATCTTATAAGGGCAGGATGGTATGCCCTGCTTAACCTTCCTAACATTGTTTTGAGTTTCGTAAGAGATGCACAGCAGGCCGTGTCACACCAATCATTGTTGTTAAACGAGATGATTTTAATCTCTGCAGGAATACTCTGGGAAACTCTGAAGGTGTTTTTAATAGGACAGATCATCTCATATCTTTCCCACAAAAATAAATAGGAGACCGAGAAGGCGTCATAGTCAATCAGTGAAATTACCAGCAGAGATCAAGAATACAGCAGGTCTCCTAATGAGACACTTTATAAGAAAAGACAGGCTTTGCAATCAGAATTCAACCTCTTGACAACAAAAGAAACAGAAAACAGTATCTTTAAATCATGATATCATCACTATGAACACAGAGAGAAGGATAATAAAATCTTAGCTCAACAAATCCACAAGCAGGAAGTTCACAATGCAATAACTGTAATCACCAACACAGACGGAGATAAAATCACTGACTATAAAAATATAGCACACATGTTTAGAGAAAACTATAAGTTCTTATATTCTACTCAGTTTAAAGAAGACAAGACAATCTAAAGAGTTTTTGATGCATTACAGACACCACAGCGAGATACTCTTAGTGTAGAGGAACTGGATAAACCTCTGACACTCTCAGAACTACTAGACACTATAAACTCACTTCAGAATGGCAAAGCAGAAGGCCCTGATGGTTAATCAATTGAATGTTATTAAAAAATAAGTTAAATTAGCACCACTATCATTAGCAACATTTATAGAAAAAATATGTTCTCTGTTGAAGCCCTCCACCCGCGTCTCTATCCAGTACAACAGGCTTTTTTAAAGAAATCTCCAATGTTCTTATCGATGTTGTACCTGACATAGTGAACTCATCATTAGATACGCGGGTCCTCCCTGAGAAGACTGTAGTTATTAAACCCCTACTCAAAAAAAGTAATCTCGACTCCTTTGTCTTTGAAAACTTTAGACCAATTTCTAACCTTACTTTCTTAAGTAAAATTCTAGAAAAGGCAGCTGTTAAGCAGCTCAGTGGTTACTTGAATAAACAATCTGTTCTTGGTAGGTTTCACTCAGGTTTTAGAACAAATCACAGTACAAAAGCAGCACTGGTTAAAATAGTAAATGATTTGTGAATTAATGTGGTCAGAGGCCGTACTTTTATTCTCCTTCTCTTAGACTTGCATGCAGCATTTGACACCATTGATCACAGTATTCTTAAAAATCACTTTAGTCAATGGGTGGGCCTCTCTGGCAGGATCATAAATTAGTTTTGGTCTTACTTAATAAGTAGAAAATTCTATGTTAGTTGTGGTGATTGTACTTCAGAGATACATGATATTGTATATGGTGTACCACAAGGATCTATACTGGATCAGTTGCTTTTCTCAGTCTCCATGCTTCCGTTAGGTCAGATTATCTCAAAGCAGAAGGTGAGCTACCACAGCTATGCAGATGACACACAGTTTGCTTTATCGATAGCACCAGATGATCCTGATACTCCACACTCTCTGATCCAATGTCTTAGCAGTATTTCCGATTGGATGATAAAATAAAACTTCATAATAAAATCATATTCTCTAACAGATGTTGTCAGTTGTGCAGATACAAAGGTCACAAATACACTCATTCAGTATTCAGCTTAATTTTTCAAAAGCTCGGCTTTGCAACTTTGATATTCTGTGGGCACGTCGTCTCTGACGATTTTCTCTTTTGACTTTTCTTTTCAACATTTGCTTTACCTTCTACTCCCTGACATGTTGTGCTAAACCAACCAGAATTGCTTCCGGAATTTTTCTTCCTTTCATCTTGATCATCATACTTCTTCTGGTTACTTGGTGAGAGTTTTTCACTGAGATTAGCTATTATTTCTGACTTTTCCTTCATTTCCTGTAGTGACTTCACTCGTTCCATCCATCCCGGCTTTGACTCTCGTTTTTCAGTCTGAATGAGGAGCTCAATGTACTCTGGAGAGGAGACTGGGGTTGGTCTGAGGGCGATTTCATTAATTCGTTTTATACAATCTTGAATTTCCTTAATACACTCGTTATTCAAGTTTATCATATTCTCCAGTTCATGCCAAAACTGCTCAAACCGTTGCTCAGTAGTCATCACTTCCCCTTGTGCTTCTTCATATTTCTTCTTAAGCTCATCATAAGTCTTTTTGACTTTTTTAGTTTCATAGATGAATCTGTCCTGTTGGTTGGAGTGAATATTCCACTCACACTTACCGGGACAAATAGTGCAGACTCCGTCCTTCATAACAGAACATTTGATCTTATCCTCATCATTTGGTAAAGAACACGGATAATGACAGGTGAAGTTGCATTTCTGGCAGTTAGTGATGAACTCGCCTGTGCCTGCAATGCTCTCTATTTTTGTCTCAGTTACATCCACTTCATGCTCATAATCCTTGTTTCTGTCTATATCAGTAATGTGCTTATTTAAAATGTCACGGGTTTGTCTAATTTTTTCACGTTTACTCAGTGCATTACTAATTTGAGGATGCAGTTGTTCCACTGCCGTCTCCAAGTGCTTACGCTCTTTAAGCAGCTCTTTAGTTAGTGTTAAACTGTTAGCATCCATCTTCTCTAAAGCTTTAAAAAAACCCTCCATGCTCTTTGCACCCATGTCCCAAAACATTTTGTCAAACGTCAGGCCATCACTGCTATTAGTCTTGTCATTATTAGCATAAAGTGCTGAATTATTAAATTTGAAAAGTAAAGGGCTCCCTTCCTCATCTTTGGGGAACGGTATGTTAGAGTCCGTGATGGCATCGAGAACTGGTGGACGCTGTGCATCTGCAAATGTGATCAGGACCAGAATGTTGTTGATTATGTCTTTACCAAAAATGGACAAAATGGAGTCAAATATGTACTTCTGTGTGTGTGTCAGTCGAGCTTGGGAAGCCTGAACTACAAAGCACACTGCGTTAATGTGCTGGACCCCCTGTGGAGATGAAAAGCATTCTCGTATCTGCTCAGTGATTTGTTTGTCCCAATCAATTCCTCTGGTGTCTCCAAAACCTGGTGTGTCGACTACAGTGAAAGAATATGGGACCTTGAAATAATTCTGGTAGTTCATTTCATAGGCAGTGACAAAAGACGTTTGGCTTTCAGCTTGACTTCTAGATGTTTCTTCATGGATTAACTTGAACCTGAAGTCATCCTCCCACTGGACACCTAAGATATAGTTGACCATTCCATTGATCAGAGTGGATTTGCCAGAACCTGTTGCTCCAAGAACGATAATTGTTTTTGAAGGTTTCATGGATATTCTGTTTCCAAAGGAACATGTTTCTATCTTCTTCACAGTATTTATGAACTGTGATTTCAAAGGCAAAAGATAAAGTCTTAATTTTCCACCTTTTATCTCCTTAAATTTGTCTTTTATAGCATGTCTTCCCGTAGGCTTTTTAACGGGCAGTGTCCTCACTTCAATCGTATCACTGGCCTGACTCACACCAACTTGACAAACGGCTCTGTGTCTGAGTTGATATGTTGATGCTGGACGTAACTTTCTGATGGTAAATGTTACACTTTTATCAGTCGTGTAGTTAGACTTCCACTCTTCATCTTCGAGTCGCTTATACTCCACTCTGTACCATTCTATGTCACACTTTGGTGGTCTTAACTTTAGGGTTACACTGTCTTCTGTTTGGGAGTCAACCTCAAGTGTCTCAGGTTTTGATGGAAGCTGAAAGTTGTGGTTGATGAGACGTCCACGTTTATACAAATAGATTGTAGCCCCAAGATATTCAACATCAGGGATGGAGTGGACAAAAAATCTTGTTGTCTTGCTACTTTGGTTAATTTCAGCAAACTCAATGAAACTCTGAGAATGCTGTCTGAAATTCTGGATGATTAACTCTTCACTTGGCTCTGACAGATGATATGAGGACTTCCTAGGAGGTGCGTGAAGATAGCGTTCCATTTCTGACATGTATGACTGACACACATGGAGTGAAGTGAAAGTCAAGCAGACAATATTTTTAATACTAGTATTGTAAATTAATGTATCCAGGTCATTTATAACAATATCAAATTTCATTTCTTTAATTTGATTAAAGAAACTTCTGAGCATAGTGATTTCCTTTTCTCTTTTATCCAGCAGTGTTGTTATGACACACTTCTTAAACGGCGACTTCTCCTTCTTCTTCAGAATGTTGCCCAGCTCTTCTTCACTGGCATTACCCCCCCTGAAATTTAGCAAGACACTTGCCAGTTCTTTTTGGAAGGTATATTTATATTGATTAAGCATTGATTTACATTCATCTGCATTTTTCCTAATTATAGGAAAGTTATTGACAACACCGTCCTTCATGATGTCATTACACCTCATGATGTGCTCATCTAATTCCTCCAGGATCTCCTGAGATTTGGACACAAGTGCCAAACTGATCTCTTGTACCAGCTGAGCAGCCTGTGAGTCAAGATGTTTCAGTGGGTACAACCAGACCTGGACGGGCACAGCTAGCTTCTCATCTTCGTCAATATGCTTTGGCAATTTGTTGTAAATCTGCATGCCATCCTGAAAGCTTGTAGAATTGTGATCAAGGAGAAAATCACCATAGAATGTGAAGTTAAGATGGTCAGCGGTTTCCTTATCAGCATCTGTCATTTTTAGGTCTCTTTTTCCATCTATAGAAAAATATTTTTTTATTAATGCTTCTAACTTTCCTTTATTATCTCGGTTCTCTTCCTCTTTAGAGTCCCATTGATCAAAAACAAAAAATGCCTGAGCGCCATACAACACGCCTGTGACAACATGGGTGGCTGATTTCTGCTCAAACACTTCTGGATAGATGATGTTCTGCCTCCCTAAGTGGCTCATGCTGAGCTGCTCCATTCTGGTGGTCGTGCTGTAGTGCAGGGTGACCCTGGACTGTCGTTTGGATGATTTGGTGTCATTGAGGTACTTGGCAGCTCCATCAACCTCAATCAAGCCACACAAGAAGCTCGCTTTAAGGGAGGTTGACATATTTAAGAGGGAAATTTTCTCATCCAAGGAGTCCAAAGTGATGATGTTGACCTGTGTGTTCTTCTGAGGTTTAATTTTGAGGTCTTTCTTGAGGTTTTCCAAGTCAAATAGAGTGACATCTGGTGATAAAAACAAAATTAAACAAACAAAGAAATTGTAATTTGGTCAAACGTGGATCCCAAAATATCACTGCAGGTGGTCTGTTTGAGAGAACAAACATAAAAAAATTGAATTTGCTCTTACCTGGAATGAGTGAATCAGTGCGACAGTCATAGAGCATCCCCACCTGGAAAGGTCGGCCCAGGGCGGCCATCTCCAAAGGTGAGCCATCTTGAGATGACAATCCTTTCCTGTGAAAGTAAGCACATAAATGACGTAAATTCAACGGTTTATTACAAATATGAGTTCTCTCCATTTTTTCATCTTTTTTAGTCAAATACAGGACTGCAGAGAGGAAGAAAAGAACATTTTAGCAGGATCAGCTGAAAGGCAGGAATCAGTGCTAGTGGGGGTATCAGTCCATCACAGAGTGCCACCTAATTCACTCATTCTTGTCAGATTGGAGTTACCAATGAAGTGGTATTATAGGTGGTCCGGGACATTATACAGAGTGGGCATTTTTCCTCAAATCTCTGTCATTTTTTCTTTAGGGACTGATCTTCATCTTCATCCTGCCTTTGCTTACTGTCGCCACAAAAGATCCTGGCTTTCATAACCCTAACATTATATGAAGCAGATTCAATAAATGTATGGAATACTAGTACTTGAGAAACATAAATCTATAAAAAGCTTCCAATTTTCAGCAGGAATTGCAAACATTTTGTTTAATTCTGACATATGGATGATTAGTACTTCTGCCAATCTGGTCAGGAGACCCCACTATACATACAGTGCCTGTAAAAAGTCTTCACTCCTTGGAGGTTTCACATTTTATTTTTTATATAAAATTAAATCCCAGTCTAAATGGATATAATTTTCTTTTTTTGACGGCAAAAAGAGAATCTTCAATGCCATAGTGAAATCAGATTTTGTCAAAGTAGTCTAAATTAATTTTAACCGTAAAACACTAAATACGACTGATCTGCAAATAAATTAAGAAATAAATAAAATGTGCTTCAGTTACTAGTTTTAGGCATTCTTTAAATATTTGAAGGCGCTGGATCCAAATCACAATTGCTCTGTCACATCCAATTTCAGAGAAATGAAAAAAAAAGAAAAAAAAAACACTATTTTAAAGAAAGTTTTGCGGGAGATGTTACCGGGGAAAGCTGACCTCCCTGCGTGGCGATGTCGGGTGATCTTTACGTTCGCCTGCTCTCGATCCGTGAGATTTCTTCTTGTGGGGCTCTCTCAAGTCAAAGGTATTCACACACCGACCTCCAAACCTTGAAGCCCTCATGGCCGCTACTCACTACAAAATCACCGCTATTCCCCTTGAAATGGCAGAACGATTCATGCGAGTGTTCAGAAATCGTCTCGATGAGTGAAACACCAATGATGGCCAGCACCTTGAATACATCATTTTTAAAACACAGTGAAAGAAATCTATTTTGTATACCCTTTATTGTGTCGTAATGAAATTTATTTTATCTTTTAGTGTTTTTGTGGAATAAACATTTGAAATGTGGTACAGTGGAACCTCGGTTGATGACCATAATTCGTTCCAAAACTCGTAAACTGATTTGGTCGTTAACCGAAGTAATTTCCCCCATAGGATTGTATGTAAATACAATTAATCCGTTCCAGACCGTACAAACTGTATGTAAATATATTTTTTTAAAGATGTTTAAGCACAAATATAGTTAATTATACCATAGAATGCACAGAGTAATAGTAAACTAAATGTAAAAACATTGAATAACACTGAGAAAACCTTGAACAACAGGGAAAACTAACACTGCAAGAGTTTGCGCTATAGCGCTATGAACCACTCGCTAAAAACACTTTTGTTTAATGAGTTTTAAGCACAGGGACAAAAATGAACATTTGAAAAATCCGTAATTTAACAAGCCACCAGGAAAGTAACATTGCAACAATGCACGCTACGAACCGAACGCTGTAAACAGAAGTGAAGTGGAAGTTAAAATCCAATAGAGAAAAGTCTTCATTAAATACAACGAAAGTTAAAACAATGCTCGGATCTGTCTCTTTAAAAACAAGCCTGATGCATTCTTTAACTGCCTTCTTGGCCTTATGCGTCCAGCTGTCTCTCTCTCGCTTGCTCGTGTGTGTGTCTCTCTAGCGCGTGTGTCTCTCTTGCGCATGTGTGTCTTTCTCGCGCGCATCTGTGTGTGTGTGTGTCTCTCTCTCTCTCTCTCTCTCTCTGGTCTGGCTTGTTCATATACCGAGTGTGTGGTCGTGAACAGACTTTTTGGTCATAAACTGATTTGTACGTGTTCCGAGACGTTCGTGAACCGAGGTTCCACTGTATTTGTTTTTGGCTCACCCTGTATATTCAAACTTGAAAAAATTATACATTACATTTCAAATTGTTTTAAATATAATTATTACTTTCGAAATGTAGTCATTTGGAAACGTTTTGTCCTCTTCTAATACTCTGATGGTGTTTCATGGTGGAATGTGCTTCTTCCTCTTCATCGTTTCCCCCTTCTATGTGGAGTTAATGTGCCTGATCAGCCAGTCCTGCAGAGCTCGCTCCTGCACCTCCTCCCCTTAAGACCCTTTTCCTTCAGATCTTCTTCTGTTATCAATCAACCTCCACTTTGGCTTCCCTCACTTCCTCTTCCCCTGTACTTCCATTCCCATCACTCTTTTACCCATACATTCATGTCCACACCACTTCAACCTCTTTTCCTGTGGTTTCTTAGACATCTCTCCCACTTTTGTTGAACCTCTGATTGTCTCATTTCTTATTGTGTCATTGTTTTGTAACTATGCACATCCATCTAAACATTCTCATTTCTGCCATGTCTAACTTCTTATCTCTGCTGCTAATTCTTCACCTTGGGCAATCACTGATCTCAGATATTTAAATATATTCTCTATTTTCAATGACTCTCTCAGCAGGCTGACTTCTGAATCCTGGTCATCATCAAACCATGGATAGTATGTCTTCTTCCGAGTTATCTTTAACCCTCTGTCTTACACAGCCCTTTTCCAATCTTCCAATTTTCTCTCCTCTTTCTCTTTTCTGGTGCTACACAACACAATTTCAATGGCAAAAAGTATGCAATACTTCTGAACCCATACTGACTGTTCAGTAAAACTCTTTCTCTTGCCATGTGCTTCTCCTTATCCTTAATAATTCCTTCCATTAATTTGTTGTTTAGCTTACTCACTGTTTTGTCTTGGTAGAGTTCTATATTACTCTACTTTACCCTTTTGTATTCTTTATTGTGAGGCCTTTGTTGAATGCTTCAAATCCCATAGACCTGCCATTGTTTATAAGTTTTTATACTTTAGAACTTCTCCCCACCTTAACCTGAGGGAATTATATAGAGTAGAAGACAAAAAGGAGTTAAGTTACAACTTTAAATAATGTATTATTGATAATACTAATAAAATAATAACAATAAGCAATGTACAAGTGAATATTGGCAACCATACAACCTGATAAATGCTGATGCGTAGTTTCAGGTGGCACACAAACTTGTTAGTTACTTCTGATGTCTCTAGCTATCTTTTCTAGCTTTCTTCAGGATGGGCCGAATGCCTGTTTCAATATGGCTGCTAGACTGTGCTTCTTCAGAGTGGTCTTCTTTACAGTTCATGGTGTGTGAGATGCTCCTTCATCATGATGGTGTGAAAGAGAGATAGGGAGGGATAAAGCAACCGAATTTATACATTCTTTGTCCAAATCCTTACACCTTTAAGACAATGTGCTATAGAATGGCCTCTGATTCAAACCAATACCAAATAGCCACACTTCAGACCAATGGTGCCACATAATACCATTCACACCTGCTCCAAAAAACATTTCTTGTGCTGATACTTGCCAGCTAGGCAGTCTGGCTTTCCTGTGCGGGTTGATTGAGAGACTCCTGCTGAGAATCTGTTGCCAAACTGGTTTTACGTACTTCCCCTGTCCCTTTCATAAAATTCGCTATCCTTACTTGGTCCTTAGTGTTAGTTAAACATCAAACCTTTGCTGTTCTTATTAATGATATAAGACTAATATTACATTTCCTTCTCTAAGTTAGAAATAATGGCAGGATAATATTTGCCATTTTGAAGACTTTCAGAATTTCCCCAGTGCACACTAACTTCCTAAAATATACGTCAATGGTTTATGTCTGTACTCGCTAACCTCCCTAAGAAGTTGAAGGTAAATATTTTATGGCCCTGGCGATTTTCTTGATTTTAGCCTATTTAATCTGAGCAGCACTTTTCTCTGTACAATTTCCAAATTCCTCATTAACACCTTAGTAGTCCATGTTACTGCTGGGAGGTTATCCATTTCCTCACAAGTGAAGAATTGAGAAAAATGTAAGTTTAAAGGATTTAAATTATTACTGCCATTTCAATGTCTGTATTTTTTAATTCTCGTTTCTATTCCTGATAGTAGTGTGAAATGGCACCAATTTGATCAAAAAATTGACTGGTGTGAATCTGTATCTGCTGTGTGTGGTTTTATAGGCATTGGGCATTTCAGCCTGAGAGGACTGTCCATCTTAGTCATGGGCCGAAAAGAGGAAAGGCAACTATGGAAGCCGAGGTCGACCTTGGGCATGTAGGGAAACAAGGTAAGTCAGCTGTTGGGCAGAGCAGGGCATCCTAGTCCTAGGTGAGTACAGCACCTGCTTGCACAGACAGTACAGAAAGTATGAGTGACAGATAGAGAGAGGATGTACAAGAAGACTTTAAAGAGAATCTACTACACTCCCAAGGAAACTGACAGTTTTGGCAGCATTAACAGCCTCTTGAGAAATGTATCAGATTGTGTGCGTTGGAAAATGGATGAATTTATGGATGAGGAAATGAGGGCAACCATTAACAAAGACGTTCGAGAAGCTAAAAGACAGAGAGGAATATAGCACATGAGGCAAAATACAACCCAAGGAGATTCTTTCAGTATTTTAGCACTTAAAGAACAGCTAAGGAGGAGGTGAAGTGCATCAGGAGTAGTATAAAATGGCACCAATATTGATCAAAAACTTGACAGGTGTAAGTCCCGCCCCCTTAGATTTCTGCTACCCCCAAGATGTAGCCTAGTTAGTTGCACCCTCTAGTCTGTACCTACTTTGTGTGGTTTGATAAGCATCAGGCATTTTGACAGACATCCATTCAGATGGAAGTAGTCGGCCATCTTGGCTGTAGTCTGAGAGGAGTGGCCATCTTAGTCATGGTCTGAAAAGGGGCGGGCAGATTTGGAAGCCGAGGATGACCTTGGGCCTGTAAGGAAACAAGGTAAGTCAGCTATGGAGCAGAGCAGGGCATCCTAGTCCTAGGTGAGTACAGCACCTGCTTGCACAGACAGTACAGAAAGTATGAGTGACAGATAGAGAGAGGATGTACAAGAAGACTTTAAAGAGAATCTGCTACACTCCCAATGAGGCTGGCAGTTTTGGCAGCATTAACAGCCTCTTGAGAAATGTATCAAGTTGTGGAGAAAATATCAAGCGAAAAAAACAGAACAATTGTTTCAAAAGTTGATGAGCAGTGGCAAGCAGATTTGGTAGAGATGTCTAATTACTCAAAATTCAATGATAGATATAAATGTATCCTCACGTGTATCATTGTGTTCTCAAAATATGCTTGGGCTGTGCCATTAAGGGCCAACACAGGGAAAGAGGTTTCTCTGGATTTTAATTTGATTTTTAGACAGAGTAGAGATCCTAAGAAACTATAGACAGACCGATGCAGAGAATTTCATAACACATTGGTGCAAAAACTACCAAAACAGAACAATATTTTACATTTTGTCACAAACAGTGAAGAAAAAGCAAATATAGTAGAACAATTGAATAGGACAGCGTTTCTCAACCTTTAAGTATTTGTGACCCGAGTTTTCATAATAGTTTCCCCCCTAAAGTTTTTTTGAAAGGAGCACACTAATACCAATTTGTTCTTTTTTAATTAATGATATATCATAGATGCATATTTTATTACACCTACTTAACTTTTATCGACATTTATCTAACTATAAATTAATTTTTTTAGTATTAGAATGTAGTTTAAGTTAATTTGTTTTGGTTTCAATAGATGTATTTTTCATATTTTTGATTCTTGTTTTCTTTTTTTCACATATTCACGCCCCCCTTTTTGTTACTTCGTGCCCCCCTAGGGGGGTCCACCCCACAGGTTGAGAACCACTGCAATAGGACGTTAAATTCCAAAAGGTGAAAATATTTTATATATGCAAATACTTTTTGGTATATAGACATCCTGTCTCCTAGGTGAGTACAGAGCGTGCATTCACAGACAGTACAGGGAGCAAGAATGACAAACCCAGAGAGGGGATGTATAAGAAGTCTTTAATGAGAGTCTTCTAATAATAAAATGATTCCAAAAGGGGAAGATACCAAGGTACCATAAAAACAACATCTTTATTGAAAGATTCAAGTCCAAACACCTGCATCCTTTCCCCACATGGGAAAGTCCACCCATACCCACCTACCCAAACCCTTTACTGATACATTCAAGGACACATCGTTGCACCCCTTTACCTCACCCACCTACCTAGTGCATTCCAGTTATAAAATGATTCATAAAGGAGAAAAAAAAGATGCCAAGGTGCCTTAAAACAACAACTTTATTGAAATAAATTCGAAACACAGCAATTATGACATAGTCTTAATTTTCAAAGTTGCACCGTGTGTGTTATGCATTATGAAATTTTTAAAATCATGAATAAAGCAGGAGAAAGTGCAGCAAAATATCCACACAATCTTATTTGTATATACATAGGAAAGACATTTAAAAGCAAACCAAGAATTGATTAAAACTATGAGAACAAAAAAGAAAATAAAACTGCAAAATGTACTCTCCTTAGTCTCCTGCTCTTACTGGTTCCTTCACCTCGTCGCTGTCTCTCTGCCTTTTCTGTTCTCTATCCCCTGAGTCTCGGTCTGACGCTGCTAAGGTGTGCAACAGCAGCTCTCCATGGAGACACTCTCCTATCTCCTATCTCCTTTCTTTATGCCCAAAGCAGCAAAACATGGATTCTGCAACAATAAAACATATTTCTGCAGAAAAGACGTCTGTCTTCATTGTAGAAGATGATCATCCAGTAGACGAATGTCAACCCAAATGGTTTCCATAATTTAGTAAAATACAAATATATAAAGCATCTGACACCAAAATCACTTTATTTGAGTTATTACAGGCTACCTGCTGGGGTCGCACCTTGTTTGCATTTTCTTTTTGTTCTCACAAGATTTTAACGTCCTATTGATTCGTTCTACTATACTTACTTTTACTTCACTGTTTGTGACAAAATGTAAAATATTGTTCTGTTTTCGAAGTTTTTGCACCAATGTGTTATGAAATTTTTTGCCTTGGTCTGCCTGTAGTTTCTTAAGAACTCAACTCAAACTAAAATCTTTCCTGTTTTGGCCTTTAATGGCGCAGCCCAAACATATTTTTAGGGCACATTTATATATGTTAGAATAAATTTATATCAATCATTGAATTTTGAGGACTAAGACATCTCTACCAAATCTGCTTGCCACTGGTCATCGACCGTTGAAACAATTATTCTGTTTTTCTTGAAGCTCGGCCATGCTGTTTCCCACACCACTAATCCACTCCAACACATTTTTTCACTTGATATTTTCTCCACAACCTGATACATTTCTCAAGAGGTTGTTAATGCTGCCAAAACTGCCAGTTTCCTTGGGAGTGTAGTAGATTCTCTTTAAAGTCTTCTTCTACTCTCTCTTGTTCTGTCACTCATACTCTCTGTACCTTCTGCACAGGCTGGCGCTGTACTCACCTAGGACTAGGATGCCCTGCTCTGCCCCATTACTGACTTACCTTGTTTCATTACATGCCCAAGGTCATCCTCAGCTTCCAAATCTGCCCGCCCCTTTTCAGATCATGACTAAGATGGCCACTCCTCTCTGACTACAGCCAAGATGGCTGACTACTTCCATTCAGATGACAGCCGAAATGCCTGATGCATATCAAACCACACACAGCAGGTACAGACTAGAGGGTGCAACTTCAACTAACTAGGCTACATCTTGGGGGTAGCAGAAATCCAAGGGTGTGTGACGTACACCTGTCAAGTTTTTGATCAATATTGGTGCCATTTTATACTACTCCTGATGCACTTCACCTCCTCCTTAGCTGTTCTTTAAGGGATAAAATACTGAAAGAATCTCCTTGGGTTGTATTTTGCCTCATCTGCTATATTTCTCTCTGTCTTTTAGCTTCTCTAACGTCTTTGTTAATGGTTGCCCTCATTTTCTTATACAACCTACAATTCACATTGGAGTTACTACTCTTAAATGCCTTATTCATTTATTTTTTTCCTTTGCAGTTTCTTTTTACACCTCTTTATTAACCCATTTTAAAGGTTTTAAAATTTCGCATTCATTCCAAATTTAGGTATGTACCTGTGTTGCATTACATGTTAAACATTTTTAAACCTGTGCCATTTCTCCTCGACTGTCTCCACATTTAACAGCTTATCCCATTCCATCCTTCTTAGACTTTACTGCATCTGCTCAAAATTTGCCCTACCACAATTAAACTTAACAATTTTAGTCTTTGCATCCAAGCTCTTCCAAAAAACTGAGAATTGCATTATATTATGATCTCTAGTGATTCAATCACCTCTACACCCTCAATTCTGTCCTGATTATTACCTAATACTAAATCCAGACAGGTGTCCCCCTGCATTTGTGCTTTAATGTATTGTGTTAAAAACAGTCCCGGATTATATCTAAAATCTCCTGATCTTGTAGTCCACCATTTCAAAAGGTTATCTTGGATAATATTCAGGTAGTTGATGTCCCCTATTACTATAATATCCCCGTTTAAACTTGCCTTTTTAATATTACTAATGAGATGTGCATTGAAGTTATTGTCTGAATTGGGTGGTCTATAACAAACTCCCAAAATAAGACCTCTTTCCCTAATACTTTCCAGGGGATGCCAGATGTCCTCACTAAGATGGAACTCATCATTCAATTTTAGATGTTAAGAGATCAATGTGCTAATAAACATTAATTTTACAATAGTATGTTACTGTGTGGGCGGCAGGGTGGCAAAGTGGGTAGCGCTGCTGCCTCGCAGTTAGGAGACCCGGGTTCACTTCCTGGGTCCACCCTGCGTGGTGTTTGCATGTTCTCCCCATGTCTGTGTGGGTTTGCTCTGGTTTCCTCCCACAGTCCAAAGACATGCAGGTTAGGTGCATTGGCAATCCAAAATTGTACTTGGTGTGGGCTGGCGCCCTTCCCAGGGTTTGCTGTTGGCTGGGATTGGCTCCAGCAGACCCCCATGACCCTGTAGTTAGGATATAGCGGGATGGATGTTATTGTGTTTTTCCCTTCTGGTTATAATGGAAGATGAACAGCAACCCTAAGAGTCGTTAAAAAAGTTTATTTTGTAGTTAAACACACACTAAGACATTTAAAATGATTAAATTGTTTGACTAGAACAATTGATAAAGAACACTATGAGTGGGGTCTTAAGTATGATGAGTACAGAATTTTGAAACTGAGGACAAACGATACACGAACTCATTTTAGGAACGTGTCTCAAATTGGACAGTTATAGCAGCCATTGTTACATTTTCGTCTCCTGCACCTCTCTGTAAGTTGAAGGAACTAATTTGCAGTCTGTTATTTCTTTTATCAACTGTGAGTTTATCAAGGCCGTATTGCACAAACACAAACAGCTCAGCCAACTGTCTTCTTTTAATTGATTCATTCTGCTGTGGTGCATAATTTTCAACGGGCAAGACTCTCTCATTTAATTTATCTCTAATGTCTTTTGCCAGCTCCTTAATGTGTTAGCAAAGCCATATCATAAAAGAGGGTGAAGTTGGCAAGCAGACTTATCACCACACAATACTATCGACATTGCAAGAGCCTCTGAACAAACAAGGTTCTTGAAAGCTGTGCCTCGTTTGTTGTTTCTAAAATCATTCAAGTTAAACATGTTTTAAGATGCCACATTCAAGAAATTCTTAAAAAATGGATAAAAAGTCGACTTCAGTTACAGTAGCAAGCAGAGAAATCCACACTGCAGAAAATCACTTTGACATTTGTGCTTTTTGACTTACTTTTCTAATAAGTGTTTGCTCTTTACCTGAATTTTATCTTCATCTTCTTCTTCATCATGCCATTACAGTCAATGTATTATATTTTTTTTCACTTTATGGTAATGTTTAATCTTTCTGTTGATTTATTTTTTTTGTGGTTTGACATGGGACACTTTTCCTTATTGATTATGGAGTACACATAAAAAGCTTGTTTTGAGAAAAAGCAAGAATGTAAATTTAAATAAACCAATGTCAGACCACTATCTACAAGATGGAAAAATAAATCTGTTATTACAGTGCCTTGAGAAAGGATTCATCCTCCTGTTTTGTCACATTGTAATATTAAAACAGATTTTCATGTGGATTTTATGTAATGGACTTAACAGTATAGTCCCAATTGATAAAGTGTAATGAAAATAAAACACCATGTACATGTAAAAAAAAAAAAAAAAAGTAAAAGCGTGACACCCGCATCTGTTGAGGGCTGCTTGTCCATCACAGTGCCACAGAAAAATCTACAAGCTGGCCGCTGCCACGTGCAAAGTGCTGGGAACATTACAATTTGGCCACTGCCCTGACCCTAACCCTGCCTGTTTGCTGTGTCTGTGTGTAGTAGACTGGTACATCGAGCGACAATTAATAACCTTGCTGTTCCTGTTTCAAGTGAAATAAAACGGGTTTTGCTAAGTTACTGAGATTCAGCCTCGTCTTTGGGGAGCAAGATACCGACTCACAAGTCAACAGCATATAAAAAAGTACTGATTCAGGTTTACTTAAATAAAGGTGACACTTTTAACTTCAATAAGAAATTTAATTCTGCCTAGAATATATTTGCTTCAAAATAATATCCTTAACACAACAAACAGAGCATAATCAAATCATCAGTAATATTGTTGTATTTAATTCAGTCGTCATCTTTGTAACATAAACAGAAACCCTAGAAAACATAACATAAAAAGAAAGTCCAGATGTTAAAGAAATCAAATACGTTTCTCTTACTTGCTCGGAGATGCCCCCATTGTTACTCCCAGCACTTCAAGGTGTTTCAGGCTCTGCACAGCTGATGCACTTCCGGCTTTATTAAAGATCTACTGGCAGTCTGACAACAGGTGTAGCTTGTGCGTCTTCTTTAGACACGTGATTTCCAGGAAATTTAAATGAGCTATATGCTCATAAGGAAAGAAATTCCTTCCTGATGTTTTGATATTTTTATTGTATGTGGCCTTTTTAAAATCCTAATAACACTGCACAGTATACAGTGGGTATGGAAAGTATTCAGACCCCCTTCAATTTTTCACTCTTTGTTATATTGCAGCCATTTGATAAAATCATTTAAATTATTTTTTTCCCTCATTAATGTACACACAGCACCCCATATTGACAGACAAAAAAAGAATTTTTGAAATTGTTGCAGATTTATTAAAAAAGAAAAACTGAAATATCACATGGTCCTAAGTATTCAGTCCCTTTGCTCAGTATTTAGTAGAAGCACCCTTTTGAGCTAATACAGCCACGAGTCTTCTTGGGGAAGATGCAACAAGTTTTTCACACCTGGATTTGGGGATCCTCTGCCATTCCTCCTTGCAGATCCTCTCCAGTTTTGTCAGGTTGGATGGTAAACGTTGGTGGACAGCCATTTTTAGGTCTCTCCAGAGATGCTTAATTGGGTTTAAGTCAGGGCTCTGGCTGGGCCATTCAAGAACAGTCACAGAGTTGTTGTGAAGCCACTCCTTCGTTATTTTAGCTGTGTGCTTAGGGTCATTGTCTTGTTGGAAGGTAAACCTTCGGCCCAGTCTGAGGTCCTTAGCACTCTGGAGAAGGTTTTTGTCCAGGATATCCCTGTACTTGGCCGCATTCATCTTTCCCTCGATTGCAACCAGTCGTCCTGTCCCTGCAGCTGAAAAACACCCCCACAGCACGATGCTGCCACCGCCATGCTTCACTGTGGGGACTGTATTGGACAAGTGATGAGCAGTGCCTGGTTGTCTCCACACATACCGCTTAGAATTAAGGCCAAAAAGTTCTATCTTGGTCTCATCAAACCAGAGAATCTTATTTCTCACCATCTCAGAGTCCTTCAGGTGTCTGATGAGACCAAGATAGAACAGAGACTTTCACACCAGTGTTCTGCCAGCCTGCTGGAGGTCATTTTGTAGGCTCTGGCAGTGCTCATCCTGTTCCTCGTTACCCAAAGGAGCAGATACTGGTGGGTCCTGCTGATGGGTTAAGGACCTTCTACGAGGGGCCCTGTCCAGTTCTCCTAAAGTAACGGCCTGTCTCCTAGAATCTCCTCCATGCCCTTAAGACTGTGCTGGGAGACACAGCAAACCTTCTGGCAATTCCACTGCATATTTGGTTTCCTGACTGCAAATTGACATAAATGATAGCACTGCTGTGCATGAAATCAAGTCCAAAACAGAACTGAGGGAGTATGGAAAAGGTGGAGGCTTTAAAAGGGGAAGACAGGAAGTGACGGCAAAGGGGTCGGGCTCATAAGGGTCTTCAACCATAGGCTCGGACCCAGAAGTGACATCAAGAGGGCCAGGTGGAATCTCCCGTGGATGGTCTGCAGAAAAGGGAAAGAGTCAGTGCTCTCTACCACATCCTGGTCTAATTTGGAATTGCCCTTAATCAAGCCCTTTAGCTGCCTCCCATGCGCACGTGTGTGACAAGCTCCCCCACCCAGCCCAAACCCATCGGCGACCCTAACTGAGAGGCCGTGAACCTGAGAAAGAGCATCACCGTTAGCATGAAGAGAGCTGAGTGAAAACATGTACGGCTGGAGGTCAAGAAACCACCGGGTAACCAAATCTATCGCATAATTGTGCAATATATTCCAATATATTTGTAGTGTTTTTTTTGTATTTGTTTTATATATATATATTGTGAAGAAAACACAGAAAACAACTTTAAAGGTTGGGGATTCCTTCCCCGTATACTGTGAAGCAGTGATTTCCAATAACAACAGTCAGTCATCAAGTAGATTATAAGAGACAGTGAGTATCAGGAATCACGGACATTTTATGAGGTGGGAACAGAAATGGGAAAGCTGGGAAAGGAGGTGCTGGGGATCTTGGGATGGAGTGACATCATCAAAGCAGGACTGGAAGGAATAAAAGAACCCAAATGCGGCTCGGACTTCTGGTTAGGGTTTTGGAGATGAATTCACGGCAGTGTTGTCTCGTCTTTGCTGTTGAAATAATGAGAGAGAGATTAGTACACTGTTGCCGTCCCCTGCCTTGCGGTTTCGCGCTGCTCGTTGGGTGCTTTCTCTTTCCACCCCTCCTCTAATTCACTCTCCATTTGTCTCACTGCTAGTGCATCTTCAATCAATACGCCTTCCATCTATAAAGTTAAAGGTACTCACATAAGAGTACTTGTGGAGTTAATAATTCAAGAGGAATTGAGAAGGCCATAGATGAAGTACTCTTCAGACCATTACAGTCCTTCAGATGAGGCCACTCTCTAGGGCATTTTCCAGCCCTGTGCTTTTTATTTACCCAGAAGTCCCGTTAAAGGTGACACTGATGTCACTGTCCTCCACTACATGTTTCACCTTCTTCCTGTCAGTTTTCTGAATCCTTATTTTTGTTAGGTGTCCTTACAAAAAATTTGAGGTCACTTTCAGGAACCCAATGACCACTCTCTTCCATGGCTGGTCCTTGTCACACACCCGTGCTTAGAAGGCAGTCATCAAGCACAGAGGTGAGTGAAATCCTGCGAGACATGGGGTTTGTGCCAGGTACTAACGTCTCTCTCTTTCTATCTTCAGATCCAAGGAGGAAAGCTCCGGTTCCCCCTCAATGACTTCAATCCCGGTCTCAACCTTATGGTGTCACTTCTGTCCCTCTGCCATGACGCTGTATCCATTCTAATAATTTCCACCCACCATTTTCTCCTATGCTGTACATTTTTTCTTTATCAAATGTTTTGATCCACAGATGGAAAGTCGAATTATTTTTTTGTGTTTGGAAGACATTATATGAGGCTACCACCCCAACTCTTTCTGAGTTGTTTGTCCTCTTATTACATCCTGTAACCACAAGGCTTACTGCCTATTAGCAGTCCCTGCTAGATGATCTTCATTTTCATCGCCGCTTTTTGCTTCTTAAAAAGTCTCCTGTTATACTCCTGTTTCACCTAAGAAGCTCGCTTTAAGTGAAGTTGTCATGTTTAAGATGGAGGTTTTCTCATCCAAGGAATTTGATGTGATGATCTTGAGTTTTGTGTTCTTCTGGAGTTTAATGTTGAGGTCTTTCTTGAGGTTTTCAAAGTCCCATTGAGTGACACCTGGTGAAATAAAACAAAATTAAACAAACCAAAACAAAATTATAATTTGGATCAAACTGGGACCCCACATACCATTGCAGGTTTTGTTTTTTTTGAGAGAGAGCAAACCTAAAAAGTTGAATTTTAACTCACCTGGAATGAGCGAGTCAGAGCGACAGTCATAGAACATCCCCACCTGGAAAGGTCGGCCATCTCCAAAGGGGAGCCACCTTCAGATGACAATCCCAGCCTGAGGAATTAAGCATGTAAATGATATTAACATCAATATTTTGTTAACATTCATATCACATCTATCCATTTTCTTGGCATTTTTAATCTAATGCTAGGTTGCTGGGGGAAGAAGAGAGTATCTTGGCAGGACTGGGCACAATGCAGGAACCACTGCAGGCTACACCCAAATTTACTCACTCTGAGTCTGATTGGACTGGCAAATGAAGTGGCATTATGGTTCATTGGTTAGACTCAGAGCTCAGGGTTCAGACCTGATTTGGTCACCAGCTGTATAAAATTTGCACGTTCTGCTTTCTTTTGGTGCCCTGCTCTTCATCCTCTACCTGCCTTTGGCCTTCTGTTGCCAGGATAGGCCCTGGCTTTCGTGATCCTAATACCTGTAATACATGCAAATTCAATAAATGAATGTGAAAAAAAAATTCCAAAGATACAAAAACATCCATCCGTTATATCCTAACTACAGGGTCACGCTGGAGCCAATCCCAGCAAACAAACCCTGGGCAGGGCGCCAGCCCACACACACGGGACAATTTAGAATCGCCAATGCACCTAACCAGCAGGCCTTTGGGAGGAAACCCACACAGACACGAGGAGAACATGGAAACTCCACGCAGGGAGGACCCGGGAAGTGAACCCAGGTCTCCTAACTGCGAGGCTGCAGCGCTACCCACTGCACCACTGTGCTGCCTGATACAAAAACATTTCTTGTTAATTCAGAAATATAATTAGGGTTTCTGCTAAATTGATCTGGAAGGTCCCACAAATAGATATGGTATATGATGACACCCAGGATTCTGAACAAAACTATTGTATGCATTAAATCAGAACATTTACCTGAATATTACCTTTTTAAATGTAGCAGTAGGTGCCATGCATTATGACCAGTTTACTAAAGAAATGATTTTTGTAAAATTTTTTTTTTCAAATCCTCTTGGTTATTTCTCTGTGGTCTGTTGAAGTACAGCGTAAATTGACTGACATGAGATTATGCCAAAGTTCACAGTCAGATGAGGTTAAGAAGACAACACCATCATCATAAAGCAGCGATTTTACCCCAAGCCCCCTCCCAACTGCACACCTGCCTTAATTTCCTGTCTATGAAAGCAACAAATAGGAACAACAACAAGACACGGCCTTGATGGAGTCCAACACCCTCAATGACTAATTCGTTGTTGTTTTACATTTCTGTATTCTTCAACCCAGGGCCAGATTAAGACCCTTAGATGAACTAAGCACTAACTAATTTTGGTGCCCCCTTACACTAGTAATTCAAAATATTAAAACAATAACAAACTAGAAAATAAAATTGTATTTTATTATCAAAAATTCAAAATTAAACAAAACATACTTATAGTAAGAAGGAAAATAATATTTATTTTTGTATGCTTCATTTTATTTTTGTCTTAATAATTTTCTCCTACTTTTTTTCCTTGCAAACTCTTTGATTAGATCTTCATAATCAATCTTACGTGACACATCTGCTTCTATACATAATAGAGATAAGGCATCCAGAATATGTTATTTGAATTATTATGTGGCATTCAATACAGTTACACATTTCATAAACTGAATAATACAGACATTTTAATTCCCAGCTTACTGCTGATGCTGAATCATGTGTTTTTAAGGGGGACTGAGAAGTGCCGTATGAAGGATTGTATGAATTCTAGGCAGGAAGTAGAAAAAATAATTATCCGTAAACTACATTATGTAAAAGTGAAAATCGTACAGCTGATTACTATTGGGTAAAATTATTAATAACTTTTTTACTAAGAAAGATTTAGTTACAAAATTTTCACAGAATATTCTTTAAACCTTATATTAAGAATGTGTGTAAAAGATTTGCTAAATAATGAACGCAAAAGCCATAAATAAATTAAATAATAAAAATGGCAAAAAGTCATGACAGTTAAAGTCAAACGGCAATGTAATGCTTAGAGCGGTTATATGCATTAAAAACTGAAAAACTGCCGCCTCCATGTCGTAAACCGAACGACTTTAATTGTTATAGTACCTAGGGGTCGTGAAAATTGTCATATCAAAATGAGACTAGGACCAGAATTTTCATGAAAATCTCTAGTTTTTGATGAAGCAAACCAAATTCCAAAATATCAATTAGCGCAGATTTTGTTTCCGCTTTTTTGAATTTTTTTACATCTCATGTTTAAGGATGTTTTGATTATTTAACTTATTTATGGTTTTTGTGTCAATTTAGCAAATCTATATACACATATTGTTAGTATAAGATTTGAAAAATATTTTGTGAAAATTTTGTTGATAAATCTTTATTAGTAAAAAAAGTTATAAACAATTTTATCCAATAGTAATCAGCTGTACGATTTTCACTTTTACATAATGTAAATGAATTTAAAAATATCCAAGAAAAGAATTAAATAGACTTACCAGAATATTTTTTCCTCAAACTGGGACGATTTTTTGTTTTTGCTTAAAACAGAAAATAACGCTTTCTACGCAAATTTATTTTAAGTTAAATAACAGATAATTCACGAAACACAACAATTACGTGATAATTTTTAATCAACTATTAACTATTATTTTAAAATATAAAAACATATTGTTTTGAAACGAATTATTTTCACAATAGTTTGACATAACATGGCGTTTAAGGGAATCACCATGAAACGGGAATTCCCCATCGTAGATGGCACCAGTAATGCAGAACGCACTGTGTCAGGCGCCATCTATGAAGAGTAATGGCATAGGGATGTATTATTATCGAACTTATCGAATAAGGCATTATTCATTTTTCATTAAATTTTGAAAATGGCTAGAAATTTAATTAATTTAATAATTTATGTGATAAATTTGGCCATGAAAAATTTTTGTGGTACCCCTTTACTCCTGATGCCCTAAGCATGTGCTTACTTTGCTTATATAGTTAATCCAGCACTAATTCTTCTTATACTCTTAAGAGTAAACTGTTCTGCGATCCCAATAGAGTCCAGCTGCGGACCTCCAGAGTTCCACTTCATTCAGGAGGTTATCGCTTTATATGACACGTTAGTGATAATACCGAGTTACACTATGGTTAAGATTAGGGATGTGGGAAGGTTATCTGTTATTCTAGGAGGTATTTAAGATGACCAGAAGAAATTTGATGGAAAGTTTTTTGTTGGTGTTAATGCTATGCAATTTCATAAGTAGTGTAGTATTGTAGTTTTAAATTAAAAATATAATGTGATTCAAAGATGATAAAGATTGTAATAAGTGCTTATATGTTTCAAATATATATATATTTTTTAAATAAATCAACTTTTTGAGGGTGGGCACAGAATTATGTGCTTTGGCCTAGGGCAGTGATGGCGAACCTTTTTAGAAACCGAGTGCCCAAACTGCAACCCAAAACCCACTTATTTCTCGCAAAGTGCCAACACGGCAATTTAACCTGAATAGTGAGGTTTTAGTTTAGAAAAACAACTCATACATTAACATCTGTTGTCTTAAAAGAAAAACACAATAACAGAGCTTTCAATGATACAAACAACTTTTTATTGAAAGGTAAAAGTCTGCATTCGGTATGCTTTTGAACAATTAATGTGCTTTTTGCTGTTGTATGCATGCTGATAATTTGTCTAACCTTGGCTCACACTTTGTAAGTTTGAGAGCAACACATGCAGCACTCAGGTCATCTGTTAGTCTGTTTCTGGTATCAGATTTGATCGAATTCAGCGGTTCTCAAACTGTGGGCCGCGCGAAGTAACAAAACAGGGGGCACGAATGTTGCCATATGTGGCGTAAGTTCGGTATTCGTAGGGAAATTTTAAACTTGTAGCGGTGTATTGGCAGCAAAAAATATAGGAATACATTTTATTAGGGTTTCAAAAAAACGTTAGGGAGTCGCATTTAAAACTGTTATGAAAACTTGGGTCGCAAGTACTTAAAAGGTTGAGAAACGCCGATATAATTCAAAGCATGAAAACAGCTACTCACCACCATAAGATGTTCCAAACAAAGTAAGGAAAGCAATCCCAAGTGCCCTCATTGACTTAAAAATATTTGGCAGAGAATTCCACACTTTAAGGATTCCATTTTCAGAAGTAACTGTGCTGTCCTTTGTCATCCCTTCTATCTTCTCAAGTGTTTCACGCAGGTCTATCCTATTAACCTCCGTTTCCATTTCCATTCCCGTTCCTGTGTGCTCTCTCGCTCTCTCTATATATATATATATATATATATATATATATATATATATATATATATATATATATATATCTTTATCCTCTTTCCATCCACCTCACGTTTCTCTTCTATATTACGGGGTCGTGGATCAGGTGTGGCGATTAGCAGCTCCCGGCAACAATTACAGATTCGGACGACTCCTCACCTGTGCGCTTAAGCGAGGACCGCCCGCATCACAAAGCTCCCGGAAACCGCTTCGACCACTCTTCCATAATCCCCTTTAAGCCGCGAGTGCGGCGATTATCTATTAAAACTGGCCTTTTCAATTTTGAGCTGTGGACCCGCTATACCACATCCCCTCCAACCCCACCACGGGAATCACAGACTCAAAAGGCTGCACTCCGTGCCGCACCCTCAAGCAGCCTGTGAGCCGCCCGCCTTACCCCAGACAGGAGAGGGTGGAAGCGCTCCCATTGGGCTGCTGGGCAGAGGGACGGGTGATGTGATAAAAGTCCTCCGGCGCACTTGAAGAGGGGGAGCTGGGAGGGGAGCAGCCCGGTCCCTCTGGCTTTATAGTAACGAACTCTGTGCTGGGTTGAAGGCGCGCATGCCCACAGAGAGGGCTCTGAGTGCCCCCTTTGGCACGCGTGCCATAGGTTCGCCACCACTGGCAGGTCATAGAAATGTGTTCGGCCCTGCAGTTACCAGAGCTTGCAATGGCCTGCTAAGCCAGCACACCATATTCTTGAATTATATTTTACAGATAAACCGGTAATTTAAATACAGAACGGAGCGATAATACATTTGCAGCTTTAGTATTTGGATGTTCATTCTGTTTTAAGGTTGCAGCAAGGCTGAACTTCACAATGGCGCTCACTATGTGATACGCAGAGGGATGAGGGAGAGCAGAGGAGACAGAAATTGAAAACTGGAGCTTTTTTTTAGGCTGTGAATGTGCGGCTGCAGTAATAAACTGATGAGAGGACCTTCTGCTCGTGTCTGCTTTATGTGCCTCAAATGTGTATAACACAAATGCAACTTTTTACAGTACTAAATAACATGGTTCTCTGAAAAAATGGAAAAGAAACATTTTAAATGTAAATATGGGTCAGCTTTTAAACGGTTATTTTAACAGTGTTTTAACACTGGCGATTTTAGTGTGTGAAATTTTTGGTCAAACACAGTCTGATTAGTCTGTTTGACGACACACGTATTGGGATTTAACCCCTCACTGACTAACCGTGATTCTGTGTTTGGAGAAAAGGATTTCCTTCTCCGCGAAGGGCTGGCGCCATGTCCACGGATTGTTTCTGCCTTGCACCCCACGCTTGCTGAGATTTTCCTGGGACCCTGTTCTGGGTACAGAGGTTTAGAAAATGGATAGATTTCCTTCCCTTAATGTGTAAATCATCTCAGAATGGAACGTTACTGGGAAGTAACCACGATTTCCACAAGATGCATCACGACTCTGCATCAGTCACGTGTTGGCCTGCAATATTCTCTGAAAATATATGAAGGCACCGCTGTAGTCGGTCCAATCGTGTCCCTGATAACAACTAATCGGTCTGCCCGTAAGGACTAATCTGTAATTTAGGACCATAACTTTCTTGTGCACTCTATTCGTATGTAAAAAGGCATCTTTTCTAAGGTGGATGGAATCTTTTTTATGAACAAAAACAAACAAACAAAAAAAAAGGATGTAGGCAGATTTCTGTTTCAAAAGAGCTGTATTTATCCTCTGCAGCTGCTCACACGTGACAGGGCCGGATTAAAACAATCCCAAAGTTGCTTCCTCTCACATATCCTCCCAGACTTTCAGAAACAACACTTTGCAAATTTCTGGGGTAATAAATTTTGCAAGTGTAAATTTAAATCATAGTTTTTTGTTTTTTTTTTCTAATATAATGAACTTTTACTCCTTTAATCTAACCCTTAACTGAAAACATAACTTTGCACGTACTTCATTTACTACAATTTCCCTAAATTCATATTTTGAATGCCCTCGTCATTTTATATTTTAATTTTCATTGTTTCTCATAGAATCTCTAATTTAATCTGCAGCTTTCAGCAAAACCTTAGACAACCACGCCATTTAACGGGGAGACATTCACCTACAGACACAGCTAACCTTTTAACTGCTGCAGTCACTAGTGATGTGCAAAACGATTCTTTTAAGCGATTCGTTTCATTTCATTCACTTCACCAAGATGATTGGAATCACTGATTCATTCACTTCAAAAATAACAAGTATAAAATCTTGAGTAATATCATAACTGTGTAACAACTTTAACCACCAAACAATTTAAAAACCAAGCAACAAAACAAGTAATAATAATAATAATAATAATAATAATAATAATAATAATAATAATA
>JANRMT010028174.1:5098838-5114287 GCA_026402145.1 Polypterus bichir lapradei
TAATAATAATAATAATAATAATAATAATAATAATAATAATAATAATAATAATAATAATCCTCTTTATCGAATTTTGGTAATAACTTTCAACAATAAACTGAAAAAAAAAACTATCGTAAACAGAATCTTAAAATCACGAGAACAATGAAATATGACTAAAAAGTATTTTCAGTTTTGGATTGATCTCCCTCAATTTCCTTCTTTTATGTCCCGTTTTTTCTAATGCAATCTACCACACATATACGAGGGACGTTCAAAAAGCTTCCGCAAGTTTTTAATTCTGTTTACTAAGAATTTCAAAAACAAAGTACTTCACTTTTCTACAGTCACCTTTATTTGCGATGCAGTTCGTTCAAGGGGCGGTGCTTGGTGTCGTCTACCAAGTCAGTCATTGGCTAGCTGTCGTCAGGGCCGTTTTGCTGTAACAGTTTACTGATAGGTAATGATGGGCGGAGTGAAGCCTCACAAAGGATAGAAATATTTGATTCAATTGTGTTGAAAATCGTGATGAAGTTTCGAAGCATTTAACGCTCATCTCAATAGTGACATCTCTTGGCCAATTGCATTATCGTTACACAAACTCATGATCAAGTTCAACAAAGTCTCTTAAACTTTTACTTTTTGGTGCCACAGTTTGACAGCAGCCTCCAATGCCAACACACACACACACACACACACACACATATAGATATATATATATATATATTTATATATATATATATATATATATATATATATATATATATGACAGGCATAATGAACTATACGATAAGCAAGAATTTTACTAGAACAAAATAAAACGCCTCACTTATGCAGCCCCGGCTTTTTAAAAAAATATTCCCATTTTACATTCTATCATTATTATTGCTCCTTTATTAGTATTATTATTATCTTTACTTGATACCAATTTTAATCAGCCATCATTTGGGGATCCACGGCCGTAATGTTGTAGTTAAATAAATAAATACATATAAAGCAAGCCTTCTCAAATGCTTTCTTTGTTCTGAGTTATTTAAAACCGAGTAGATGGAAAATAAAGGTTGAACCCTCCACTTTTCCATAATATAAGTGAGCACATTTGAGAAAGAAGATCCTTAAATCGACAGATGTTATTCAATCAATTAATGATATTTTTCATTTATTAATACTTTACAATATTTTGTGGTGCACAAAATTGACGACTCAAATCGATTGAAAAAGACAGTTGCTTTTTTTTGTATTCTGCGCGTAGTGCAAACCCGAGTTCAAGTCAGATAAAAGAGACACCAAAACTAAAAAACGGTAAGGAATGATGTATTTATAACCTTATTCAGCGAAATAATTTTGAGAGATACTGAGGAAGGATCACAGAAGAGATCTGTTCTGGAATCATACTCACTTAGAATCGCCTTTAAAATGCGATAACTAATTTGTCGACGTTAGGTCACATATTACATTAATTCATCTTCTATTCATTGCCATGAATCCCGTCATTAAATCAGATGATAACAAACCCACTGTGGCAGATCAGGTTGAATTTGCTCTGTTGCACCAAACATTCAGATGAGTCAATCTGAAGCACTGCAGAGAGGCTAAGAGACACGGCGGAGAGCAGATCAGTCACCGGCAAACCGACACACATCAGGCACACACGGGACACTCCAAGGTGAGCATTGTAAGTATTATGCGATCCACAAATCTACTGTAATGTATATGTAAAGTGTGACACACGGAAGACGCGAACCCTTGCTCGCTTTACTACGGAAACGCTAGCACTACACCATCCAAATCACTTGTTAGAGCACCTCCCCTCAACTGAAACACATCTGTTCTTAGCGGAGTGGATGTAACCTATATAATGTTTTTGTTTTTATGTATGCACGTTAAATTAGCTGTATTGACATGAGAATATTGTATGTTTAATTCTCCTAATGACTGCGATGCGCTGGCGCCCTGCCCGAGGTTTGTTTCCTGCCTTGCGCCCTGTGTTGGCTGGGATTGGCTCCAGTAGACCCCGTGACCCAGTGTTCGGATTCAGCGGGTTGGAAAATGGATGGATGGATGGATAATGGATGGATGAATTCTCCTAATGAAGACGAAAAAAAAATATACAGTGACATACGGTTCTGAAGAAAAATGAGGACTGCATGATTTAGCTGATCATCAAATGCAATGCTTGTCTGTCTGTAAGCTTTTGAGAGAACTACTTAACGGATTTAGATTTTTTTTTTTTTTTCTATAATGTGCTTGAACATTCTGGTTGATTTTGCTACTTTCTCGTCGCACTATATAGTTCAGTTGCGGTTCGCGTGAATCCGAGAGAGACAGGATGCGGGGCGAGTGGAGGGGGAGGCGGGAACTCAGGAGGTGTTGGAGGGTACCTTGCCTCCGCTTAGCCAGCGATGCCTGTTTGTTCAGCAGACAGTACTGCAGAAGATGCTGTCGATCGCACTAATTCTGTTTTAATGACAGCTGTGATTAGTTATGCAGCACACGCTTTTACTCACATTGCTTTTTGGAAATCAGCAATACATTTGAGCTACAAATCTGAAAATCACTGAATACTAAAACTTTTAACGAGGAATGTCTTGCACATATTGTGATGGCCACCGGCTTTGGTGAAGCGTTTCTTAGCCTCTTTGATATATGATCGGCACGGGGTAGAATAGATGCTGGACTGTTATTATAGCAGTACAGTATGTCAAACATGCGCATCAATTTGTTACAGATTCTAGGTGGACGAGATTCCACACCAAGAAACGAGATACCCCATGTGAATCGTTCATAATGTCTCCTAAACGGATTTGTTAACTTACAGACAAGTGCTACATAACTGTTTTTTTTTAAAAGGTCATTTTGTTTTACTTTGAGCAGGGACCTTACACGAATCCTACTTACGTGAAGTGTAGGATTTGAACTCGCATCAGCACACCTCCCACATGTAGCCGATCGATTGCTTTTACACTTTGAGCCAAATGCGTTCAGTAGGTGGATGACTGCAAGTAGATATTGCGAGAAGGGTATTGCTGCAGACTGGAGACATGATGGGCGGATCTGAAGGCGGGATAACTGTAAATACCAGTGGATAGTATTGGCTAATTCAGAATTTCAACGAATGAGATTATTGTTACTCTATGACAATCAAAAACTCATCTGTCCAATTATCAACGTTTGAAGTTGTCTATCAAGTGTAACTTTAACCAAACGTTTCACAGTTCCTGATCCCTACCTCTTTAAGGTTCCTCCTCATAGAGTTTCCTCTTAAATAATCTGCCATTGTACAGTACCAAGCGACGAAACGAAGAGACAAAAAAAAAAAAAAAGAAGAAGAAGCTACAGCGATGAAACTCCATTAGACAAAAGAAGAAGAAGCAACGAAACTAATTGCTCGTATTTTTGACAATGGAAGTAAGTGTGCTTCGAAATGAAAACGTTTGAAAGTTGCAGTTTTTTTCGTACTTTTAATAACTTTGTTTTGCATGGTTATGTTTGTACCGTGAACCTTTACGTTTGTATTAATAATAATTTTCGCTGTACTAATTGATTTGTATTCAGTGCTTGAAGTAGACCGATCAATTCTTCAAATTCCACATGGCAGGTTTCACGAGAACTCCTTGACTGTGCATGGAAAACGAAACAAAAACTTTTACAAGCATCTAGGAAACGCTTGATCAGTTATTTTGTCGTGAATTAGGCTTTTGATAAAGTTCAGACTGACTACAGTGGTGCACGATATTACCTTTTTTTCTTTTCAGTTTTGTTCCTTATTTTTGACTAATGTGTCTAAATCGTAATACCAAATAATCTGCCATGCTTTTGTACCGTCAATGTTAATAGAATTTCATGGTAGGTTTTTACAGATGATGCCTGCCATTTCTAAATTGTTAAAGACTTTCCTGCAATGGGCAGTGCGCCACTAACTTGTATGTGACTCAGACTGACAGTCCCGACGTTCACAGAGCCTTTTCAGTTTTATTACAAGTGACATTTATATTTTTTGTCCTTTCATCCAGCTTGCTACAAGAATTTCTTCTGGAAATTGGATGTTAATGAAAAATCAGGTAAATTGCAAACACCCATTTGTTAGACTTGTAATTCACTTGTAGTGTTTGACGTTCACGTGTGCCTTTATTTCTTTCCTTCCTTTCCTAGGACATCCGCGCTGGTTCAGTAGACTGTGGAATAAAGCTTTATGTAACTTTACATTTGTGTTTAGATTGTGTAGGATTTCAGTACTTTATTTCTTATCCTCTGCTCTTTATCTGACTATGGAGGAACCCTTTGATTTTACTGTCAGTCTTTTAAAGATGCTGATAATATATATTTTTTTCTTCATGTGTGGCATACCTTTAATTGTGGCATTCATTTAACGTGTCTTCTACTATTAATGACACCCCTTATAAAAATGTTAATTTTAAAAATATTTAGATAGATAGATAGATAGATAGATAGATAGATAGATAGATAGATAGATAGATAGATAGATAGATAGATAGACTTTATTAATCCCAAGGGGAAATTCATAAATCTTTTATCTTTGCGCCAGCTCGGCTGCCCCGATATCGTCTTCTTACCTCGTCAGGTAAATAGGGAACCACACCGGCGTGGGCATTTCTTCTCAGTGCTTTAAGCTGACTACTTGAATAGACGAGTCTCGGAGTGTAAAAGTCCATGTCAAGTAGTAAAAATAGTAAAAAAAAAGTGTCCAGGGAGCGATTCCACATAAAAGAAGGTGGTAGAAGTGATCAGTGAAATAGAGAAAAATAGAAAAAAAAAAAAGGTAAAAAGATAAAGTCATACACAGAGCTGCTGGAATGGCTGCCATTCACACGGCGCCGGAAATGGAAAATGTATTTCTTGACGAGGGCTTTGTTTTTCTTTGAATGAAATTGTTTCAATTAAAAGTCAGATGTTTCTAATTTTTTCAGTGCAAGGTGACATTTCTTTAGCAAACAGGGATTTCTTCCTACTAATTTTTACAAGGGGTGCCAATAATAGTGGAGCGCACTCTATTTATCCTTTTTATTTTGAGGATGACATGCCTGTGACTTGCATATTACTTTTGTTAGTGTCCAGATTGGGGTATTCATGATACTCTGAAATAATTGATGTGTTCGAATAAACTATTGAGATAACCATGAACAAGAGTTTTTATAGTGGAGCACAGAGTAATTCTCACAGTCTGAACTCTATTCCAAAGTGTCCACTTTTATGAGAAAACAGGAGTGTTCAGGCTAAAACCAGATATCCTGCACAAGACAAATACTACATGTGACAATCTGATGTATTTATTTGTGTGTCCACCATGTAGGAGAGCAGGCTGTCTGTGTGGCTGCAGTAGGGCAGCTGACTCGAGAACAAGTGGCTCAGGTTTATGAGGCTGCAGAGATCAGCAGGGCCTCCAGGAGAACTCAACATGAAAAACTGTTGGAGTTCATCATAAAGCGCCATGGAGCAGATGATCACTTGCTGGTAACTTAGTTCAGATAACAAGTAAAACCTTGTTATTGTAATCTATCTAGTAGCAAAGAGCTATGATGACTTTAGAGCACCAAACTCTTGGTCACCGGGTAATGACCTCTATACAGCAGAAGATGAGGAGCTGACAAATGGCCTCCAGAACTACCTGATGAAGTGCTGTGAAGATCTGTAGGTACTTTTGTAAAGATCGACACTCCAAGTTCACATCATTCTGGATGTGCTGATGCCAGAGGCTCATTTGGCTTCAGTGAATCTCTGAGTGCAGAAAGTGTCTCTATGAGTAAGAAACAGAAGGTTTGTATGTTCATCGATGGACCAGCAGACAGTGAGTGGGACGTCATGTGGTGTTAGGAGCAGACGGTCCTTTCTTTTTCTTTTCAGCACCATTTGTCTGTTAATCAGAATATAATTTTACTTGTAGTGAATTTAGACAAGAATATAAGCTAAATACATATAAATGTAAATATATGTTTAAAATGAAATTTAAAATATGCATTAATGCAATTTTAGTATTGGTAAAAGATTTTTTTTTTTTTATTTTCAAGTGAGCGAAGAGTTTGACACACTTGAGCTTCAACTGTTGGAGTTCGAGGACAGACAGCATCACTGAGGCTTCTCAACTTGGGATTCCATCTCAACGCCTCCTCTGATAAACGTGTCACTTGCTTTAATTGGTCTTTGGCCTTTTTTATTTCTGAGTGTTTGACTGTGCATAACAGAGTTGTGTAGATTTGATTTAACTATTGATGTAAATAATAAAGGACACTTTGTTGATTAAGTTCTCTATATTTGAAATTGCCTGTGTATCTATTTTAGCCAATTCATGCCATCTGCGTTTTTTCTTTAATTTTTATAACAGTATTGTACAGTTTTATTACTTTTTTGAACATTACAAGCAAACATGTCTATCCCCATTACATATTATTTACAGTTAGGTCCATAAATATTTGGACAGAGACAACTTTTCTCTAATTTTGGTTCTGTACATTACCACAATGAATTTTAAATGAAACAACTCAGATGCAGTTGAAGTGCAGACTTTCAGCTTTAATTCAGTGGTTGAACAAAACGATTGCATAAAAATGTGAGGCAACTAAAGTATTTCTTTAACACAATCCCTTCATTTCAGGGGCTCAAAAGTAATTGGACAAATTAAATAACTGGAAATAAAATGTTCATTTCTAATACTTGGTTGAAAACACTTTGCTGGCAATGCCAGCCTGAAGTCTTGAACTCATGGACATCACCAGATGCTGGGTTTCCTCCTTTTTAATGCTCTGCCAGTTCTTTACTGCAGCGGCTTTACTTTCAGTTGTTGTTTGTTTGTGGGCCTTTCTGTCCGAAGTTTAGTCTTCAACAAGTGAAATACGCGCTCAATTGAGTTAAGATCAGGTGACTGACTTGGCCATTCAAGAATTTTCCACTTCTTTGCTTTAATAAACTCCTGGGTTGCTTTGGCTGTATGTTTTGGGTCATTGTCCATCTGTATCATGAAACGCCCGCCGCCCAATCAATTTGACGTCATTTAGCTGGATTTGAGCAGACAGTATGTCTCTGAACACCTCAGAATTCATTCGACTGCTCCTGTCCTGTGTCACATCATCAATAAACACGAGTGTCCCAGTGCCACTGGCAGCCATGCACACCCAAGCCATCACACTGCCTGACTCCACCGTGTTTTACAGATGATGTGCTATGCTTTGGATAATGAGCTGTTCCACGCCTTCTCCATACTTTTTTCTTGCCATCATTCTGGTAGAGGTTGATCTTGGTTTCATCTGTCCAAAGAATGTTTTTCCAGAACTGTGCTGGCTTTTTGAGATGTTCTTTAGCAAAGTCCAATCTAGCCTTTCTATTCTTGAGGCGTATGAGTGGCTTGCACCTTGCCGTGCACCCTCTGTATTTACTTTCATGCAGTCTTCTCTTAATGGTAGACTTGGATATCGATACACCGACCAAGCCCTGGAGAGTGTTGTTCACTTGGTTGGCTGTTGTGAAGGGGTTTCTCTTCACCATGGAAATGATTCTGCAATCATCCACCACTGTTGTCTTCCGTGGACGTCCAGGTCTTTTTGTGTTGCTGAGTTCACCAGTGCTTGCTTTCTTTCTCAGGATGTACCAAACTGTAGATTTTGCCACTCGTAATATTGTAGCAATTTCTCAGATGGGTTTTTTCTGTTTTCGCAGCTTAAGGATGGCTTCTTTCACCTGCATGGAGAGCTCCTTTGACTGCAATGAAACAACTCAGATGCAGTAGGGTTGTGTATTATAGAAGTAAAAATGTAACTCTGACAGTTTATTCAGCATTTAAAATTGTAATACGTTTATAGCCCGTCTTTAAGGTGACCTGTCAAATGTAGGCGGCTATTTCATTTGGACATTCAAGTAAACAACAACAGTCAACCATTTGTTTTAATCTGACTGACTTAATCAAGTAGAGCTCACATTTAAGTCTATGTCAATCCATTAAAATTACATACATATTTGTATTGTTATGTTCACTTACATTTTCTTCAGACATTGTTTAGTAATGATAAATATCTCATATCCAAACTTTTATTATCATTATTTTTTCAAAACCACAAATCATAAATGACGGTGATAAAAATACACTGCAGTCTTAATAATGCACTCGACAGGGTACTATAGTGTAAAATATTGGCACTAGTAGACTATTGTCGCTGATGTATTTTACGAATATACACTCCGTCTCTTTCAGTCACTTTATCTTGACCGTCCACCTTTAGAAATTAACTTAAACGTCCACCTTTAGAAATTACTCCCACCTTTCTTTTTACGTATCCATAAGGCAATTGGCTAAAGTGGGACATGAATGACAAATAACACCGATTAGCGATTTGTTAACTATAAAGGTGATTGACCGCCAATCAGAAATTTAAACATCGCATTCAATCAATCTGCAGCAATACCCTTCTCAAACATGCTGCTATGTTAATTAGTGAAGCGTGCCGCCTCCAAACTGGACTGAATTGCAAGCAGAGAGCTGGAAAACATGCTGCTCTGTTAATTAATAAGGTCATCTAGTGGACAAGAAGTGCAACTGCGTTCGTTGTTTTTGCCAGTCCATCTAGGAACTCGAGCGTTAACGGCTTTTAACAAAGGCGTCACCTTCGTTTGAGTGCGGGGGATTAGTAAACTGTTTTAAAAGTTGTGACATTTTTTATCATTTATCTGCTCCTTCAATGAAACAGATACCACACTTTTGTGTATTATTTTTCCTAATAACTAATCATATCCCCCACACCCCAAAATAAGTAAGTAAATAAATAACAGTGAGATAAAATGTAATGGTATATATATATATATATATATATATATATATATATATATATATATATATATATATTAGTACAGTAAAATCCATGTTTACCATTAGCAATTTATAATGTGTAGTTAAAAACTGAGCAAAAAATAGATATCAAGTGCTGTATACTGTTGAAGATTTATGGAAAAATTTGCCAAAATGCACTTTTTCCAAGCTTGGTAAAGATTAGCCATCTTGATTTGCTACCAAAGGGGCTTCCACAGAGTACTGAATTAAGGGTCTGCATACTGCCACGATGGAGAGGTCTCAGTTTTTGATTTTGTCATTATGGGTTATCGAGTGCAGACTGATGGACAAACATGACAAATGTACAGGTATCCATTTAAAACGAAATCTACAACACAACACAGTGTGCAGAATGTGAAGGGGACTGAAAACTTTAACAAGGTTACATTTAAGAAATGTGAATAACAGTTAATCACATGCCTACCACCACTAACAAGCATCAATTGATGCCATTTTTTCATCACTTGAGTGAGACTTTCCTGTCTCTCAATTATAAAAAAATCCTGGGAGGGAGACTAGGGAGACGAGACGAGATCTTCTCGGAAGAAAATTTGATGTCCCGCGAGACAAGGCAGTGAGACCACATTTATAACAAGTTCACGGATGTTTAACCAAGCAGTTGTTGGAATGCTTTTGGCAGACAGATATCATGTGCTCCCAGCTCTTAAAACAACGACAAGCAGAAAATGCAGCTTGCCAGCAGCAGCAGCTGGAAGCCAGCAGATGATCTGACCGCTTCTCCTTAGCAAGCGCTCAGTCTCAACATACCCCCACCTTCACAACACGAGCAGCAGAGACGTGAAGTGCCAAAAGGACAGCTGCTGTACAGGCTTTGAAATGATCGACGTGCAGAGCGACAAGCAGAAGATGCAGCTGGCCAGCAGATGATCCGACAGCATCTCCTTAGTGTGTGTTCAGCCGCTCCCCCCTTCACAATACAAGCAGCGTTATCTGTCCTGTGAGAAAGATTTAACCACGTCCGGGACCAGAAATAAAGGAAAAGTATTGTTTTTACAAAAGATTTTTAAGTAAAAGTGAAAATAATGCATATGTAACAATTCCCATGAAAATAACAATCTCTTTAAATTGTATATCCGGTAAACCAAACACGGGAGTGGGTGAGCGAAACGAACAGGGGGCTGAGCCCCCCAGTTTATAAAGCTTTTGAACCACCACAAGATTATCTGGGATCCATTTTAACTACATGACATTGACAAGTGCTGTTAAAGAATGGTTTGTATGATGTAGTCTACTAACACATATAATTGTATACTGAACACAATATGGATATGACATTGTTACAAAACAGTTCATAAAAAACTAACTCTGCAATGAAGTAGCTAAAATAGTAAAATGCAGCAACTTTTAAATGGGATAAATAAGGCCTCAAACAGAAATGTTACATCATGCCGACGTTATCTAACTTGTTTTTAATGTCATCCAGGAGATGTCACTGGGGCCAACAATGGTGGACAGAAGCTTTGGTTCAATTGGACAGCAATGGGCTAGCTCCAGTCTGAGAGCTATTTTCTGCAAAAAAGGAAATGAAATTAAAATTTTAAAATGAAAATGCAATTTCTCTTTTGCACAATGATGCTATTAAGATTAAAAATATTATGAACTAAAAAATAAATGAGAAAATAAAAAAAATCCTTCTCTTAGACAGACAAGCAGCAAACACTTCATATTTTCTATGTGGCGGTGCGACAGACTAACATAGACTTTCGATCCCATTTGTCAGGTTTGTCTAAATGACACAAGCGGGTTAGCAGATGCCTTTAAGCTAAATGTTAGTGAGAGTGAGCCACAAAAAGACCATTTAGGCCAGTCTATTACTTTAGAGGGTCTGTGCCCTTGTTAAACCAGAGTGAGTTTCTTTGTGCTTTAACCACTTTGTTTTGAGTGAGGCTCTTTCATAATCCCCTTATACTTAGATGTCATCTGATCTCTATTGTACTCTTGAAGTCTGAGTTTCTCAGCGTATTCCCAGGTGTTGTTGTAGTCTTTAGGCTGCACTGTTATGGTCCAATACAATTTGTTATTGTTTCAGTAAGAGCAAGAAGAAGTCAACCATACGTAGTGGTCAGTGAATTACATTTAGATGAGTAAGACCTGAATTTGAATCTCAGCTCCATAAGTGATAATTAAATCCAACTGAGGTTATTGTCATAAATGAAAATTAAAAGAAAGATGAAAACTATCAATAAAAAAAACATTTTCATAAACTGAAATAAAGTAATTAACTAATCTGAGATGAAAAAGTAACACTTTATTCAATTTAATTCTTCTTATTCTCGTACAGTGCATTTTGCTCAGTGCAGGCACAGGTCACATTGACAAGTTTTCAGATAAAATGCAATTATAGATTTTGCAAAGGATTAAATGCAGAATTAGAACAAATAAGGACACAGAGTTGCTTAAACACAGAGGAAAACAAAGTAGTTCTAAACTAGATAATGATCAACAACAACAACAACATTTATTTATATAGCAAATTTTCATACAAATAATGTAGCTCAAAGTGCTTTACATAATGAAGAAAAGAGAAATTAAAGACAAAGTAAGAATTAGAATAAGACAACACTAATTAAGAATAAGAGTAAGGTCCGATGGCCAGGGAGGACAGAAAAAACAAACAAACAAAAAAAAAAAAACTCTGGACGGCTAGAGAGAAAAAATAAAATCTGCAGGGGTTCCAGGCCACAAGACCACCCAGCTCCCTCTGGGAATTCTACCTAACATAAATGAAACAGTCCTCTTTGTATTTAGGGTTCTCATGGAAGGATTTGATGATGGTGGTCATGCAGACTTCTGGCTTTTAATCCACCAATGTAGGACATCACGGAGCTTTGATTAGGTGGTGATGGCACAGATCGCCACCACAGAAAACAGGGAAAAGAAACAGAAGAGAGAGTAGGGGTCAGTACGGATTTTAGAGCCACCATGAATAGTTATTATAATGAATTGAATACACAGAGTATCAGGATTAGATGAAGGTGAAGTTATTAGCCTGGGTCCTTCCTGCGTGGAGTTTGCATGTTCTCCCCGTGTCTGCATGGGTTTCCTCCGGGCGCTCCGGTTTCCTCCCACAGTCCAAAGACATGCAAGTTAGGTGGATTGGCGATTCTAAATTGGCCCTAGTGTGTGCTTGGTGTGTCCTGCGGTGGGTTGGCACCCTGCCCAAGATTGGTTCCTGCCTTGTGCCCTGTGTTGGCTGGGATTGGCTCCAGCAGACCCCCATGACCTTGTGTTCGGATTCAGCGGGTTGGAAAATGGATGGATGGATGGATGGATGAAGTTATCAGAAAGTCATGTTAAAGTAATGTGTTTGTAGCAGTTTTTTAAAGTGCTTCACTGTATCAGCCTGGCAAATTCCTATTGGCAGGCTATTCCAGATTTGAGGTGCATAACAGCAGAAGGCCGCCTCACCACTTCTTTTAAGTTTTGCACTTGGAATTCTAAACAGACACTCATTTGAGGATCTAAGGTTACGATTTGGAGTGTAAGGTGACAGACATTCTCAAATATAAAATGGAGCGGATTATTTAAGACTTTGTAAACCATAAGCAATATTTTAAAGTCAATCCTGAATGACACAGGCAACCAGTGTAGTGACATCAAAACTGGAGAGATGTGCTCGGATTTTCTTTTCCTAGTTAGGATTCTAGCAGCTGCATTCTGCACTCATTACAGACAATGTATGTCTTTTTTGGATAGTCCTGAGAGGAGTGCTTTGCAGTAATCTAGACGACTGAAAACAAAAGCGTTAACTAATTTCTCAGCATCTTTCAATGATATAAGAGGTCTAACTTTTGCTATGTTTCTTAAGTGAAAAAATGCCGTCCTAGTGATCTGGTTAATATGCAATTTATAATTTAGGTCACTGTCAACAGTTACCCCTAAGTTCTTTACCTCCGTCTTGACCTTTAATCCTAATGCATCACGTTTATTTCTAATAATCTCATTGTCTCCATTATTGCACTAAAATTTCTGTTTTCTCTTTATTTAGCTTGAGAAAATTACTATTCATCCATTCAGAAACACAAGTAAGACATTGTGTTAGTGAATTAACAGCATCTGGGTCATCAGAAGCCATTGATAAATACAACTGTGTGTCATCAGCATAGTTTTGGTAACTCACGTTGTGCCTCGAGATAATCTGACCTAATGGAAGCATGTAGATTGAGAAGAGCAGTGGACCCAGGATAGAGCCTTGTGGAACACCATATAGGATATCGTGTGTCTTTGAGTTATAATTAACACAACTAACAAAGAATTTTCTCCCTGCCAGGTAGGATTCAAACCAATTTAAGACACTGCCAGAGAGGCCCACCCATTGACTAAGGCGATTTCTCAGAATATTGTGATCAATGGTGTCAAATGCAGCACTCAGATCGAGGAGGATGAGAACAGATAAATGGCCTTTGTCTGCATTCACCCGCAAATCATTTACTACTTTAACGAGTGCAGTTTCTGTACTGTGATTTGTTCTAAAACCCAACTGAAATTTATCAAGAATATCATGTTTATTGAGATGGTTATTTAACTGCATAATGACTGCCTTCTTTAGAATTTTACTTAAGAAAGCAAAATCGTCGGGGCAAAAGACACACTCAAAGGTCTTCGCCCAAAATGAAGGCTCTAGGAGTCAGTGGATAAGCAAACAGAGTAATTAGCTTTATTGCAATAAAATAATTAGCAAACTGCACCCAATTAGGCCAAATCAGGTCGAGCCCCGAACAGACCAAAAATCACAGTTTATATAATCATTTCTTATCATCCTAACCTCGCTCAAACCAGATCATTTGCTGCTTAATCTGATTCCCCTTTCCTGTAGCTGGCCTGTCATATTCTTTTATAATGACCACAGTATTTTTATTTTCTGTTATTCATCTTCATTTTTCTGCTTCACTTATTTTTAGGTCGGCTAAGAGCTAACAGGTGTTTTCCCTTCTTCCACCCTTGAGCTGTTTTTATCTCATCATCCTCCCTTCCTGGTTTCCTCTAGCTAGAGCTAAGGTTTAATTACAAAAGAAATATGGCATGTGCTTTTATGTAACCATTTGTTTAGCATGCCTAACTTGTATTAATATTTGCACTAAGGTTAATGCTTATATATTCTTCTATATTTATTTATGCTAATACATGAATACACAAATTTTATTTTACATAATAACATAAATGGAGCCCAGCATTATCATTCCGTTAATTAATTGGAGGAGGACAAGATGGAGATGAAAACAAAAACTCCAGTCAGCAGCATCCCTGGAAAGTATAAACCTCTGAGGGGGTCAGAAAAAATCAAACACAGTCACAGTCACGGGGGCTTCAGCCAACTAGTCACCCATGCCCTCCAGGTCATTCTATAATGGAATCTGTGAACCCAACTAATCTGACCACAGAATTGCTCCATCCAATGATTTTAGTGCTTCTTTATCTAAGATGACTTTTTTATGGGCATACGAACTGTTTGGCAATAGACTAGTGGCACCAAGTGCCACATCAATATGTAAAAGAAAGAGCAAAGAGGAGTGTTCGTAAGGTTTATAATTATGACATTACTTATATTTTTGTACAAATGACTAGCAAACAGAGACGCAATATGCACAGCTAATCAGCATCTCTAGTCAGGGTATGCTGGGCTAAAGTTATGAGTCTTCAGCCTTAGACAAAAACTGACATCTTTTGTATAAGCATGTTGATGAATCCATGGCTTTGGTGCCCTACAGGTAGATGATCGGTGTCCACTGTTATTTTAATAATCTTAAGTAGGCCAAGAGCTTGAAATCTTGATCTTGAGATGTGCACTGTGGTGTGTAAAGTAATGATAAGATCAGATAAGTAAGCAAACTGTTTGTCATTTAAGGCTTTATATGTTAATTGGATGATTTGAAATCTGTCTTAAGCTTAACTGGGAGCCAGTGCAAGGGCTCAAGTGCAGGGGTTATGTGTTTGCACTTTGTAGTTTTTGTAATGATTCTAAACCGTAAGAACACAATAACTCCAGCTCTCAAGTCCTTACAGTTATTCCCAGTTAAGATGATATCTGATTTAAAATCCTAATTTTAGCATATATAAAACTACATTAAGCTACTGCTGTAGTTGAGAAGACTAACTGAAACAAAATTATATTCTACAAAAAATATTTTCAATTTTTATCATGATTGGGCTGCAGTGGCCCCCAAATTAATTATAATCTATCAATAAGAAAGAAATATCCCTGGCACTGGAATGGCCATTTGAGTCCTGTTAATGCCTTTTCCTGTTATCCCTGGGATAACCTGTCAATTGCTAGCCTCAAAGCTGAACAAGTTACGTGTCTTCAGTGAACAGCAGCTTCTGGCTGACTATGGGCTGAGTATGAAGTGCATGAAGGAGAAGGTGATATGTCATGTTATAGTGACAGCTCTTCAGAAATTGAAAGTGATGGCACGATAGATTGTAGTTATAGGGATAGTAAAGCAGACAGATGTGTTAATTAAGCTCATCCAATAAATGATATTACAACTTCAGAATGTGCTCGATATTACACGACTCTGGGCAGTTTTCAAAACTTCTGTTCCGTGGATCTCCAGTCTGATGTCAATTAGATAGATAGATAGATAGATAGATAGATAGATAGATAGATAGATAGATA
>JANRMT010028174.1:5114297-5132413 GCA_026402145.1 Polypterus bichir lapradei
ATAGATAGATAGATAGATAGATAGATAGATAGATAGATAGATAGATACTTTATTAGTCCTCCAGCAGCGGCATATTGATAAAAACAATATTAATTAAAGAGTGATAAAAATGCAGTGCAACTTAAAAATGCAAGGTGGAGAGTGTGAGGCAAGTATAACAGACAATAACTTTGTATAATATTAACGTTTACCCACCCGGGTGGAATTGAAGAGTTGCATAGTGTGGGGTCTCCTCAGTCTCTCAGTGGAGCAGGACGGTGACAGCAGTCTGTCGCTGAAGCTGCTCCTCTGTCTGGAGATGATCCTGTTCAGTGGATGCAGTGGATTCTCCATGATTGACAGGAGTCTGCTCAGTGCCCATCGCTCTGCCACGGATGTCAAACTGTCCAATTCCATGCCTACAATAGAGCCTGCCCTCCTCACCAGTTTGTCCAGGCATGAGGCGTCCTTCTTCTTTATGCTGCCTCCCCAGCATACCATCGTGTAGAAGAGGGCCCTCGCTACAACCGTCTGATAGAACATCTTATTGCAGATGTTGAAGGACGCCAGCCTTCTAAGGAAGTATAGTCAGCTCTGTCCTCTCTTGCACGGAGCAACAGTATTAGCAGTCCAGTCCAGTTTATCATCCAGCTGCATTCCCAGATATTTATAGGTCTGCACCCTCTGCACACAGTCACCTCTGATGATCACGGGGTCCATGAGGGGCCTGGGCCTCCTAAAATCCACCACCAGCTCTTTGGTTTTACTGGTGTTCAGTTGTAGGTGGTTTGAGTCGCACCATTTAACAAAGTCCTTGATTAGGTTCCTATACTCCTCCTCCTGCCCACTCCTGATGCAGCCCATGATAGCAGTGTCGTCAGTGAACCTTTGCACGCATCAGGACTCCGAGTTGTATTGGAAGTCTGATGTATGCTGGCTAAACAGGACCGGAGAAAGTCCAGTCCCCTGTGGCGCTCCTGTGCTGCTGGCCACAATGTCAGACCTGCAGTTCCCGAGACGCACCTACTGAGGACTGTCTGTAAGATAGTCCACGATCCATGCCACCAGGTATGAATCTACTCCCATCTCTGTCAGCTTGTCCCTAAGGAGCAGAGGTTGGATGGTGTTGAATGCGCTAGAGAAGTCCAGAAACACATTCTAACAGCACCACTGCCTCTGTCCAAGTGGGAGAGGGATCGGTGTAGCATGTAGATAATGGCATCCTCCGCTCCCACCTTCTCCTGGTATGCGAACTGCAGAGGGTCGAGGGCGTGGCGGACCTGTGGCCTCAGGTGGTGAAGCAGCAGCCGCTCCATGCTCTTCATCACATGTGACGTCAGGGTGACAGGCCGGAAGTTATTCAGCTCACTAGGACGTGATACCTTTGGGACCGGGGTGATGCAAGATGTTTTCCAAAGCCTCGGGACTCTCCCCTGTTCCAGGCTCAGGTTGAAGATTCTCTGTAGAGGACTCCCCAGCTCCAACACACAGGCCTTCAGCAGTCATGGCGATACTCCATCTGGACACACTGTTTTGCTTACACAACGTCTCCTCAGCTCTCTGCTTACCTGGGCTGCTGTAATTGTGGGTAGGGGGAAACTCTCTCCTATGCTATTATCAGCAGAAGGATGGATGGAGGATGCAGTACTCTGAGGTGAGAGTGAGAGTGGGTTAGGGTGGTCAAACCTGCTCAAAAAATTGTTCATCTGGTTTGCTCGCTCCACGTCTCTCTTGATGGTGGCACACCACTTCAAGCTGCAGCCAAGTGATGATCTTCATCCCATCCCACACTTCCTTCATGCTGTTATTCTGCAACGTCTGCTCCAGCTTTCTCCTGTACTGCTCCTTCACCACCCTGAGCTGGACTCGGAGTTCCTTCTGCACGTGCTTGAGCTCATGCTGATCACCGCCTTTAAAAGCCCTTTTCTTCTGGTTCAAAAGGCTCTTGATGTCACTTGTAATCCATGGCTTGTTGTTAGCATAGCAGCATACTGTTCTTACTGGAACTACAATGTCCATACAATTAAGACAAGCTTAACCATTGTGTCAGCTTTGACCAGTTGGGTGTACGCTCTATGAATTTAAGGTTCAAGATTCAAGGTTTTTTTTTTTATTGTCATATGCACAGATTAACACCAAGTCACCCTCGGCAATCAAATGTTTTGAGACTAGTCAACTATAAGACTTGCATAGGAATAAGGAACACAGGACAGAAGTAATAAACAAAAAAGTTAACATTAAACTGCATAATACAATACAAATGTACAAGAATATATGTAAATTCTGAAAGAGTGACTAAATAATAAGTAAATTAAATTATACCAGTATTGTGCAGCAAGCATAGGTGTTACTTAGGTACCACCACGTGTATAATACAGTACTGCATGAGAACATTGCAAGAGGCCTACAGGTATTTGACAATTAGAATAAGTCCTTGTATTACAACCCCAATTTGACTTTTATTTCATTGCAGACAGTAAGAAACCAAGATAGTTCATGTTTTGTCTGGTCAACTTCATTTCATTTGATAATCTACATCCATTCCTGCATTTCAAGGCCTACAACACATTCTAAACAAAATTGGGACAGGGTGCAAATTAGGGCCAATAATGAGATAAAATAATGAAATAATGACGTGATTTCAAACAGGTGATGTCCACAGGCAATTGTAATCTTGATTTGGTATCCACAAAGGGCTGAGTCTTTGAGGAGCAAAGAAGGACAAAGGATCTCCAGTTTGTCAACAAATACATGAGGAAATGATTGAAATGTTTTAAAACAATGTTCCTCAAAGAAAGATTGGCAGGGATTTGCATTTTTCTCTAACTACAGTTCATAATTTCGTTAAATGATTCAAGGAATCTGGAGGAATTTAAGTGCATAAAGTTCAAAGGCACAAGCCTAAGCTGAACATCTGTGTTCTCCAATCCTTCAGATGGCACTGCATCAAGAAGCGTCACTCATCAACAGCTGATATGACCTCAAGACTGGAAATGGCAGCGGGAGTCAAGAGAGTGGAAGCTCAGCGGCACCCTGTGGAATGTCATGGGATGGGCAGCAGGGACACGAGGAGGTCTGAAGGTTGCCCGTGTCTGTTGGTTGACATCTCTCTACATGCTGTGAGATATGAACAAGATAAGCCTGAGAGATTTCAGTTTCAAAGGGATGCACCTGGGCTCGTGAAATTTTAGAAGCCTACTTCCTGCTGCTTTTAACCTCAGGTTTTAATGAAATTTGCTCTAAATTTTGTTGGATTATTTATTTATTTTAGAAGATTTGACCGCACTGCACCTTGAGCACTGTTTACTATTGATTTTGGAACTGTATTCAATAAAAGCACTTTGTCACTTTTGCACCTACGCCTTGTTTGGATGCATGTGTCCTCATCTGCCTGGTTCATCTTGGTAACATTATCGATGGTAGCAGGTTCCAGAGGCTCCTGGAAGAAATTGGTAGCATGGAACTAACCAATATTGTCACACCATGACTGTGCTGCAGTAGTTGTATCTTGGGGCTGGAGTGCTTTAACATCTACTAGTGGTCACAACAGCAAAAAACGTGAAGCACTTTATCCCTTCTACATCTATGCACAGGAGAATATGGACGCTCCTCCTCTGCTTCCTCTAATCCACAATCTTCTCTTTGGTTTTAGGGACATTGAGAGTGAGTTTGTTATCCTGGCACCATCTCTCCAGTGGTCTCATTTCCTCTCTATAGACCCTCTCATTGTTATTGCTGATGAGGGCATTGATAAATGTATTGTCAGCGATCTTGATGGTGGTGAAGTTTTTACAGTAGTAAGGGCAATTACAGTTTGTTTGTCCTTTTAGACTTTAAGCCCATCTGGAAGGACACCAAACACATCTGTTAATGGATTAAGAGGGATTGTGACACCAAGGCAGTCTGAAAGGCATTTAAAGATTTTGGTCCAGCATGATGTTAATTTGCCCAAAACATGTGACCCAGTGAGGCTGGAACTTGATTGCACCGTTCGCAGATTGGATCTCGCCCTGGAAACATTTTGGACAATTTTAAATGAGATAGATGTGCTCGATATATAATTTTGAGTTGAATAATTGTATGCTTTGCACACATGGAAATCGAGTGAATTCTCTGCATTGCTACCTTGCATTCTTTTTGTGAGATGTTGAGTGAGAGATCTTTTTCCCACTGTTCTCTTGGATATTTGAAAGGGAGGGACCGTAAAATGTTTTTATATATTACGGGAATGGTGTCTGACTCCTCGCGGCTGATAAATATTTCTTCCAGAATAGAGGTAGGAGGGAGGTGAGGGGAATTGGGTAGGTTTGATTGACAAAGTTTCTGATTTGAAGATAGTGAAAGAAATGTGTTGTTGGAAAGTTAAATTTGGAGAGTAATTGTTCGTAGAATGTAAAGACACTGTCTATGTACAGATCTCTAAGTGATTTGATCCCAAATGTTTTCCAGACATTAAAAACTGTGTGCATCTGAGAGGGTTGAAAAGTCTCTAAATGTGTGCATTATATTTTAATGGTCAATGATTTTGTCTATCTCTTTGTTTGTGATTGCTGGGATTACATTGCTAACTTCCTGCTTGTGGACTTGTTGAGCTGAGCTTATTAGCTTTCCCTCCATGTTCATAGTAATGATGTCTTAATTTATAAACGAGTTGTTCAGTTCCATTAGTTGTCAAGAGGTTCAGTGCTGAATGCAGAGCTTGTCTTTTCCTACGAAAAATCACATGTGCATCATTGAAAGGTTTAAATTGCCCGACTGTCCAGGTTGTTGTCTGTGCAACTGATCCTTGGACGCTGATGCAAGAAAACACAAACATCCCCAACTAACTCGGCCCACCAACAAGTCAGTACATGCACAAAGTAATAGGGAAATTTATAAAAGATAATATATAGAACTTGATACCTATTAAGGTTAGTTATTTAAAAGTGAAAGGCATAAACCTGACCTAAGCAGTTACCAAACCTTATTTTAGTTACGGACTGGGAAATGCATATGTCAGTGGTTCTCAACCTGTGGGGCGGCCCCCCCTAGAGGGGCGCGAAGTAACAAAAAGGGGGGCGTGAAGATGTGAAAAAAAGAAAACAAGAATCAAAAATATGAAAAATACATCTATTGAAACCAAAACAAATTAACTTAAACTACATTCTGATACTAGAAAAATAAATACAGATAGATAAATTTTATAGATAAATATCGATAAAAGATAAGTAGATATAATAAAATATGCATCTGTGATATATCATTAATTAAAAACGAACAAATTGGTATTAGTGGGCTCCTTTCAAATAAACGTTAGGGGGGTGCGATTAAAACTGTTATGAAAACTCGGGTCGCAAATACTTAAAGGTTGAGAAATGCTGGCCTATGTAATTTTGCTGTGGACCCAACAAGTAAAAACAAAATTTCAAAACTTAAGCATGATTGTTACGTCCGCTTAGCCTCCCTGCAATGCTGTTTCTGTTGCTATCATTGCAAGTGTTTGTGAAATGTGAGGTACTGTGTCAAGCAAAGAGCTGCTGCATGCATACTGACTGCGGTGCTGTCTTCATTTTGGTAACATAACACCGGTGACAAGAATGAAGCATTCATTCTCCCCACCTTCTGCATTCCTTGCAGTCCCAGGCAAACCTCTGGTGCTATGAACTCGCTGGATTGAATCATTTGGAACCTCGGGTCAAGAATGTCTCGGAACACGTACAAATCGGGTTCCGAACAAAAAGTTTGCCAAACTTTTGCATCTGTTCACAACCACACACCCAGGTGACGAACAAGCCAGTTTTCCTTCCGGTTCGTACGCGCCGATGATTTCCACACGTGTTCAGTCTCTCCCTATGCATTCCCTGTGCAGCGAGCGAGCGAGAGAAAGAGTGCACGAGAGAACGAGAGAGAGAGCGTGAGAAAACAGTTAAAGAAGGCAGTAAGGCCGAGAAGGCAGTTAAAGAATGTCCTGGGCTTGTTTTTAAAGAGACTGCTTCAAGCACTGTTTTAATCTCATTGTATTTAATGAAGACTTTTTTCTATTGGATTTTAACCTCCACTTCACTTCTGTTTTTATGGGATCATTTATTTATTGAAGGATTCTGAAAGCACTGCACTTTATTTAATTTGGACTTTGTTTTTGATTGTCGTTTTGTTGATTTTAATAAAATCACTTGACACTTTTTGCACCCTCCGATTGCTCCATTGTAGTGCCTCACTGTCATGCTCATCGGTAACATTACAGATGGTGACGGGTTTAAGGGCTCCCGGAAGCGGGATGGGAGCATGAAGCGATCCCGCATCGTCACAGACTTTACCTCAAAACTGTAATCTCCTCTCCACCCAGTTCCTCCTCACTTCCTTCATGCTAGAACTCGACTAGTGCAAGGTTAGTTTTCTTGGTTGTTTATGGTTAGTTTTTGTATAAATTACGGATTTTTCAAATGTTAATTTTCTTCCCTGTGCTTAAAACTCATTAAAAAAGTGTTTACAAAGAGCGGTTCGTAAGGCTATAGCATTAACTCTTGCAATGTTAGTTTTCTCTGTTCAAGGTTTTCTCAGTGTTATTCAATGTTATTACATTTAGTTTACTATTACACTGTGCATTCTATGATATAATGAACTATTTTTGTGCTTAAAAATCTTAAAAAAATATATTTACATACAGCTCGTACGGTCCGGAACGGATTAATTGTATTTACATACAGTCCTATGGGGGAAATTACTTTGGGTCACAACTAAATCGGGTTGCGACCAGAGTTTTGGAATGAATTACAGTCGTGACTCGAGGTTCCACTGTACTTAGCAGCCGTTGGCCTGGAGGAGATTAGCAATGCTTGTAAAACAGCCATACTTATACATTGCCTAGGCACTAAAGGCCAACGCATCTTTAAAATCCTCGGGACTGTGGCTGCATATTCTACAACAGTAAGCCTTGCGGCGTTTCATTTCTCTTCACCACAAAGTCTCATCGATCCAACGAATCCTCTTCCATCAGTGCAAACTGCCAGACGTGTCAATTCATTAAGTCATGGGCATTAGCCAGTTACATGAGGGATTTATCAGGAACCAACCTGTGGAAGATACCAGTTACCCTAATGTTAATGATAGATTTCTGATGGCACCAGATGGTGCGACTCTTGTTAAAGCAACTGTCATGGTACCTCAAGTTGAATCAGCCACCGGACACACGTATAAATTTGCTGTTTCTCCAGTCCAGCACCATCCCACTGCATGACAAGTAATTGAACCCACCTGTGTTGCTGGTGAGGATGCACTTTCATTTCAGGACACCTCCGAATCTTTCAAGACAGCACTGCAGGAACTGTGGCTCCACCAAACATAAGTCAAGAGCTCCGAAGGGCCACACAGAGGGACACAGGTGCTGGTACTGTGAGGATCTTAACCACTCTGCTAAAGTCTGTTGTTCAGTACCCACTTTATCTGTACCAACAGGACTGTTGCCTTCCACTCAAACTGCATCAACCACTCTTCTCTCAGTGAGCTCCACAGCCGCTAACTTCAAAACGTGTATTTTATGGTTTGGAGGGTGTGTGTCTTCATCTACTGTTGGACATGGGCAGGGTTACCTGGTTCTTAAAAAAATGTATAGCCAAAGACAGCTAAAAAATATCCAATTTTCCCCCCAAAATAGCCCAATACCTCAGGGAGACATATTGACACATTGGAAACTGTGAGGGGGAGTTACAATGAGATGGTTAGGTAAATACCAATAAATCCCAGGATTTCAGATGCCAGGTGTTAGAAGTGGGTCCCTGCAGACATTTTCCAGAGTGGTGTATATATCATCATACACCAGAGATTTTATAACAGTAAAGAATATACTCAAGTGCAAATAGCAGCGAAAAGGAGCACCAGATGGATGAAAAATATGATAAAAATGTGGTTGTTTGCAAAATAGCCCATAAAACTATGTTGTCTGTTATGGACATGGAGCAGCGGTGTCTGTGCTTACTTCAGCTTCTGTCAAACAGTTCTTCTCTTTCCTGACTCTCATTGCTCCTTCTGCTGTTGCTAAATTTGAAATAGTGGACTCACTGCCCCTGCTTGAATGCTCGGGCCACAAGTACTTCACTGATTTCACATTTCACGTCGCTCACCATGCTGCCAACTTGTTATGACTGGATGTATTTACAGCTCTGGGATTAACACTCCTAGACACTGATGGGTCAGCTGTCCTCATTGTCAGCTCACCATGGCTTCAGCAATGGCCCGCTATTTTCACAGGCTTCGATGGTCTTTCAGCATTTAACTGCTTGAACCTTCCATATGCCTTGTCAATCAACCTCTCCTTTGGGTTTCTCTGGCTTTCCAAAATTGAGTGGCTTGTAAACTGTGCAAAATGTTGGATGTGGAGTTGAACTGTGCGCCTTTTTTAAATAAGATATACAACACCGTGTCACGTAAAGAGTTGGTGCGTGCATACTGGCCATTGTGCTGTCCTCACTTTGTCAATATAACAATGAGCGCCACCCGGTGGCCTGTTTGATGGTGACACCTAGAGTGGAATTTATTCTGCACATGACTGTTCTTTCCTTAACCCTGCCTGCTCATCCCTCCTCTTCTGATCGACTGATCATTTGAGCCTTTCCAGTATAACCATGTTGAAGATCTTTCCAGAACCAGACCTGAGTGGAATGGACATTTCACCCAAAATAGACATTACATAAAGTATAAATTATAGTGATAAATAATAAACCAAAGGTAATATTACAGAGAGCACTTGGGGACTGAGAGATTTAAAGTTCTGCCTCAAGGCAATTTAGCTGTGACATGTAGACCCCAACCTGGCCACAGTTTAGGAGAAGGTTCTTTAGGGCATTCCATGTCCCTCACACACACTCCAAAGATGTTCCTGTCAGGCTGATTTGAATTTTAGTTTTTGGATTTGCTTAGAAGTGGATGGGATGGGATGGGGGCGGCACATTGGTGCAGTGGGTAGCGCTGCTGCTTCACAGTTAGGAGACCCGGGTTCGCTTCCCTGGTCCTCCCTGTGTGGAGTTTGCATGTTATCCCCGTGTCTGTGTGGGTTTCATGCAGGTTAGGTGCATTGGTGATTCTAAATTGTCCCGTGTGTGTGTGTGTGTGTGTAAGCCCTATGGTGGGCTGGTGTCCTGCCCAGGGTTTGTTTCCTGCCTTATGCCCTGTGTTAGCTAGGATTGGCTCCAGCAGACCCACGTGACCCTGTAGTTAGGATATAGCAGGTTGAATAATGGATGGATGGGATGGTGTCCTGGCTGACTCCTTTATCAAATCTAATTTTGCTGTCTTAGGGTCTGGCCATGCAAATAAATGTATGCTGTACTTTGTTATTAGGATTTACAAAAAGCCATATACAATAAAAATATCTAAAGATCAGGAAATATTTTCTTCTCTTTGGAGCAAATAGCTAATTTAAATTCAAATAGTTTCCTGGAAATCACGTGTCTAAAGAAGACGCACAAGCTACACCTGTTGGCAGACTGCCAGCAGACCTGTTATGAAGCCAGAAGAGCGTCAGCTGTGCAGAGCCTGAAACGCCTTGAAGTGCTGGGAGTAACAATGGGGGCATCTCCGAGCATGTAAGCATTTGATTTCTTTAACATCCAGAATTTCTGCTTATGTTACAAAGATGAGGATTGAATTAAATACAATAATATTACTTATGATTTGAGGATGTTCTATTTCTTATTTATTTAGGATATCATTTGGAAGCAAACATTTTCTAGGCTGAATGAAATTTCTTTTTGAAATTAAGAGTCTCACCTTTATTTAAGTTAACCAGAATCAGTACTTTTTATATGCTGTTGACTTGTGAGTTGGTGTCTTGTTCACCAAAGACGAGGCTGAGGCTCAGTAACTTAACTAAACCAGTTCTGTTTTTCCCGAAACATGAACAGCTAGGATGTTTATTGTAGCTCGATCTACCATTGTACTACACACAGACGCAGAAAACAGGTAGGGTTAGGGTCAGGGCAGTGGCCAAGTTATAATGTTCACAGCAACACCCAACAGGCGACAGGCACTTATTGCACATGGCAGCGGTCAGCTTGCAGTTGTTTCTGTGGTGCTGAGATGGACAAGCAGCCCTCAACAGATGCGGCAGTCACGATTATGTGTGTTGTCCCATTGGTGAGAGTCTCAAAAGAGTGCAGAAGTCTCACAATTCATTCACATCTTTTTGATTTTTAAGTGATTTTTTTTACATGTACATGGTGTTTTATTTTCATTCCACTTCATCAGTTTGAACTATATTGTTAAGTCCCTTACATAAAATCGAAATGAAAATCTGTTTTAATTTGAGATTACAATGTGACAAAACAGAAGGATGAATCCTTTCTCAAGGTACTGTAATAACAGTTTTATTCTTCCATCTTGTAGATAGTGGTCTGACATTGGTTTCTTTACATTTACATTGCTGCTTATTCTCAAAACAAACTTTTTATGTGTACTCCATAATCAATATGGAAAAGTGTCTCATGTCAAACCACAAAAAAAAAATCAACAGAAAGATTAAACATTACCATAAAGTGAAAAAATCTAATACATTGACTTTAATGGCATGATGAAAAAGAAGAAGACAAAGATAAAATTCAGGTAAAGAGCAAACACTTATTGGAAAAGTAAGTCAAAAAGCACAAATGTCAAAGTGATTTTCTGCAGTGTGAATTTCTCTACTTGCTACTGTAATTAAAGTTAATTTTTTATCAATTTTATAAGAATTTCTTGCCCGTGGCAACTTAAAACCTGTTTAACTTGGATGACTTTAGAAACAAAAAACAAGGCACAGCTTTCGAGAACCTTGTTTGTTCAGCGGCTCTTGCAATGTTGACGGTATTGTGTGGCGATAAGTCTGCTTACCAACTTGACCCTCTTTTGTGATATGGCTTTGCTAATACATTGATAAGCTGGCAGAAGACATTGAAGGTCAATTACATGGGAGAGTCTTACCCATTGAAAATTATTCACAACAGCAGAATGAATCAACTGAAAGAAGACAGTTGGCTGGGCTGCTTGTGTTTGTGCAATACACCCTTGATAAACTCACAGGTGATAAAAGAAATAACAGATAATTGGGCTGCCAATTAGGACCTTCAACTTACAGAGAGGTGCAGGAGATAACTGGCCAATTTGAGACACATTCCTAAAATTAGTTGGTGTGGTGTGATGCTTGTCCTCTGTGGCAAAATACAGGGTGGTTCATATCTAATTATGCAGATCCAGATCGTCGGGATGACTTTGATTTATGCGGGGACGATTCCAGTTCAGCGCAAAGGCAATTCTTCATGCCGTCAGTTCGCACACTTCTCGATGGTCTGGGATTTTTCGGGTGATTTTCTATGTAATAAATGTAATAAGTTATAGCATAATGAAAATTGCATAATCAGATCTGGATCACCCTATACTGTACTCATCCAACTTAAGACCACGTGTTTAGTGTTCTTTATTAATTGTTCTAGTCAAACAATTCAATCATTTTAAATGTCTTAGTGTATGTTTAACTAGTAAATAAAGTTTTTTAAGAACTTCTTGGGTTGCAATTCCTCTTTCATAATAACTAGAAGGGAAGAACACAATAACATGCTAATGTAAAATTAATGTTTATTATCACATTGATCGCTTAACATCTAAAATTGGATGATGAGTCCCATCTTAGTGAGGACATCTGGCTTCCCCTGGAAAGCATTAGGGAAAGCGGCCTTATTTTGGGAGTGTGTTACAGACCACCCAACGCAGACAATAACTTCAATGCATATTCTTTAATAATATTAAAAGGCAAGTTTACAGGGTGATATTATAGTCATGGGGGATTTCAAATACCTGAATATTAACTGAGATAACCTTTCAAATAGAGGAGTACAAGAGCAGGAGTTTTTAGACGTAATCAGGGACTGTTTTTAACACCATATGTTAAAGCACAAACACAGGGGGGCACCTGTCTGGATTTTGTATTTTGTAATAATCAGGACAGAATTGAGGATGTATGGTATAGGAGAATATGAGGGCAACCATTAAGAAGGACATTAAAGAAGATTAAAGATAGAGAAGAATATAGCAGATAAGACCAAAGACAATCGACAGAGATTTTTTCAGTATTTTAGCACTTAACGAACAGCTAAGGAGGAGGTGAAGTGCATCAGGAGTAGTATAAAATGGCACTGATATCGATCAAAAACTTGACAGGTGTACATCACACACCCTTATATTTTCAGTACACCCAAGATGTAGCCTAGTTATTGGAAGTTGCATCCTCTACTCTGTACCTGCTGTGTTGTTTGATTGGCATCAGGCATTTTGGCTGTCATCCGAATGGAAGTAGTCGGCCATCTTAGCTGTAGTCAGAGAGGAGTGGCCATCTTAGTCATGGTCTGAAAAGGGGTGGGCAGCTCTGGAAGCCGAGGACAACCTTGGGTCTGTAAGGAAACAAAGTAAGTCAGTTATGGGGCAGAGCAGGGCATCCTAGTCCTAGGTGAGTACAGCACCAGCCTGTGCAGAAGGTACAGAGAGTATGAGTGACAGAACAAGAGAGAGGATGTACAAGAAGACTTTAAAGAGAATCTACTTCACTCCCAAGTAGACAGGCAGATTTGGCATCATTAACAACCTCTTAAGAAATGTATCAGGTCATGGAGAAGATGTCAAGTGAAAAAATGTGTTGAAGTGGATTGATGAGTGGACAAAATACCTACTGAGTATACAAACCAGCAGGGCCAAAGTTCAAGAAAAACAGAGCAATTGTTTCAACGGTCGATGACCAGTGGCAAGCAGATTTGGTAGAGATGTCTTAATACTCAAAAATCAATGATGGATATAAATTTATACTCACATATATAAATGTGCTCTCAAAATATGCTTCGGCTGTGCCTTCAAAGGCCAAAACAGGGAAAGAAGTTTCTCAGGGTTTTAGTTTGATTTTAAGACAGGGAAGAGTTCTTAAGAAACTACAGGCAGAGAGTTTCATAACACTTTGGTGCAAAAAGTACCAAAACAGAACAATATTTTACATTTTGTCACGAACAGTGAAGTATAAGCAAGTATAGTGGAACGATTCAATAGGAGGTTAAAGTCCTGTGAGAACAAAAAAAAAACAAAAACAAAAAAAACAAACAAACCTGCAAACAAGGTGCAGCCCCAGTCTGTAATAAATTGTTTATGGTATCACATGCTTTATACATTTTTATTTCACTAAATTCTACAAACCATTCGGGTTAACATTTGTCTACTAGATGGTCAGCCTCTACAATGAAGATAATACTTTCTGTATTTTCTGTATTTTCTGCAGCAATGTGTTTTGTTGTTGTAGAATCTATGTTTTGCTTCCTTCAGGCATAAAGAATGGAGATAGGAGATAGGAGAGTGTCTACATGGAGAGCTGCTGTTGTACACCTTAGCAGCATCAGACCATGACCCAGGGGATAGAGAACATACAGTGGGATGCAAAAGTTTGGGCAACCTTGTTATTAGTCATTATTTTCCTGTATAAATCGTTGACGATAAAAAATGTCAGTTAAATATATCATATAGGAGACACACACAGTGATATTTGAGAAGTGAAATGAAGTTTATTGGATTTACAGAAAGTGTGCAATAATTGTTCAAACAAAATCAGGCAGGTGCATAAATTTGGGCACCGTTGTCATTTTATTGATTCCAAAACTTTTAGAACTAATTATTGGAACTCCAATTGGCTTGGTAAGCTCAGTGACCCCTGACCTACATACACAGGTGAATCCTAGAATGAGAAATGAGAGTATTTAAGGGGGTCAATTGTAAGTTTCCCTCCTACTTTAATTTTATCTGAAGAGTAGCAACATGGCGGTCACAAAACAACTCTCAAATGACCTGAAGACAAAGATTGTTCACCATCATGGTTTAGGGGAAGGATACAGAAAGCTGTCCCAGAGATTGAAGCTGTCTGTTTCCACAGTTAGGAACATATTGAGGAAATGGAAGACCACAGGCTCAGTTCAAGTTAAGGCTCGAAGTGGCAGACCAAGAGAGATTTCGGATAGACAGAAGCGACGAATGGTGAGAACAGTCAGAGTCAACCCACAGACCAGCACCAAAGACCTACAACATCATCTTGCAGCAGATGGAGTCACTGTGCATCGTTCAACCATTCGGCGCACTTTACACAAGGAGATGCTGTATGCGAGAGTGAAGCAGAGGAAGCACAAACAGAGCCGCTTGAGGTATGCTCAAGCACATTTGGACAAGCCAGCTTCATTTTGGAATAAGGTGCTGTGGACTGATGAAACTAAAATTGAGTTATTTGGGCATAACAAGGGGCGTTATGCATGGAGGAAAAAGAACACAGCATTCCAAGAAAAACACCTGCTACCTACAGTAAAATATGGTGGTGGTTCCATCATGCTGTGGGGATGTGTGGCCAGTGCAGGGACTGGGAATCTTGTCAAAGTTGAGGGACGCATGGATTCCACTCAGTATTAGAAGATTCTGGAGACCAATGTCCAGGAATCAGTGACAAAGCTGAAGCTGCGCCGGGTCTGGATCTTTCAACAAGACAACGACACGAAACACTGCTCAAAATCCACTAAGGCATTCATGCAGAGGAACAAGTACAACGTTCTGGAATGGCCATCTCAGTCCCCAGACCTGAATATAACTGAAAATCTGTGGTGTGAGTTAAAGAGCGCTGTCCATGCTTGGAAGCCATCAAACCTGAATGAACTAGAGATGTTTTGTAAAGAGGAATGGTCCAAAATACCTTCAACCACAATCCAGACTCTCATTGGAACCTATAGGAAGCGTTTAGAGGCTGTAATTTCTGCAAAAGGCGGATCTACTAAATATTGATTTCATTTCTTTTTTGTGGTGCCCAAATTTATGCACCTGCCTGATTTTGTTTAAACAAATATTGCACACTTTCTGTAAATCCAATAAACTTCATTTCACTTCTCAAATATCACTGTGTGTGTCTCCTATATGATATATTTAACTGACATTTTTTATCGTAACAACCAACGATTTATACAGGAAAATAATGACTATTAACAAGGTTGTCCAAACTTTTGCATCCCACTGTAAAAGGCAGAGAGAGAATGGTGATGTGAAGGAGCCAGTAAGAGCAGGAGACAGAGGAGAGAGAAGGCCAGTACAAGTGTACAGATGCTGCACTGGCGTTTGAGCCGACAGAGACAGGCGGACACAGACAGAGAGTCACAGGAAGCCATCTCTCCTGAAGCCGATTCCTGGTGTGACCCCATAAAGGAATAATACAGACCAGCTTAAGTGGAGCCTTTAATTCTACATCAAAATATACTTCAGTATCAGTTTTGCCTTTTTTCTATTCTAGAATTCAGTTTCAACATGAGGTAAAGTGACTCGTGTGCCCCCACAAATAACGGTATGGTTATGATAACTCTTAGCATGTCATCATCATTAGATGCTGTTTTTCTTTATATAAACATCTTTCATTTTTGTCCTGCTGAAATACTCGTAATAAAGAGGTGGCAGTTTTACCTTGATTATTTATTTCTCAATCATTAATCTTTTTTTCATTTTTATAACTTTATGGTTACAAGTTGATGATACAGCTTTTCCTTTGGTACACTCTCATGAGGCAGTGAAGAGTTATAACTCACCTTATTACTTCAAGTCATTTTTATTTTTTCATTCTGTATTTTTTTGTTTTCACATTTTGCTTTACTGAAACGGTGGCAGGTGAAGAAACTCACAACAACAACATTTATTTCTAGAGCACATTTTCATACAAATGATGGAGCTCAAAGTGCTTTACATGATGAAGAATGAAAAATAAAGACAAAATATGTATGAAATAAAATTAAACAATTCTATAAAAGTAAGGTCCGATGGCCAGGGAGGACAGAGAGAACAAAAAAAAAAAAATCTGCATGGGTCCACAAGACCACCCAGCCCCCTCTAGGCATTCTACCTAACATAAATGACCTCAATCAGTCCTCATGGCATTCAGGCTTCACATGGAAGAAGTTGATGATGATGGTCATGTGAACTTCATGTGAACTTCTGGCCATTAATCCGTCAATTTAGGGACATCACGGTGCTCTGATCAGGTGGTGGTGGCGCAGATCGCCACGAATGAAAACAGGAAAAAGAACAGAAGAGAAAGTAGGGATTAGTATGAATTTCAGAGCCACCATGAATGATAATAATAATAAAATCCATATACAGAATATCAGGATTAAACTAAAATTAAGCTATGAGAAAACCATGTTAAAGTAATGAAATTTTTGCATTTTTTTAAAGTGCTCCACCGCAATAGCCTCGTGAATTTCACCCATCTTGGAAGACTTCATTTTAATATAACTGGATGCTTCCCTGCACACATACATTTTAACACCAATTAGATTTTTTCCTCTTTCAAAATGACCTGTAAATAGAAGTAGGTGATGGGTTAAAAGCTGTCTGCATCTGCAGTTCTTCAGCTAAAGTTTTATTTCTGTTAAGCAGAAACCGATCATTGAGCTACCATGGACATCTTTGTCTTACCTACAGTGCATCCGGAAAGTATTCACAGCACGTCACTTTTTCCACATTTTGTTATGTTACAGCCTTACTCTAAAATGGATTAAATTCATTTTTTTCCTCAGAATTCTACACACAACACCCCATAATGACAACATGAAAAAAGTTTGAGGTTTTTGCAAATTTATTAAAAATAAAAAAACTGAGAAAGCACATGTACATAAGTATTCACAGCCTTTTCCATGAAGCTCCAAATTGAGCTCAGGTGCATCCTGTTTCCCCTGATCATCCTTGAGATGTTTCTGCAGCTTAATTGGAGTCCACCCGTGGTAAATTCAGTTGATTGGACATGATTTGGAAAGGCACACACCTGTCTATAGAAGGTCCCACAGTTGACAGTTCATGTCAGAGCACAAACCAAGCATGAAGTCAAAGGAATTGTCTGTAGACCTCTGAGACAGGATTGTCTCGAGGCACAAATCTGGGGAAGGTTACAGAAAAATTTCTGCTGCTTTGAAGGTCCCAATGAGCACAGTGGCCTCCATCATCCGTAAGTGGAAGAAGTTCGAAACCACCAGGACTCTTCCTAGAGCTGGCCGGCCATCTAAACTTAGTGATCGGGGGAGAAGGGCTTTAGTCAGGGAGGTGACCAAGAATCCAATGGTCACTCTGTCAGAGCTCCAGAGGTCCTCTGTGGAGAGAGGAGAACCTTCCAGAAGGACAACCATCTCTGCAGCAATCCACCAATCAGGCCTGTATGGTAGAGTGGCCAGACGGAAGCCACTCCTTAGTAAAAGGCACATGGCAGCCCACCTGGAGTTTGCCAAAAGGCACCTGAAGGACTCTCAGACCATGAGAAAGAAAATTCTCTGGTCTGATGAGACAAAGATTGAACTCTTTGGTGTGAATGCCAGGCGTCACGTTTGGAGGAAACCAGGCACCGTTCATCACCAGGCCAATACCATCCCTACAGTGAAGCATGGTAGTGGCAGCATCATGCTGTGGGGGGCAGGAACTGGGAGACTAGTCAGGATAAAGGGAAAGATGACTGCAGCAATGTACAGAGACATCCTGGATGAAAACCTGCTCCAGAGCGCTCTTGACCTCAGACTGGGGCGATGGTTCATCTTTCAGCAGGACAAAGACCCTAAGCACACAGCCAAGATATCAAAGGAGTGGCTTCAGGACAACTCTGTGAATGTCCTTGAGTGGCCCAGCCAGAGCCCAGACTTGAATCCAATTGAACATCTCTGGAGAGATCTTAAAATGGCTGTGCACCGACGCTTCCCATCCAACCTGATGGAGCTTGAGAGGTGCTGCAAAGAGGAATTGGCGAAACTGGCCAAGGAAAGGTGTGCCAAGCTTGTGGCATCATATTCAAAAAGACTTGAGGCTGGAATTGCTGCCAAAGGTGCATCGACAAAGTATTGAGCAAAGGCTGTGAATACTTATGTACATGGGATTTCTCAGTTTTTTTATTTTTAATAAATTTGCAAAAACCTCAAACTTTTTCACGTTGTCATTATGGGGTGTTGTGTGTAGAATTCTGAGGAAAAAAATGAATTTAATCCATTTTAGAGTAAGGCTGTAACATAACAAAATGTGGAAAAAGTGACGCGCTGTGAATACTTTCCGGATGCACTGTAGATAGATAGATAGATAGATAGATAGATAGATAGATAGATAGATAG
>JANRMT010028174.1:5132423-5143464 GCA_026402145.1 Polypterus bichir lapradei
TAGATAGATAGATAGATAGATAGATAGATAGATAGATAGATAGATAGATAGATAGATAGATAGATAGATAGATGACCAGGTTTCAGAAGTTAGCTTGCAGGGAGAGCCATTGAAAAGAGAGGATAAATTTAAATATCTAAGGTCAGTGGTACCCGCAATGAAGAAGCAGAGATAATCCATAGGGTACAGTGGGGATGAAATGATTGGAAGAAAGTATCAGGAATATTGTGTGATCAAAGAATTAAGGTGAAGAATAAAGGTAAAATGGTGGTAAAACCAGAAATAATGCATGGAGCTGAGACATTGGCAGTAGGGAGCAAGGGAGAAGTTAGACATGACAGGAATGAGAATGTTTTGATGGATGTGTGGAGTTACAAAAAAAGACACAATGAGAAATGAGAAATGAGTCAGAGGTTCCACAAAAGTGGAAAAGTACAGGAAATTACAGGAAAATAGGTTGAAGCGATGTGGACAAGGGATGAGGAGATACAAGGAGTATATGGGCAAATGAGTGATTGGAATGGAAGTCCCGGGGAACAGAAAGCAAGGAAGCTGTGCAGGACTGGCTGATCATAGAAGTGGGAAAAGGTCAAGAAGAAGAAGAAGATTCTACCATGAAACACCTCCAGAGGATTAGAATAGGAAAAAAAATTCCAAGTGACTACATTTTGCAAGTAATAATTACATTAAAAACAATTCTAAGTGTTATTTATAATTTTTTAAATTTCTGAATAATTGATTTGAAAAACATATTTTTTACTCTAAAATCGTGTTTTTCTATTTTAAACTTTCATCTCTCTGAAATTGGATGTGAGAGTGCAATTCTGATTCGGATCCAGCGTCTTCTAATGTTTTAAGAATGCCTAAAATTTCTGATGGGTGCAAATTTTATTTATTGCAGAAAGTGTCTTTTGGTGTTTTATGCTTTTTATACTAATTAATTTAGACCACTTTGAAGATATCTGTTTTCACTTTGGCATTGAAGGCTATATTTTTGTTGTCAAAAAAAGCAAAATTAAATCCACTGAAATTTAAAGTTGTATGAAAATAAAATGTGAAACCTTCCAACGGGTGAAAACTTTTTATAGACACTGTATGTATAGTAGGATCTCGTTATCAGATTTGCAGAAGCTGTAACCATACTGTACATATGTCAGAATAAAACAAAATGTTTATAATTTTCTGCTCAGATTTGTTAGCCTCTTTGCAGATTTATATTTTTGAAATTACTAGTATTTCATCCATCCATTTATTGAATCTGCATGCTCGTGTGTTAAATTTCACGTTAGTTGGGAAATGTGTGGGACTTTGCTTATGTACAGTTTTATGCATCTGGATTTTTTTGTGGGTACGCACATTTACAGTTTTGTCAATGCATCGTGTTTCAGTGTGAATTCTACGCACAGTTTTATACATGAGGCCTCTGGAGATACAAGGTAAGGCCCTAACCACCATAATGGCACTTCATTGCTGTCTCCAATCTGACCAGAATGAGTGAATTTGGTTGTACTCTGTGCTGGACTGGCATCTCCACTAGCACTGCCTCCTGCTTTTCACCTCCCTGCAGTCCTGCATTAAACTAAAAGAGATGAGAAAATGGATAGAACTCTTATGATTGTGATAAACGGCTGAACTTATATCATTTATGTGCTTAATTTCACAGGCAGGGATTGTCATCTGAAGATGTCTCACCTTTGGAAATGGCTGCCCTGGGTCGACCCTTCAAGGTGGGGATGCTCTATGACTGTCGCACTGACTCTCTCATTCCAGGTAAGAGCAAATGCAAGTTTTTATGTTATGCTCTCTCAAAAAAAAAAAAAAAAAAAAAAACTGCAGTGGTATTTTAAGATCCAAGTTTGATGCAAATATCCAAATTAGAATTTTTCTTATTTGTTTCATCTTGTTTTTTCATCAGGTGTTACTCTATGGGACTTGGAAAACCTCCAGAAAGACCTCAACATTAAACCTCAGAAGAACACGCAGGTCAATATCATCAAGTCAGACTCCTGGGATGAGAAAACTTCAGTCTTAAATATGACAGCATCACTTAAAGCGAGCTTCTTGTGTGGCTTGATTGAGGTTGGAGGGTCTGCCAAGTACCTCAATGACACCAAATCATCCAAACGTCAGTCCAGGGTCACCCTGCACTACAGCACAACAACAAGAATGGAGCAGCTCACCATGAGCTGCTTAGGGAGGCAGAACGTCATCTATCCAGAGGTGTTTGAGCAAAAATCGGCCACCCATGTTGTAACAGGCGTGTTGTATGGCACTCAGGCTTTTTTTGTTTTTGATGAATGGGACTCTATCTATCTATCTAAAGAGGAAGAGAATCAAGATAACAAAGGAAAATTAGAAACATTAATTAAAAAATGTATTTCTGTAGATGGAACAAGAGCCCTTGAAATGACAGATGATGACAAGAAAACTGCTGACCATCTTAACTTCACATTCTATGGTGATTTTCTCCTTGATCACAAACCTACAAGCTCTAAGGATGCCATGCAGATTTACACCAATTTGACTAAGCATATTGGCCAAGATGACAAGCTAGCTGTGCCTGTCCAGGTCTGGCTGTACCCACTGAAACATCTCGACTCACAGGCTGCTCAGCTGGTACAAGAGGTCAGTGTGGCACTCGTGTCCAAATCTCAGGAGGTCCTGGAGGAATTAGACGAGCACATCATGAGGTGTAATGACATCATAGAGGACAGTGTTGTCAATAACTTTACTATAATTGAGAAAAATGCTGAGAAATTCAAATCATTGCTTTATTATTATAAATGTATTTTTCAAAGAGACCTCGCAAGAGTCTTGCCAGCTATCAGAAGGGGTGATGCAAGTGAGGCAGATCTGGGAGACATTCTGAAAAAGAAAGAAGAGTCACCATTCAAGAAGTGTGTCATAAAAACAAGGCTGGAGAAAAGAGAAAAGGAAATCACTATGCTCAGAAGTTTCTTTAATCGAATTAAAGAGATGAAACTTAATATTGTTATAAATGACATGAATACATTAATTTATGACACTAGCATAGAAAATATTGTCTGTTTGACGTTCACTTCACTCCATGTGTGTCGGTCATACATGTTGGAAATGGAACGCTATCTTCAAACCTCATCTAGGCAGTCTCCATATCATCTCTCAGAGCCAAGTGATGAGTTAATCATCCAGAATTTCAGACAGCATTCCCAGCGTTTCATTGAATTTGCTAAAGTTAACCAAAACAGCAAGACAACAAGATTTCTCATCCACTCCAAGCCTGATGTTGAATATCTTGGAGCATCAGTCTATTTGTATAAACGTGGGCGTCTCATCAACCACAACTTTCAGCTCCCATCTAAACCTGAGACTCTTGTGGTCAACTTCCAAACAGAAAACAGCGTAATCCTAAACTTAAAACCACCAAAGTGTGACATTGAAGGGTACAGAGTGGAGTATAAGCAACTAGAAGATAAAGAATGGAAGACTATCAACACGACTGATAAAAGTGTAAAATGTACCATCACAAAGTTACGTCCAGCTTCAACATATCAACTCAGACACAGAGCCGTTTGTCAAGTTGGTGTGAGTCAGGCCAGTGATACGATTGAAGTGAATACACTGCCTGTTAAAAGGCCTAAAGGAAGACATGCTATAACAGACAAATGTAAGCAGATAAAAGGTGGAAAATTAAGACTTTATCTTTTGCCTTTGAAATCGAAGTTCATAAATACTGTGAAGAAGATTGAAACATTTCCGTTTAGAAACAGAACATCCATCAAACCTTCAAAATCAATTATGGTCCTTGGCGCAACAGGTTCTGGCAAATCCACCCTCATCAACGGAATGGTCAACTACATCTTAGGTGTCCAGTGGGGGGATGACTTCAGGTTCAAGTTAATCCATGAAGAAACATCTAGAAGTCAAGCTGAAAGCCAAACGTCTGCTGTCACTGCCTATGAAATGAACTACCAGGATTGTTTCAAGGTCCCATACTCCTTCACTATAGTCGACACACCAGGTTTTGGAGACACCAGAGGAATTGATCGGGACAAACAAATCATTGAGCAGATACGAGAATGTTTTTCATCTCCACAGGGGGTCCAACACATTAACGCAGTGTGCTTTGTGGTTCAGGCCTCCCAAGCTCGACTGACGCATGCACAGAAGTACGTCTTTGACTCCATTTTGTCCATTTTCGGTAAAGACATAGCCAAGAACATCTTGATCCTGATCACATTTGCAGATGGTCAGCGTCCACCAGTTCTCGATGCTATAAAGGAGTCTAACATACCGTTCCCCAAAGATAACAAAGGAAGCCCTCTTTTTTTCAAATTTAATAATTCAGCCCTCTTTGCTAATAATTACAGGACTAATAGCAGTGATTGTCTGACGTTTGACAAAATGTTTTGGGACATGGGTGCAAAGAGCATGGAGGGTTTTTTTGTTTACTTAGAGAAGATGAATGATAAAAGTTTAGCACTAACTAAAGAGGTGCTTGAAGAGCGCAGGCGCTTGGAGACGGCAGTGGAAGGATTGCAGCCACAAATCAAAGCTGCGTTGATTAAACTTGAAGAAATGAGGTGCACCCATGACATTTTAGAAAAGCATATTACTGACATAGAGAGCAACAAGGACTTTGAGTATGAAGTGGAGGAACCAGAGACAATAAGAGAGAGCATTGCAGGCACCGGCAAGTTCATCACTAACTGCCAGAAATGCAACTTCACCTGTCATTTTCCATGCTCACGTTCAGATGATAAAGATAAGATTGGATGTGCTGCTATGAATTTCGGGTTCTGCACTGTTTGTCCCGGTAGATGTGTGTGGAGTATTCACTCCAACCAACAGCACAGATTCATTTATGTGTCTAAGAAGGTCACAAAGACGTATGATGAGCTTAAGAAGAAATATGAAGAAGCAAAAGGGGAGAAGATGACAACTGAACAAGTGATAGACCGGCTTCAGCATGAATATGGTTATGTGAAAGAGGAGGTTCATAAACTCATTAAAAAGTCTTACGAAAGTATAAAACGACTTGAAGAAATCGCCCTCAGACCAAACCCGCTGTCCACTCCCGAGTACATTGAGCTCCTCATTCAGGCTGAAGAACAAGAAGCAAAGCCGGGATGGATGGAGCGAGTGAAGTCACTGCAGGAAGTGAGGGAAAAAGCGGTGATAATAGAAAAAGTCAGTAGAAATGAAAATCTCTTACCAAGTGAGCAGAAGGAGCACAATGATCAAGAGGAGTGGATGGAAGACCCGCTGTCCACTCCCGAGTACATTGAGCTCCTCATTCAGGCTGAAGAACAAGAAGCAAAGCCAGGATGGATGGAGCGAGTAAAGTCACTGCAGGAAGTGAGGGAAAAGGCGGTGATAATAGAAAAAGTCAGTAGAAATGAAAATCTCTTACCAAGTAAGCAGAAGGAGCACAATGATCAAGAGGAGTGGATGGAAGACTCGGGAAACAATTCTAGTTGGTTTAGCACACCATATCAGGAAGTAGAAGGCAAAGCAAGTTTTGAAGCCAAAGGGCAGAAGAGAAAATCATCAGAGACATTGTGCCAAGTGAATATCAAAGTTACAAAGCAACACTTCTGAAGAAAAGAAGACACAGAAAATAAAACTGTCACAAGTAAATTTGCTATATATGGTTTAATTTAAGATACTGAACGACTGTTTTTGGGAACTTAGTACCAGCACAACTGAAGACATCTGTTAGGGAATAGGATTTTATTTTGAAGTAATCAAGAATGTTAAAATGTGTTTTATTTGTCTTTCTTTTTATTCTGAGTTGTTTGTTAAAAGCTTTTTTGGAAGATAAGTGCAGTATAGAAATGCAACTTTGACTATTTTTATTTTACTGTAATTTCTGATCTCTGTAAAAGTTACTTATCTAACCACAAAAAGAGGAAATGTTAGTAGTGACAGCAGACCACAACTTAAACCTGCAAAAATGAAAGTTACCACTGTTAAAGGGCAGCATGATGAAAGTGTAGGGCAAACTTGGCATTTCTCATTCACCTAGGCATTTTGTGGCACACAGGGCTTGTTAAGACAACAGGTTTAATTTAGAAATTCAGCCGTATTTCCCAACCTGCATTCTTCAGTGAATGACTGAACAGCAGCTTGTAATGACACTTTGGTCAGCTCTGTTGTAAATCTGATTACAAAAGTGTAAATCAGAGTTGAGTGGAAACCTCTGCAGAGACTCCTTTAGACAAATAGGCAACCAAAATGACATTTATTTTTGACTCGTAACTAGAAGCTGAAGCTGAATTTAATGATGGACAAAATAAAGCACCTATAAGTTTAACTGGAAAGGGACCTTCAACCAATCACCACAGGTTTCATTTTCCTTCAAACCTAGCTACATTAATATCTTCAGTCTCTTTTGCAGGAGCTAAAGACTCAAAATACACTCTTTATTGGAGACCTGAAAGCTGATGAGCTGCCCTTTTTGGGGAAGCTGAAAGCTGATGAGCCACTCTTTTTGGGGTGAGAAGCTACCAGTTATCTGTGGAGAAAAAGATTGATGAACTTTCTTTGGCCTGGAAGCTACTATCCATAGAGTCTTGGAGGTGGACAACCTGAACGAGATCTAAGATCCACTCTGCCAAGCCAAGCTCTGTGCCAGTGATTGAGCCCAGTCTGGGAAGACTGAGGAGCAGCCATAACTTCAAGAAGGGAACTTCAGTACCTACACTCTTCTGCCAGAGAGGACCTAAAAATGAGCTGAGAAAGGCAGCATCACACCACACCACAGACAAAGGACCACATAGCAAAGACAGTGCACTACAATGCAAGAAGAGTCCTCCATATGAACTCAGAGCAACAACTCCTCACCGTTTAAATCTTTGGTATCATAAAACTGTATCGTGCCAAGATAAATCTAAATTGCCAGCAAATAGCCAGCCTCTCCTGTGTTAAATGTTTATCTGTCTTGCAGCCTGTCTTCTTTCTCAATATATATGCAGATATCATTTTTCTGTAATCCTTGTGTTTATCAATAAATTGTTTTATTTCGGTTCTTAAAATTAGTGGGCTTCGGTTACCTTGATAAAATTCTAATGGAAGTTGGAATGTTATGCAAATTATTTAATTAATTACAGGCATTGCCAAAGGAAAAGCAGCCTATTAAATAACCAATGTGATGGATGGCCGGGGATCTTGCCCCACCAGGAGGCCTGGAGAAGCAGGGGACCGGGAGAGGGGTAATTCCTTACCCAGATCACGAGAGGATGGCCTTCCTTGAAGATGTTGAAGCCACGGAGCTGGAAGAATCAACCCTGAGGGGATCCGTGGCCATCGCCAGGGGGTGCCCAAAGGACTAAGGAGCCATGGACTGCAGCACTTCCGCCACACCAGGAAGTGCTGCAAGAAGGTCATCAGGGCGCATCTGGAGCACATCATGGGTACATTATAAATCACTCCATTCGGGGAGCCGGAGTTGGGTGGAAGTGGACGGAGCTTCTGAGAGAGGAGTGGAGGCGGCAGATGAAAAGAGATAAGAAAAAGGACTGAGCAGTGAGTTGTTTGTTGGTGATTTGTGGACAGTGCGTTCTGTGCAGAAAAGAGGAATAAAAGCATGTGTTTAGACATTTGGCTGTTTCAGTGTCTGTCTGTGTCTGGGCTTCTTTTACACCAAGTTAAAATTCTCTTCTCTACAACCCTGATCTCAGGTCCTTGTTGTGCCGAATGGTGGAATGTCACTCCAGTCTGCACTCAAGCAGGTTTTCTTCAAAGACCTCTCTGTATTTGGCCACATTAACTGTTCAAGCATCTGCCTCACTACAAGAAGAGTGTCAGCCTCTGACACAAAGGCAAAGGTAGATTTAATAAAAGTCAATGAGATTGCAACCTATTGTGAAGTTTTTGATCTGGATAATTCCGAATCTAAGATAAGCAAATATTTAAGAAATACTTAGCAAAGGCTAGAATATGTGCAGGAATATACCGAGCAAGAAAAATGGCTGCTCACCCACAAAACTACAACTCAGCCTATTCATGCACGGATAGAAAGATGGAGTTTGGAAATCGGGTATAGGTTTGAGTTATTGTGCAAATTACTGGATGATGGGGAATATGCTGTGCATACAGACCCTGGTATGGCTCTAGCTGCAGCGCACAAAGAAAAGGTCAATCACCCAGGAAGTATTATGGAACACTCTTATGGAAGATGACATTGAATTCAAGAGATTGTTCATTCTAAATCTCCTACCTCCGATTAAAGAGTTAATCATGTTTGATCGTGTTGCATATAGATTTAGAATGCATGCACAAAACAGAAATAAGAAATTAAGCTGAAAAGGCATGGGAGACAAAATTTTGCATACCTGCCAAATAAGAGAAAGAAGGGTCTGAACCTCTACAAATGTGGAAAGACTGTGATAAATCACCAAGTCACCTTTTAAAAGTGAACTGTGAAGAACATTCAGTACAGCAGCAGACTACTAATGAAGAAGAACAGCTCACTGCCATTGAAAATGTCATCCAAATGATTAGATCATTCCTTGACCAGCACTTGCAGATAAATCATCAACCCAGAAAAGCAGAAGCTACTAGAGCCACTCCCCAGCGGCAATGACTAGAGGCAGACTTCCCACCCCCTCGCTATCTCTGGATAGGACGGCCTGAAACTGGTGGGAGAGTTGAAATGTGACACCAGGATCAAATCACAGAGGCCCATCTGCAGAGAGAGGAGCAGCCTCTCTCACCAGCAGATTCAAACACACAAAAAGCATATAAAGCCCAGCATTCAAAATAAATCATGTCGCTTGTCAATTATGCCTTGCGGGACACTGCCTGTTGTGCATCTCTTACAAGACTCAAAACAATGTTAGAAAGGCTAACCACTAATTAGAGGAGGGCATACATCCTACCCTTACAAGATGCTATGTATGCTCAGCCGTTCAACCACAGGAAAGGGGATTGAGAGCAACAAAAAAAATAAATCTGAATAATCATCCTTGGGGAGAATGATTGGGAATCAATGGAAACAAAAATGTGTCTTTGCCCATCTGCAACCAACAAGTACAAACTGCCAGTTTTGATGAAACCTTAAATGCTTACATAGGCCAAACTTGATGGTCAAAACTGATTAAAGGTTGAAGATCCAGACCACAATAGAACCAACTATATGATCTAGTGGACATTAATGCAAGGTTCCAGGAAACTGATAAAGTTAATTCATTCAGTTATGTAGAGCCTAAAGCACATAGACTGACTAGGCTGATTCCAGGGCTACAGGGGATGAGTTATGAAGAAAGCTTAAAAGAGCTGAACCTTTACAGGAGATTAAGAGGTGACCTGACTGAAGTGTTTAAAATTATGAAGGGAATTAGTCCAGTGGATTGAGACGGTGACTTTAAAATGAGGTCATCAAGAACATGGGGGCCACAGTTGGTAACTTGTTAAGGACGTGATGGAGGGAAGAGAAATACTGAAGGTGTCACAATGAAGGTAGTCTTTATAAGTGCCAGGTCCCTCCTGCCAGTCCAAAGCTATCATTTAGATATCCTAGCATCTCCCTAAAAATACATGCGGGACATCAAGGTGATCGCAATAACTAGAAGTTAAGGAGATGAAGCAAAGGAAGTGAAGCCAGCTTGACTTGCTGCCAAAGGAGCTTCCATGGAGTACTGAATTAAGGGTCTGCATACTGCCACGAAGGAGAGGTCTCAGTTTTTGATTTTGTCATTATGGGTTATTGAGTGTAGACTGATGGGCAAACATGACAAATGTACTGGTATCCATTTAAAATGAAATCTACAACACAACAAAGTGTGCAGAAAGTGAAGGGGACTGAAAACGTCTTTTAAAAATGTTACAGTTAAGAAATGTGAACAACAGTTAGTCACAGGCTTACCACCACTTACAAGTATCAATTGATGCCATTATTTCCCATCACTTGAGTTAGAATTTCCGGTTTATAAAGCTTTTGAACCAACACAGGATAATCTGGGCATACATTTTTAACTACATGATTTTGAAAAGTGCTGTTAAAGAATAGTTTGTATGATGTAGTCCACTATCACATATAATTGTATACAGAACACAATATGGATATGACATTGTTACAAAAACAGGTCATAAAAAACTAACTCTGCAATGAAGTAGCTAAAATAGTAAAATGCAGCAACTTTGAAATGGGATAAATAAGGCCTCAAACAATCAAGCCAACATTTTCTAACTTGCTTTTAATGTCATCCAGGAGACATCACTGGGCCAACAATGGTGGTCAGAAGCTTTGGTTCAATTGGACAGCAATGGGCTAACTCCACTATGAGAGCTATATTCTGCAGAAAAGGAAATGAAATTTAAAATTTTAAAATAAAAATGTAATCTCTCTTTTGCTATTTATTTTTCAAAGTCTATGGGCAATGATGCTATTAAGATTAAAAATATTATGAAATAAAAAAAAAGGGAAAATGAGAAAACACTTCTCTTAGACAGACAAGCAGCAAACACTTCATATTTTCTATGTGGCGGTGCGACAGACTAACATAAACTTTCGATCCCATTTGTCAGGTTTGTCTAAATGAGACAAGCAGGTTAGCAAATGCCTTTAAGCTAAATGTTAGTGAGAGTGAGCCACAAAAAGACCATTTAGGCCAGTCTATGATTTTAGAGTGTCGGTGCCCTCGTTAAACCAGAGTGAGTTTCTTTGTGCTTTAACCACTTTGTTTTGAGTGAGGCTCTTTCATAATCCCCTTATACTTAGATGTCATCTGATCTCTATTGTACTCTTGAAGTCTGAGTTTCTTAGCGTATTCCCAGGTTTTCTTGTGTTGCTGTAGTCTTTAGGCTGCACTGTTATGGTCCAATACAATTTATTATGGTTTCGGTAAGTGCAAGAAGAAGTCAACCATACATAGTGGTCAGAGAATTACATTTAGATGAGTAAGACGTCTGACTTGACGGTCCCTGTCCCTGTGAGGCATTATGCAGATGTATTACTGCTTCCCCTTGGGATTAATAAAGTATCTATCTATCTATCTATCTATCTATCTATCTATCTATCTATCTATCTATCTATCTATCTATCTATCTATCTATCTAT
>JANRMT010028174.1:5149929-5184459 GCA_026402145.1 Polypterus bichir lapradei
AGAGAGAGAGAGAGAGAGAGAGAGAGAGATGACAACAACACTCATATCAATGACAAAACAATTACATTAACAATCATGTTACGTTATTTTTAAAATATTTCCTTTTCTTTTTCATAACTTCTTTAACACACTACTTCTCCGCTGCGAAGCCCGGGTATTCTGCTAGTATATATATATAGTGGACTTGAACCCACACACTGTTTATTTACAATCTATTTACAATTTAGTCACATGCACTCCCTAGTGCCTCCTGCACCGTTCCCCCAATGTCCAGGCCTCACAGTCCTTGTGCCTTTCTCCTGGCTGCCTCCAATCCCCTCTCCAGCTCCGTCTCTCTTCCACCCGACTTCCGCGTCGACTGAAGGGAGGCGGCCCCTTAAATAGGAACCCGGATGGGCTCCAGCTGCTTCCCGGCACTCCTCCCGCTGACACGCCCCAGTGTGGCGTAAGTGCCAGCTGCGCACCCGGAAGCCGTCCGGGTGTTCCCTGTCGTCTTCCCCCCAGCACTTCCTGGTGTGGCGGAAGTGCTGGGCTCCAGGGATATTCAGCTGCAAGAAAACACAAACATCCCCAACTAACTCGGCCCACCAACAAGTCAGTATATGCACAAAGTAATAGGGACATTTATAAAAGATAATATATAGAACTTGACACCTATTAGGGTTAGTTATTTAAAAGTGAAAGGCATAAACTTACCTAAGCTGTTAGTTTATTTTAAGTTACGGACCGGTAAATGCACATGTAATTTTGCTGTGGGCCAAACAAGTAAAAACAAAAAATCTAAACTTAAACACGATTGTTACGTCCGCTCAGCCTCACAGCAGTGCCATGACTGTTGCTTTCTTTACAAGAATTTGTGAAATGTGAGATACTGTCTCAAGTAAAGAGCTGCTGCATGCATACTGACAGCGGTGCTGTTTTCATTTTGGTAACATAACACCGGTGACGAGAATGAAGCTTTTATTCTCCCCACCTTCTGCATTCCTTGCAGTGCCTGGTGAGCCTCGGGTGCTATGAAGTCGCTTGATTGAATCTTAAGAGACATACTTAGCAGCCGTTGGCCTGGACGAGATGAGCAATGCTTGTAAAACAGCCATAGTTATACATTGCCTAGGCACTAAAGGCCAACGCATCTTTAAAATCCTCGGGACTGTGGCTGCATATTCTGCAACAGTAAGCCTTGTGGCATTTCATTTCTCTTCACCACAAAGTCTTATCGATTCAATGAATCCTCTTTCATCAGTGCAAGCTGCCAGACGCGTCAATTCGTTAAGTCATGGGCATTAGCCAGTTACATGAGGGATTTATCAGGAACCAACCTGTGGAACATACCAGTTACCCTAATGTTAATGAAAGATTACTAATGGCACCAGATGGTGCGACTCTTGTTAAAGCAACTGTCATGGAACCTCAAGTTGAATCAGCCACTGAACTCACATCTAAATTTGCTGTTTCTCCAGTCCAGCACCATCCCACTGCATGACAAGTGATTGAACCCACCTGTGTTGCTGGTGAGGATGCACTTTCATTTCAGGACACCTCCGGATCTTTCAAGACAGCACTTCAGGAACTGTGGCTCCACCAAACATAAGTCAAGAGCTCCGAGGGGCCACTCACAGGGACACATGTGCTGGAAATGTGAGGATCTTAACCACTTTTCTAAAGTCTGTTGATCAGCCCCCGCTTTATCTGTACAACAGAACAGTTGCCTTCCACTCAAACTGCATCAACCACCTTCCTGTCAGTGAGCTCCACAGCCGCTAACTTCAAAACGTGTATTTTAGAGTTTTGAGGGTGTGTGTCTTCATCTACTGTTGGACATGAGCAGGGCTACCTGGTTCTTAAAAGTGTTCCTGTCAGGCTAATTTGAATTTGAGTTTTTGAATTTGCTTAGAAGTGGATGGGATTGTGTCCTGGCTGACTCCTTTATCAAATCTAATTTAACTGTCTTAGGGTCTGGCCATGCAAATAAATGTACGTTTTACTTTGTTATTAGGATTTACAAAAAGCCATATACAATAAAAATATCAAAAGATTAGGAACGATTTTCTTCTCTTTGGAGCAAATAGCTAATTTAAATTCAAATAGTTTCCTGGAAATCACGTGTCTAAAGAAGAAGTGCAAGCTACACCTGTTGGCAGACCGGCTTTATAAAGTCAGAGGATCATCAGCTGTGCAGAGCCTGAAACACCTTGAAGTGCTGGGAGTAACAATGGGGGAATTTCTGAGCAAGTAAGAGAAACGGATTTGATTTCTTTAACACCTAGAGTTTCTACTTATGTTACAAAGATGAGGATTGAATTAAATACAACAATATTACTTATGATTTGAGTATGTTCTATTTGTTATTTATTTAGGATATCATTTGGAAGCAAATATATTCTAGGCTGAATGTAATTCCTTGCTGAAATTAAAAGTCTCACCTTTATTTAAGTTAACCAGAATCAGTACTTTTTATATGCTGTTGACTTGTGAGTCGGTGTCTTGCTCCCCAAAGACGAGGCTGAGTCTCAGTAACTTAGCAAAACCAGTTCTGTTTTTCTCGAAACAAGAACAGCATGGTTGTTTACTGTAGCTTAATCTACCACTGTACTACACTCAGGCACAGCAAACAGGCAGGGTTAGGGTCAGGGCAGTGGCCAAGTTATAATGTTCCCAGCAACACCTATCAGGTGACAGGTGCTTATTGCAAATGGCAGCGGTCAGCTTGTAGTTGTTTCTGTGGCACTGAGATGGACAAGCAGCCCTCAACAGATGCGGCAGTCACGATTATGTGTGTCGTCCCATTGGGGAGAGTCTCAGAAGAGTGCAGGAGTCTCACAATGCATAAACATCTTTTAGATTTGAACGTGTATTAAAAGTAGTTTTAAGGTATTTTATTTTTATTCCACTTTATCAATTTGGAGTATATTGTTAAGTCAATGACATAAAATCCAAACAAAAATCTGTTTTAAATTACAGATTACATTGTGACAAAACAGGAGGATGAATCCTTTCTCAAGGCACTGTAAAACCAGATTTATTCTTCCATCTTGTAGATAGTGGTCTGACATTGGTTTCTTTACATTTACATTGCTGCTTATTCTCAAAACAAACTTTTTTATGTGTACTCCATAATCAATATGGAAAAGTGTCTCATGTCAAACCACAAAAAAAAAAATTAAGAGAAAGATTAAACATTACCATAAAGTGAAAAAATCTAAGACATTGACTGTAATGGCATGATGATGAAGAAGATGAAGATAAAATTCAGGTAAAGAGCAAACACTTATTGGAAAAGTAAGTCAAAAAGCAAAAATGTCAAAGTGATTTTCTGCTGTGTGAATTTCTCTGCTTGCTACTGTAACTGAATATGACCTTTTTTCCATTTTATAAGAATTTCTTGAATGTGGCATCTGAAAACCTGTTTAACTTGAATGATTTTACAAACAACAAATGAGGCACAGCTTTCAAGAACCTTGTTTGTTTAGCAGCTATTGCAATGTTGACAGTATTGTGCGGTGATAAGTCTGCTTACCCCCTCCTTAATCAACCACCTTATCATGGTGGAGGGGTTTGCGTGTCCCAATAATCCTAGGAGCTCTGTTGTCCAGGGCTTTATGCCCCTGGTAGTTCCATCCAAGGCAATCTGCTCCTAGGTGAGGGATGAGACAAAGAGCGGTTCAGTAAACCTCCTATGAAGAACTAAAACTTTGGATGGTGTTTTCCATACTGACCCCTACTCTCTCTTCTGTTTCTTTTTCCGGTTTCTTTGTGGTGGCGGCCTGCACCACCACCACCTACTCAAAGCATCATGATGCTCCAACATTGATGGACTAAAAGCCAGAAGTCTACATAACCATCATCATCTAGTCCTTCCGTAAGAACCCTAAATACAAAGAGGACTGTTTCATTTATATGAGGTAGAATGTCCAGAGGGGGCTGGGCGGTCTCATGGTCTGGAACCCCTGAATATTTTATTTTACTCCTGCCGTCGGAGTTTTTTTTGTTTGTTTTTTCTGTCCTCCCTGGCCATCGGACCTTACTCTTATTCTATGTTAATTAATGTTGACTTAATTTATTTTCTTACTGTGTCTTATATTTTTCTATTCTTCATTATGTAAAGCACTTTGAGCTACATTTTTTTGTATGAAAATGTGCTATATAAATAAATGTTGTTGTTGTTGTTGTTCCCTTGCCCAGACGCAGGTCACTGGTGCCCCCCACTGTAGCCAGGCCTGGAGGTGGGGCTCGATGGCGATGGCCTGGTGGCTGGGCCAGCACCCATGGGGCTCAGCCGGGCACAGCCCAAAGAGGCAGCGTGGTTCTTCCTTCCGATTGGCTCACCACCTGTAGGAGGGGCCAAGGAGGTCGGGTGCAGTGTGAGTTGGGTGGTGGCCAAAGGTGGGGACCTTGGCGGTCCTATTCTTGGCTACAGAAGCTGGCTCTTGGGACATGTTATGTCACCTCTCTGAAGAGGAAGGAGACTGAGCTAGTGCGCGAGGTCGAGAGGTTCTGGCTAGATATAGTCGGGCTCACCTTGACGCACAGCTTGGACTCTGGAACCAATCTCCTTGAGAGGGGCTGGACTCTCTACCACTCTGGAGTTGCCACCGGTGAAAGGCACTGAGCTGGTGTGGGCTTACTTATTGCCCCCCGACATGGAGCCTGTTCATTGGGGTTTACCCTGGTGGATGAGAGGGTAGCCTCCCTCCACCTTCGGGTGGGGGGTCGGGTTCTAACTGTTGTCAGACAGCTGTCTGGAATGCCCACCCTTTTAGGGGTCCCTGGAGGGGGTGCTAGAGGGCACACCTTCTGGCGACTCCCTCATTCTGCCGGGAGACTTCAATGTTCACGTGGGCAATGACATTGAGACCTAGAAGGGCGTGATTGGGAGGAATGACCCCCCCCCCGATCTGAACCCGAGCGGTGTTTTGTTATTGGACTTCTGTGCTCGTCACGGATTGTCCATAACGAACACCATGTTCAGGCATAGGAGTGTTCATATGTGCACTTGGTACCAGGACACCCTAGGCCTCAGTTTGATGATTGACTTCGTGGTCGTGTCATCGGACTTGCTGCCACATGTCTTGGAAACTCGGGTGAAGAGAGGGGCGGAGCTGTCAACTGATCACCACCTGGTAGTGAGTAGGCTTCAATGGTGGGGGAGGATGCTGGTCAGGCCTGGTAGGCCCAAACGTGTTGTGAGGGTCTGCTGGAAACATCTGGCAGAGTCCCCTGTCAGAAGTAGCTTCACCTCACACCTCTGGCAGAACTTCGAACATGTCCCGAGGGAGGTGGGGGACATTGAGTCCGAATGGGCCATGTTCTGTGCCTCTATTGTTGAGGCAGCTGACCGGAGCTGTGGCCATAAGGTGGTCGGTGCCTGTCGTGGCGGCAATCCCCTAACCTGTTGGTGGACACCAACGGTAAGGGATACCATCAAGCTGAAGAAGGAGTCCTACAGGACCCTTTTGTCCTGTGGGACTCTGGAGGCAGCTAATAGGTACTGGCAGGCCAAGCGGAATGCGGCTTCGGTGGTTACTGAGGCAAGAACTCGGGCATGGGAGGAGTTTGGGGAGGCCATGAAGAACGACTTTCGGATGGCTTCGAGGAGATTCTAGTCCACTGTCCGGCGTCTCAGGAGGGTGAAGCAGTGCAGTGTCAACACCGTATATGGTGGGGATGGTGCGCTGCTGACCTCGACTCGGGACGTTGTAGGTCGGTGGGGGGAGTACTTCGAAGACCTCCTCAATCCCACTAACATGCCTTCCAATGAGGAAGCAGAGCCTGGGGACTCGGGGGTGGGCTCCCCCATCTCTGGGACTGAGGTCACTGAGGTGGTCAAAAAACTCCTTGGTGGCAGGGCCTCGGGGGTGGATGAAATACGCCCGGAGTTCCTCAAGGCTCTGGATGTTGTAGGAACATTGCATGGACATCAGGGACAGTGCCTCTGGATTGGCAGACTGGGGTGGTGGTCCCCGTCTTTAAGAAGGGAGACCGGAGGGTGCGTTCCAACTACACGGGATCACACTCCTCAGCCTCCCTGGAAAAGTCTATTGGGGGTCCTGGAGAGGAGGGTCCATCAGATAGTCAAACCTCGGATTCAGGAGGAACAGTGTGGTTTTCGTCCTGGTCGTGGAACAGTGGACCAGCTCTACACCCTTAGCAGAATCCTGGAGGGTGCATGGGAGTTTGCACAACCACTGTACATGTGTTTTGTGTACTTGGAAAAGGCGTTTGATCGTGTCCCTTGGGGAATCCTGTGGGGGGTACTCCGAGAGTATGGGGTATCGGACCCCCTCATTAAGGCTGTTTGGTCCGCATTGCTGGCAGTAAGTCGAACCTGTTTCCAGTGAAAGTTGGACTCCGCCAGGGCTGCCCTTTGTCACCGATTCTGTTCATAACTTTTATGGACAGAATTTCTAGGTGCAGCCAGGGCGTTGAGGGGTTCCGGTTTGGTGGACTCTGGATTGGGTCACTGCTTTTTACAAATGATGTTGTCCTGTTTGCTTCATTAGGTCGTGATTTTCAGCTCTCTCTGAATCGGTTTGCAGCCGAGTGTGAAGTGGCTGGGATGGAAATCAGCACCTCCAAATCCGAGACCATGGTCCTCAGCCGGAAAACGGTGGAGTGCCCTGTTCGGGTTGGGAGAGAGATCCTGCCCCAAGTAAAGGAGTTCAAGTATCTCGGGCTCTTGTTCACGAGTGAGGGAAGAATGGAGCGTGAGATCAACAGGCGGATCAGTGCGGCTTCCGCAGTGATGCGGGCTCTGCATCAGTCTGTCGTGGTGAAAAAGGAGCTAAGCTGTAAGGTAAAACTCTCAATTTACCAGTCGATCTACGTTCCTACCCTCACCTATGATCATGAGCTATGGGTAGTGACCGAAAGAACGAGATCGCAAATACAAGCGGCTGAAATGAGTTTCCACCGCGGGGTGTCATCCGGAAGGGGCTCAGAGTAGAGACAGTGCTCCTCCGCATCGAGAGGAGTCAGATGAGGTGGCTCGGGCATCTGATCAGGATGCCTCCTGGACGCCTCTCTGGTGAGGTGTTCCGGGCACGTCTAACTGGGAGGAGGCCCCGGGGAAGACCCAGGATGCGCTGGAGGGACTATGTCTCTCGGCTGGCCTGGGAATGTCTCAGGATTCCCCCAGAGGAGCTAGAAAAAGTGGCCGGGGAGAGGGAAGTCTAGGCATCTCTGCTCAAGCTGCTGCACCCACAACCCGATCTCGAATAAGCGGAAGAGGATGGATGGATGGAAGTCTGCTTACCAACTTGACCCTCTTTTATGATATGGCTTTGCTAACACATTTATGAGCTGGCAGAAGACATTAAAGATTAATTAAATGAGAGAGTCTTGCCCATTGAAAATTAGTCACGACAGCAGAATGAATCAGTTGAAAGAAGTGGGTTGGCTGAGCTGCTTGTGTTTGTGCAATACGGCCTGTGATAAACTCACAGTTGAGAAAAGAAGTAACAGATAAAGGAGGGGGGGTGAGGGGGGCTGCCACTTAGGAACTTCAACTTACAGAGAGGCACAGGAGAAGAAAATGCAACACTGGCTGCTATAACTGGCCAATTTGAGACATGTTCCTAAAATTAGTTGGTGGAGTGTAGTGTTTGATTTCAGTGGCAAAATACTGTACACATCCAACTTAAGACCCCATGTAGATTGTTCTTTATCAATTGTTATAGTCAAACAATTCAATCATTTTAAATGTCTTAGTGTATGTTTAACTAGTAAATAAAGTTTTTTAAGGACTTGTTGGGTTGCAATTCCTCTTCCATAATAACCAGAAAGGAATAAAACACAATAACATGCTATTGTAAAATTAATGTTTATTAGCACATTGATCCCTTAACATCTAAAATTGGATGATGAGTCTCATCTTAGTGAAGACATCTGGCTAACCCAGGAAAGCATTAGGGAAGGAGACCTTATTTTGGGAGTGTGTTATAGACCACCCAATGCAGACAATAACTTCAATGCATATCTCTTTAGTAATATTAAAAAGGCAAGTTTATAGGGCAATATTATAGTCATGGGGCATTTCAACTACATGAATATTAACTGAGATAACCTTGCAAATAAAGGAGTACAAGAGCAGGACTTTTCAGATGTAATCAGGGACTGTTTTTAACACAAAAGCACAAACGCAGGGAGACACATGTCTGGATTTAGTATTTTCTTATAATCCGGATAGAATTGAGTGTGTAGAGGTGATTGAATCTTTAGGGTCAAGTGACCATAATACAATACAGTTCCCAGTGTTTTGGAAAAGTGTGGATGCAGAGACTAGAATTGTTAAGTTTAATTTTGGTTGGGCAACTTTTGAGCAAATGTGGCAAAGTCTAAAAACGATGGACTGGGATGAGCTTTTAATTGTGGAGACATTCGAGGAGCAGTGGCACAGGTTTAAAAATGCTTTACATGTAGTGCAGGACAGGTACATACCTAAATTTGAAGTGAAGTGCATCAGGATTAGTATAAAATGGCACCAATATCGATCACAAACTTGACTGGTGTAAGTCACGCACCCTTAGATTTCTGGTTCCACCAAGATGTAGCCTAGTTAGCGGAAGTTCCACCCTCTAGCATGTACCTGATATGTGTGGTTTGATAAGCATCAGGCATTTTGGCTGTCATCCGATTGGAAGTAGTCGGCCATCTTGGCTGTAGTCACACAGGAGTGGCCATCTTAGTCATGGTCTGAAAAGGACCAGGCAGATTTGGAAGCCGAGGACGACCTTGGGCCTGCAAGGAAACAAGATAAGTCAGTTATGGGGCAGAACAAGGCATCCTAGTCCTAGGTGAGTACAGCGCCTGCAGGCACAGAAGGTACAGAGAGTATAAGTGACAGACATAGAGAGAGGATGTACAAGAAGACTTTAAAGAGAATCTACTACACTCTCAAGGACAGTGGCAGGTTTGGCAGCATTAACAACCTCTTGAGAAATGTATCAGGTTGTGGAGAAAATGTCAAGCGAAAAAATGTGTTGGAGTGGATGAGTGGACAAAATACCTACTGAGTGTACAAAAAAACATGGGCAAAGTTCTAGAAAAACAGAATAATTGTTTCAACGGTCGATGACAAGTGGCAATCAGATTTGGTAGAGATGGATATAAATTTATACTCACATATATAAATGTGTTCTTAAAATATGCTTTGGATGTGCTGTTAAAGGCCAAGACAGGGAAAGAAGTTATTCCAGATTTTAGTTTGATTTTAAGACAGGGAAGTATTCTTAAGAAACTACAGGCAGACTACAGCAGAGAGTTTCATAACACTTTGGTGCAAAAAGTACCAAAAGGGAACAATATTTTACATTTTTTAAGAACAATGAAGTATAAGCAAGTATAGTAGAACAACTCAATAGGACATTAAAGTCCTGTGAGAACAAAAAACAAAACAAAAAAAAAAAAAACATACCTGCAAACAAGGTGTGGCCCCTGCCTATAATAAATTGTTTATGGTAGCACAGGCTTTATATATTTGTATTTCAGTAAATTATACAAACCATTCAGGTTGACATTTGTCTTCTAGATGGTCATCCTCTACAATGAAGATTGTATTTTCTGTATTTTCTGCAGCAATGTGTTTTGTTGTTGTAGAATCCATGTTTTGCTTCCTGAATGGAAATAGGAGATAGGAGAGTGTCTCCATGGAGAGCTGCTGTTGTACACCTTACCAGCGTCAGACTGAGAATCAGGGGATAGAGAACAGAAAAGGCAGAGAGACAACGGCGATGTAAAGGAGCCAGTAAGAGCAGGAGACAGAGGAGAGAGAAGGCCAGTACAAGTGTACAGATGCTGCACTGTGGCGCTGGTGTTTGAGCCGACAGAGACAGACGGACACAGAGAGAGAGTCACGGGGAGCCCATAAAGTAATAAAACAGACCAGCTTAAGTGGAACCTTTAATTCTATATCAAAATATACTTCAGTATCAGTTTTGCCTTTTTTCTCTTTCAGAATTCAGTTTCAACAAGAGATAAAGTGACTTGTGTGCCCCCACAAATAACGGTATGGTTATGAAAACTCTTAGCATTTCCTCATCATTAGATGCTGTTTTTCTTTATATAAACCTCTTTCATTTTTGTCCTGCTGAATTACTCGTAAAAAAGAGGTGGCATTTTCAACTTGATTATTTATTTCTCAACCATTAATCTTTTTTCATTCTTTAGCTTTATAGTTTCAAGTTGGTGATACATTTTTGGGAAAATATACTCAAGAACAGCTTTTCCTTTGGTACACACTCATGAGGCAGTGAAGAGTTATACAGTAACTCACCTTATTACTTCAAGTCATTTTCCTTTCTTCATTCTGTATTTTTTAGAGATTGTAAACAAACTATTTTCACATTTTGCTTTACTGAGACGGTGGCTAGTGAAGAAACTCACAACAACAACAACAATATTTATTTCTAGAGCACATTTTCATACAAATAATGGAGCTCAAAGTGCTTTACATGATGAAGAAAGAGAAAAATGACAAAATATAGAAATAAAATTAGGCAATACTAATTAACATAGAATAAAATTAATGTCCGTTGGACAGGGAGGACAGAAAAAATAAAAAAAAAATAAAAAATCTGCAGGGGTCCACAAGCTCACCCAGTCCCCTCTAAGCATTCTACCTAACATTAATGACCTCAATCAGTCCTCATGGCATTCAGGGTTCACAAGGAAGAACTTGATGATGACAGTCCTGTTGACTTCATGTGGACTTCTGGCCATTATTCCATCAATGTAGGGACATCACGGTGCTTTGATTACATGGTGGTGGCGTAAATCGCCACCAAAGAAAACCGGAAAAAGAACAGAAGAGAAAGTAGGGATTAGTACAAATTTTAGAGTCACAATGAATGACAATGATAATTAAATGCATATACAGAGTATCAGGGTTAAGCTAAAATGAAGCTATGAGAAAGCCATGTTAAAGTAATGTGTTTTCAGCAGTGTTTTAAAGTGCTCCACTGTATTAGCCTGGTGAATTCCTATTGGCAGGCTATTCCAGATTTTAGGTGCATAACAGCAGAAGGCCTCCCGCCTCACCACTTCTTTTAAGTTTAGCTCTTGGAATTCTAAGCAGACACTCGTTTGAAGATCTAAGGTTACGATTTGGAGTGTAAGGTGTAAGACATTCTGAAATATAAGATGGAGCAGAGATGATTTAAGGCTTTGTAAACCATAAGCAGTATTTTAAAGTCAATTCTGAATGACACAGGTAACCAGTGTAGTGACGCTCAGACTGGTGTGATGTGCTCGGATTTTTGTTTCCTAGTTAAGATTCTAGCAGCTGTATTCTGAACTCGTTGCAGTCGATTTATGTCTTTTTTGGTTTGTCCTGAAAGGAGTGCATTACAGTAATCTAGCCAACTGAAAACAAAAACGTGAACTAATTTTTCAGCATCTTGCAATATTATTAGAAGTCTAACTTTTTCTCTATTCCTTAAGTAAAAAAATGCTTTCCTAGTAATCTTATTAATATGTGATTTAAAATTCAGATCAGAGTCAATAATTACCCCTAAATTCTTTACCTTCGTGTTGACTTTTAAATGCATCAAGTTTATTTCTAATACCCTCATTATATCCATTTTTACCAGTCACTAAAATTTCTGTTTTCTCCTTATATAGTTTGAGAAAATGACTACTCATCCACTCAGAAACACAAGTAACACATTGTGTCAGTGAATCAAGAGAGTTGGGGTCATCAGGCGCTATTGATAAATACAGTTGTGCGTCGTCAGCATAGCTATGGTAGCTCACGTTATGCCCCGAGATAATCAGAACTAACGAAAGCATGTAAATCGAAAAGAGCAACGGACCCAGGATAGAGCCTTGTGGACCACCATATAGAATATCAGGTGTCTTTAAAGTATAATTTCCACAGCTAACAAAGAATTTTCTTCCCGCCAGGTAGGACTCAAAACCAATTTACGACATTGCCAGAGAGGCCCACCCATTGACTAAGGAGATTTCTAAGAATATTGTTATCAATGGTATCAAATGCAACACTCAGGTCTAAGAGCATGAGAACAGATGAACGACCTCTATCTGCATTTACCTGCAAGTAAACGAGTGCAGTTTCTGTGCTGCGATTTGTTCTGAAACCCGACTGAAACTTCTCAAGAATAGCAGGTTTATTGAGGTCATCATTTAGCTGCATAATGACTGCCTTCTCTCAGATTTTACTTAAGAAAGACAGGTTAGAAATAGGTCTAAAATTGTCAAAAGTAGAGGAGTTGAGATTATTTTTCTTGAGCAGGGGTTTAACTACAGCAGTCTTAAGACAGTCTGGGAAGACCCCCGTATCTAATGAAGAGTTTACTATGTCAAGAATACTATCAATTAGCACACCCGACACTTCTTTGAAAAAACTTGTTGGTATTGGGTCAAGGACACAGGTGGAGGGTCTCAGTTGAGAAATTATTTTATATAAATCAGGTAAATCTTTTTTTTTTTTTAATTTTATTGTAATCATTCCATACAAATAAATCAATTTTTACAAAAAAATAGGATTGAAAACAAGTTGACCCCCACCCCTGAGAGAGAGAGCATGGTCAACGGGGTAAAACTCAATGCTTGTAAACATACCTAAATTGATGAGTTTAATAGGCCAATAGAGATGGATGGAGAAGAAAAAGAAATGTGAAGATATTTGCTTCCTCGGTGCCTTAAGCGCTTATTCTAAAATATTATTGATTAGATCCTGACAGGTTTTGAAAAAATTCTGTACAGATCCTCTAACTGAATATTTGATTTTTTCCAATTTCAAATAGTATAAAACATCGGTTTCCCACTGACTTAAAAGAGGAAAGTTAGGATTCTTCCAGTTTAGCAAAATAAGTCTGTGTGCCAATCGTGTAGTGAATGCAATCACAGTTTGTTTGTCTCTCTCCACTTTAAACCCATCTGGAAGGACACCAAACACAGCTGTTAGTGGTTTAGGAGGGATTGTGAGACCAAGTCTCTCTGAAAGGCACTTAAAAATTTTGGTCCAGAATGATGTTAATTTGATGCAGGCCCAAAACATGTGACCCAGTGAGGCTGGGACTTGATTGCACCATTTGCAGGTTGGATCTCGCCCTGGAAACATTTTGGACAGTTTTAGGCAAGACAGATGTGCTCAATATATAATTTTGAGTTTAATAATTAGATGCTTTGCACATATGGAGCTCGAGTGAATTCTCTGCATTGCTACTTTCCAATGCTTTTCTGATATATTGATTAAGAGATAAAAGATTCTCCATCTTAAAATGCTTTCTACATTGGTTCATATTCTGAGTGAATGAAGCACTATTGGGTTGTTAGTATATCGGCGATAACTTCCATTTATTGGCGCACAAAGCAGGGAATGTAAAGAAGTACTGCAGGATTTTACTTCTATTGCGGACCAGGCCTGTGTATGTTCATCTATTTGTGTCAAGGTTTTTATACTTTGCATGTTTGCTGCCCAGTAATGAAACTAAAAGCTAGGTAGAGCCATGCCACCTTCTGCTTTAGGTTTTTGTAGGGTCACTCTTTGGATATGTGGATGTTTTGAGTTCCAAACAAATTAAGTTATTGTGGAATCTAATTGCTTAAAAATGATTTATTGATGTATATTGGAAAGTTTTGAAATAAAAAACGAAGCTTAGGAAGAATATTCATCTTAACAACGTTAATTCTTCTAGCAAGAGTGAGATGAAGGGTTGACCATCTATGCAAGTCTTGCTTAATTTTTTCCATACAGACGGCGAAATTTTGTTGATAAAGAGCTTTGCATTTACTTGTGATATTTACCCCTAGGTATTTAAACTGATCTGCAATGATAAAAGGTAGGGTGTCTAATCTAATATTATATGCTTGAGAATTCACTGGAAAGAGCACACTTTTATTCAGATTAATTCTGAGACCAGAGATCTTTGAAATTCTGTAAGACTGCAGGCACAGTATTTTGTGGGTCTGATATATACAGTACCATATCATCTGCATATAGAGAAATTTTCTGTTCCAGTTCTTCTCTGATAATCCCCTTTATCTGATAAGAATTTCGACAGTGAACTGCCAGTGGTTCAATGGCGATTGCAAATAGCAGTGGTGACAAAGGGCATCCTTGTCTGGTACCAAGTTCTAGTTTAAAGTAGTCTGAGCAAATGTTGTTAATACAAACTGAAGCTTCTGGATTGGTATACAATAGTTTGATCCATGCACAAATGTTCTGGCCGAACCCAAATTTCTCTAATGTAGTGAAAAGGTGTCTCCATTCAATCATTTCAAATGCTTTTTGTGCATCCAATGATAATAATATTTCTGGGTTGTTTGACTTAGTTGGTGAGTATTTTATATTAAACAGGCGTCGAAGATTGGAAGATAAGTGTCGGCCCTTGATAAATCCAGTTTGATCTTGTGATATTACCGAAGGCAGCACTTTCTCCATCCTTCTAGCTATGATTTTTAAAAGTATCTTAACATCATTATTCACAAATGAAATTGTTTTGTATAATGCACATTGTAATAAGTCCTTATTTTGATGGCGTCCTTATGGTGATTAATGCTTGGCAAAAAGTTTTAGGTAGAATTTGATTGTCTCTAGCTTCTGTAAATGTTGCTAATAGGAGAGGAGCTAGCTGAGCGGAGAACGTCTTATAAAATTCTGCAGGGTAGCCATCAGGGCCTGCTGCTTTCCCACCTTGAAGTGATTTTATAGCATCTAGTAATTCTGATAGCACCAGAGGTTTATCCAGTTCCTCCGCACTAAAAGTATCTATTTGTGGTATCTGCAATGTATCCAGAAATGCATTAGATGTGTGTTGTCTTCTTTAAACTCAGTAGAATATAAGGATTTATAGTAGTCTCTAAATGTGAGCATTATTTTTTTATGGTCAATGATTTTGTCTCCGTTCGTGTTGGTGATTACTGGGATTGCATTGCGAACTCCTTGCTTGTCGATTTGTTGAGCTAAAAGCTTATTAGCTTTCTCTCTGTGTTCATAGTAATGATGTCTAGATTTATAAATTAGTTGTTCATTTTCTTTAGTTGTCAAGAGGTTGAGTTCTGAATGCAGAGCCTGCCTTTTCCTATGTAGAGACTCACTTGGACACTTAGCATGTTCTTCATCTATTCTAGTAATTTTGCTTCTTAGCTCTGATACTTTCTTGGTTTCTAATTTATTCCTGTGGGAAAGATATGAAATAATCTGTCCTCTTAAGAACGCCTTTAGAGTTTCCCAGAGTATTCCTGCAGAATCCTCTGAGGATGTATTTTTCTCTAGGAAGAAACTGATTTGTTTGGATATAAATTCTGTACAGTTCTCATCTGCTAATAGAAGCAGGTTAAGACGCCATCTGCTAGATGAGTGTGTGGGGTGTAGTGACTTTAGCTCCAAGATCAGAGGTGCATGGTCGGAAATAACAATAGCATCGTACTTGCAAGATTTAATTGTAGGCAAAAAATTATTATCTATAAAGAAATCATCAATTCTTGAGTAGCAATGATGTACTGGTGAGTAGAAAGACTATGTTCTTGAATTTGGGCTTGGAAATCTCCAGGGGTATGATAAGTTGTGGTCAGTTACAAATTGTGTAATTATCTTTGCAGTGTTAGATGTCATCCCCACTGTGACAGGAGTCCTATCTAAGAGTGGATTTAAAACACAATTAAAGTCCCCAGCCATTATAATTTTATGAGTGTTCACAATGGGAATGGATGCAAATACATTTTGCATGAATTCCTTATCATCGACATTAGGTGCATAAAGATTTATCAAAAACATTTTACAGTTAAATAAGTTGCCCATGACCATCACATATCTCCCTTCAGGATCAGATACTACATCTGATGCTACAAATGAGACAGTTCTATGTATAAGAATTCCCACACCTCTAGTTTTCTTTGTAAAACTAGTATGGAACATTTGGCCAGTCCAGTCTTTTTGCAGCCGGAACTGATCCTTGCTTAGTAAGTGGGTCTCCTGTAAAAATACTATTTTAGCGGTTAAACCTGTTAGGTGAGAGAATACTTTTTTTCTCTTTAATTCGTGATTCAGGCCTTTAACATTCCAGCTCACAAAGTTAACTGTCCCATCATAGAGACATCGATTCTGAATTTTTTATGTCATTTTATAGTCTTAACTGGAAGTGAGACTGCTTTAACCTTAATTTCCTATTTCCCCAGGAGTTATTGCCATGCAGCCTATTATTATGTTGGTAGTTATAATTATAAAGATTAAAAGGATAGATTAAATATAGCCTGCTCTCTTTCTCTGCCCCCTTATCCCCCCCTTTTGCCTCCCCACGTGAGCCTGGACCCCACTTCACAAAGTCGCAGTCCTTTGACATACCCAGAGACAGAGCACATCCAAAGCAAAACAAGCCCCCACGCAGCGGTATTTTAGGATTAAAAAATAGAGATATCTATTGCCAATATAGTCTAAATACTATATGCCTAAAATATAATCATTAACAAACTACTGTATAAGCATAAAATATAATCTTCAGCAATCTTATATTATTAAGATAATAAACCCAGGGAATGGTGTTAGAAAGTGGTCCAGGATAAGCATAGTAAGTCCTAATGCAATAATAACAATAACAATAAACCAAGGGTACGATATTAAACAAAAAAAGGGTTAATTTCTTACACACACACGTCTATAACTGTAATTAATTAAACATAAATAGAAAGTGTCTGAGTAATGTAAATGATGTATAATTATAATACCTGTATCATTACAAATGGATCAGACAGCAGGTGATATCTCCTTGCCATGCCATGACAGGATGCGACTCATTATTGTGTTTCAGAATAGTGTTGAGATCAGCTTTCTTAATTCCTTTTCTGCTTCCTCCTTGCTGGAGAAGCCGTAGTATTGGCCTTGAACATCCATTTTCAGTTTGGCAGGATACAAGAGGCTGTATCTGATATCGGCTTGCTGTAACATCTGTTTAATGTTGTAGAAGGCTGCACGTTTAGCAGCTGTTGCGGGAGAGAAATCAGGGAAAATACGAATGTGGTTATTTTCAAATATTATCTCTTGCTTGTGTCTGCGGAGTGCCATCACATCTAGCATACATAGTAATCTCTTGAAGCAGACAATAAAAGACCTAGGTCTGAAGGTATTTGATCCACGTATGCGATAAGCGGCTTCTATCTCGGTATCTGATTTAAAGTCCTCTGCAATTATTGTAGAGAATAGTTCAACTGCAAATTTCACCGAATCTGGACTTTCACGATTCTCAGGTAGACCTTCGATTCAATTATTCTATTATTTCTTCTGCTTCCATCTTCCAAAGCAGCAAGTCAGTCTCCGAGTTTTTTGCATTTGGATTTGGCAGCTGTTGCTTTTCCATCAGCGGTGGATGCTAGATTTTCGGCTGTTTCAATTCGAATCATAAATGTCTGCTTAACATCCTCCAGCTGATCGGCAAGTGTGCTCAGTTTAGACGTGTTTTCCTGAATGTGCTCCTCAATTTTTTTCAGCATACCATTAAACGCCACCTCAAAGTGATTATACAGGTATTTCTCTGAGTCTTTATTATCCTGCTGCAGCTCTTGCAGCTCCCGCCACAGCTTCTCACTTGTCTTCTCGCTTTTCTTTATATCATTCTTTATCACTTGCTTGAGCTCAGCGATCATCACCTTCAGTTCAGACAGATCATTTCTGCTTTCGTGTACCATTAGTGAAGCGGCTGGCTCTATTGCAGCCGATGGTCACGGCTCGTGTGGAGTAGGTGAAAGTGCGGACTGCAAGGCCTTTTCCAGTTTCAAGTGATCTTCTCCAGTCGGTGAGCTATCGTGACCTGTGTCACTTGCACATCCGCTCCCCATTTCGCTCTCAACTGGAGACGGCACAGCGGACCATGGTCCCGAGGAGTCTGGGCTTTCGCCCGTCTGTTCCAGGTCAGTCTCTGAAAGGCCGTACCTTGAGCTTGAACTTGGACTTGTCGGTCTGGGCTTGGATGTAGCTTTAGTTTTCTTCTCCATTTCTTTCTGAGCCCTTTTCTTGCCGACCATGTTTATATATGCTTGCATATATTGTAGTAGAACCCTCGGGTTGGATAAATACAGGATATCTCTGGATAATAAGGAAATAATATAAAAAATAACACTGCTGCTAAAGGAGCTCTGCTTCAGACGTCCATCTCTCGCAGCGGACAAGACAAACTCCTAAATCAGGTAAATCTATCCTGGTGGAAGAATTTAATTTGTTTAAAATGGAGTACCGGGGTTTAAGAGGATCAGTATTGGGGAGGTGTACTATATTATTTCTAATTTCATTAATTTTTTTATTCAAAAATACAGCAAAAGTCTCATAAGTATCACTGGAAGTTTTTAGGAGGTATTCCATTGAGAGACCAGGGTTTAGCAGACGATCAGTCATAGAGAATAAGACTCTGGGATTGCTAGCATTAATATTTATACTTCTAGAGAAATAACAGCACCTCTCAAGATGTACTGTGTTGTTGTATTCTGTTATTTTAGCATTTAATATCTCATAGTGGATAATCAGGGGACACTAAGGCAGTCAGCTGTGTGGTGTAAACCATAACCCTTAACTTACATCCATCTTGGCAGACTTCATTTTAATATCACAGGATGCTTCCCTGCACACATACATTTTAACACCATTCAGATTTTTTTCCTCTGTCAAAATGACCTGTAAATGGAAGTAGGCAATGTGTTAAAAGCTTTCTGCATCTGCTAAAGTATTATTTATGTTATGCAGAAACCGATCATTGAGCTACCATGGACATCTTTGTCTTCCATACATGTTATCATTGAACTAAGCTATACATTAGAAAACTGCCTTTCATGACACAAGTAATATGAAAATCAAAACTTCACCAGGGTTGTACAAGGGAGCACAGAGTCCTGCATTATGCATCATCACTGCAACACCTTCTACGCATTGCCACAGCAAATGATGGTAAAGGCTGGTGGATTGGGATTCTTCTTTTTTCTTTAAATATGTGTTAGAAGATTTTTTAGGTAACAGGCTAAATGGTGTAAAAGATAGTCCGACCACAGACAGACATGACTCCAGATGTCTACTGTACAACACATGGTTTATTTAGAGACCATACAACACAATGACCGTGCACAAAACCCCACACTAACTCAGGCCTTATCCCTTCAGCCACCTCCACTCCTCTCTCGCAAGCTCCGTCCTCTTCCACCCTTGAAGGGAGTGAGGCGGCCCCTTTTATCCCACCCCAGATGTGCTCCAGGTGCTCAGTGATGGTCTTCTGGCAGCACTTCCTAGTGTGGTGGAAGTACTGCCTTTGCTCCCGGAAGCACTCCGCTCGTACACAGTTCCTGGTTCAGCAGCACTTCCGCCACACCAGGACTGTAGGACCGTCCAGAGGTCCCCACAGGGTTGAGCTCCCCAGCTCCATTTTATCATGGCCCTGATGGAATCCAGGGGGGCTGCCCTCTTGTGCCCAGAGAAAAACAGTAGCCCTCACATGGTCCGACTCTCTTCGAGGTGTCATGGTGGATCAAGATCCCTAGCCGTCTGCCACAATGGCCTTGCCATTAACTCGGTGCTTGATATTATTATAAAATGCCCCTGGCATCTGCGTCACAAAGTATGTAGGAATCTCCAACTTCAGAGCTTTTCATTTTTTACTTATGCTTTTAATCATAAATGTCCTCCCAAAAAGAAACAATAGCGTACTCCTTAGCATCAAGTATCTGTAAAAATAAAACATCAGGGTGAACACAAAACACAACCCAATCCATCATCTCAGAGTTAGTCCTTACAGCGCACATTGATACATGTGAGAATAAATTAATATCCATCATTGAATTTTGAGTAATAAGACATCTACGCCACATCTGGTCATCAACCGTTAAAAACAATTGCAATGTTCTTGTTGCTTGACATTTTCTCCACAATGTGATACATTTCTCCAGAGGCTGTTAATGCTTCCAAAACTGCTAGTCTCCTTGGGAGTGTTAAATCATTAATAAGAAGAGCAATGGTTTGATGTTTAACTAACCACCCACCACTTAGGACCGAGTCAGGAAAGTGAATTTTATGACAGGGATGGGAGAAGTGTGTAAAATCAGTTTTTCAAGAGATTCTCTACAGGACTCTCTCAATCAACTCCACAGGAAAGCCAAACTACCTAACTGGCAAGCCTCAGCACAACAAATATTTTTGGGGGCAGGTGTGAATGTTATCGTGTGCCCTATTGGTCTGAAGTATGGCTGTTTAGGATTGGCTTGAATCAGAGGCTATTCAAGAGTTCCACACATTATTGGTGTAAGGATTTGGACAAAGAAGGTATAAATTCGGTTGCTTTACCACTCCCTATCTCTCACTCAAACCATCATGATGAAAGAGTATCTCACACACCATGAACTAAAAAGAACACCACTTTGAGATGCACAGCCAAGCAGCCATATTGAGAGAGGCATTCGGCCCATCCTGAAGAAAACTAGAAATTATAACTTAACTCAGTGGTTCTCAAACTTTCGTATTTTGCGCCCAATTTCTACCTGGAATAATTTTGTGCCCCCGGCATAATATAAGATAGATGAGAATGACCCCTGATACAACTAACAAAGGTATGATACTCGTCCGGTGTCGTGGTATCCTATCATTTTTACTTCCATTAGATTTGCATGTGTTCGGCTAACTTCGATGAAATATTTGCAATTTATTTTTTTAAAGTACTTTAATAACTGTTAAAATGCCTTGTGTGGTTTTTGATAGTAATTCTAATCCCAAAAACAAAGAATAAATTATTTATTCTTATTTATTTTTTATGTAAAGAAACAATTAAATAGGTTTTAATTTTTAAAAGTCTCGTAAACGAGGACACCGATGAAGTCAATCTGCTCGAGACGAATGTATTTTCATCTGACAAATATTATACTGCTGTTAGTTGTATCATGCAAATAACCCAATATTCAGTAAATTATTTAACTCAATTTGGCAATATTGGCTACGTTGCCAATGTGGTGCAGTCGCGCCACATTATCACCTGATCTACTGTTAACTGAATGTTGGCGACAGATACCGATATGTCTCGAACTTTCTGGCTTGAAAATATGTGACTATAAAAGCAGCAGTAGTGGCGTCGCACGTCAGTTCGTTCATATCTGTGTCGTTGTGACTGTGTTACATAAGAGATTTTCTCAGTTGGAGTTCAAACTCTGAAAAAAATTATTTTGATGTCTTGTTCATTTATTCCCTTCATTATTCTTCATTATTTATTCCCTTGTACAGCTTCAGCGCCACCCCGGGGGGCGCGCCCCACAGTTTGAGAACTGCTGACTTAACTTGAGATATCAGAAGTAACTAACAAGTCTGTGTGCCAGCTGAAGCTACACATCAGCATTTATCAGGTTGTATGGTTGCCAATATTCACTTGTACATTGCTTATTGTTATTATTTTATGAGTATTTTCAATAATACATTATTTAAAGTTGTAACTTAACTCCTGTTTGTCTTTTACTCTGTAATTGCCTGAGGTTAAAGATGTAGAAGGGAAAATGGGGAGAAGTTATAAAGTACAATAGCCTATAAACAATAGGAAGTCTATGGGATTTGAGGCATTCTGACAAAGGCCTTGCAATAAAGAATAATAATATACTGTAAGTAACAAGCTGGTTAAGTTTGGAGATAATACCAAGATAAATGCATTGGCAGACAATCTGGAATTTACTGAATCATTACACGTTTGCACTTGCACTTTTTACATTTTTTTTTACTAATTTTTGCACTCAAAAAGACAGTGTTCAGAAGCCATGAAGAAGGCTAACAGGCTAATGTCAGGTTATATAGCGCCTTGATGTGTGGAGTACAAGTCACAGGAGGTTCAGCTCCAGCTTTATAACACACTGGTGAGACCTCATCTGGAGTCTTGTGTGCAGTTTTGATCTCCAGGCTACAATAATGACATAGCAGAGCTAAAAAAATCCAAAGATGAGCGGCCAGGCTCGGGGATGAGTTATGAGGAAAGATTAAAAGAGCGGAGCCTTTTCAGTTTAAGCAATAGAAGATTAATTGGAGACATGATTAAAGTGTTTAAAATTATGGATCAAGTCTGTGACTTTCAAATGAGTTCATCAAGAATATGATAACACAATTGGAAACTTGTTAAGGGTAAATTTTGCACAAACGTTAGGAATTGTTTCTTTACAGAGACATGGAGTAAGTGACCAAGTAGTGTGGTAGACTTTAGAGACTTTCAAAATTCAATTTGATGTTATTTTGGGAGAATTCAGTTAATAGGACTGGTGAGCTTTGCTGGACTGAATGGCCAGTTCTCGTCAACATTTTTCTAATGTTCAAATGTTTTAACACCCATTGAATAAAAATGAGGGGAAGAGAAGTTGCTCAGGTATCTTCAGGTATCTGTGAACAGACAGCATTTATCTATCAGCACTTTACAGATGCTTCTCCGGTGCTGAGTTCTATTGGCCTGGCTGTGTCTCAACTGGCAAATTTTGGGTAAAATCCTGGCATTGTGTTGGTTCACAGTGTTAGGAAAAGTGTAGCAAATCGTAGTTTTATAGCAAGTTCACTGATTAGGGTTTCCATTCCATTCTTCACTGTGAATATTATAATGCCACTGAAGTTACATTAAAACTATTTTCTTCTTCTGCCTCTTAAAGCCTTCACACATTCATGTGGGGTCGCTCTGTATTGAATTAGCCCCCAGTCTTGTTTGTTGTAAAAAAGTCAAATGGCCATTTATTTTGATTTATTAACCAGCTGTCCTTCCTGACACCAGCCACAGTTCTCGGTGGTGGGCCTCGCCTTTCACTAAAAAGTCAAAACCTGCAAGGCAGCGGCTTAATGGTATCTGCCAGCCTCCCAGTTTGGATTCAGTGTAATTTTCTTTTTCCTAGATATAGCTGACTGCCAAGCCTGGTCTGCCTGCCATCAGTTGCAGTTTAGCCTGAGGTGGGCCGTGTGGAGGCACTGCAGTAGTCTTAATATTATTATGGGTTATCGACCAGTAGAAGGGGCCTACACACCTTTTTACATTTTATTGTTATACTACACTGAAAACCAGTGGATTATTTTGGCTTTTTGACAACATAAGGAGTGAGGGAGGCCATCAACAGACCTCTGAGACCTCTGAATGAGTTACACTGAATGATGTTGGAGAGACAGCACAGGCAACAACTGTGCTAAGGAGCTTCATCAGCTTCACCTTTATAGGAGAGTAGCAAAGACAAAGCCACTGTTTTAATTGAAAAAGAAGAAAAACAGCAACAAACAGGAGGCACGTGGGAGACTCTGAAGGCAGCTGGAAGAAGGTTTCATAGTTAGAGGAGCCCAGAATTGAATATTGGCAATCAGACTAAATGCTGTGTTACACTGCACATTATCACAAATGTACCATTTCCACTGAGAAGCATGGCGGTGACAGCATCAGGATGTGGAGATGCCTCTCTGTAGGAGGACCCGGAAGGCTTGTGAGAGGAAAATGAAGGCAGTAAAGCACAGGGAGGAAAACATGATGAAGTCTGAAAAGATCCTGTGCCTTGAGAGAAGACAACAAGCCAAAGCTTCAGAGGAATGACAACAATGTGAAGGTCTTGGAGAGGCCAAGTCAGAGTTCAGATCTCAATCCACCTGAGAATTTGTGGCTGGACTTGACAAAGTCTGTTCGCTCACAACCACCATCACACCTGGCAGAGCTCAAGAAGAATGAGGAAAAATGGCAGTGACATGATGTTCAAAGCTTAAAGAGATCTGTCTACTGAGACCCACGTTTAGATCTGATAGTAAAGGTGCGTCTACTTAATACTAACTGGAAGGGGTTGATCAACTATATTGGTCTACACCAAAATCCAGCACAAAAAAAGAAAACTGTATTTTATAGATTTAGGTGTGCTAAATCGATTACTGAAATTGGAATTTCTCTATCACAAATTGTTACCACAACCAATCAGATTTAGTTAAAAAAACATTAATTTTTAATAGAATAATTATTTTAATATTCAGAATATTATTTAAGGTATACTTTGAGGTACAAAATTGCAGCCTTCCTTGTTCTTAATGTTAGCTATGATTTATGGAATCTAATGCAGAAGATCAATGAATAGGAGAGAATACCAGAGGAGTGGAGGAACAGTGTGATTGTACCCAATTATATGGAGAAGGGTGATATTCAGGATTGTGGAAACTATAAAGGGATAAAGCACAAAATGAAAATTTGGGAAAGGGTTATACGGAGAAGGTTTGGGGAGGAGCAGTTTGATTTTATTACAAGGAGAAGAACAACTGCTGCAGTCTTTGCATCGAGACAACTCATATAGCAGCATCAAGAAAAACAGAATGGTTTGCATTTGGAATTTATTGATTTGGAGAAGATTTATGATAAAGTGTCACGTCAAGAAGTCTAAAGGAGCATAGGATAGGAAGGAGGACCAGAGAAGTATGTGAGGTTGTCCACGATATGTTGGAGGGAGTGAGGACTCAGTGTTGGGTAACAGACAAGATTCCAATTTTAGGTGGTCTGCACCAGGGACCTACTTTAAGTCTTAACCTGTTTGATCTGATTATGGACATGTGGACTCTTAAGATAAAAGACAATGTGTTGTGTAGCATCAGAAAAGAGAAAGTGGAGAGAAATTTGGAAGAATGGAGAAGGGCTTTGGAATAAAGAGAGTTGAAGATAACGAGGAAGAAGACAGTCTATCTGTGGTTTAATGTTAACCAGGATTCAGAAGTCAGCCTGCAGGGAGAACCATTGAAAAGAGAGGATAAATTTAAATATCTAAGATCAGTGGTAGCTGAAAATGAAGAATTAGAACCAGAGTTAAAAAGTAAGAAAATGTCATAAATGTGAATGTGTAGATAGATGTGCATAGTTACAAAAAAATTGACACAATAAGAGATGAGACAATCAGAGGTTCAACAAAAGAGTGAGAGATGTCTAAGAAAGTACAGGAAAGGAAGTTGAAGTGGTGTGGACATGGAATGAGGAGAGACAAAGAATATGTGGGCAAAAGAGTGATGTGAATGGAAGTACAGGGAAGAGGAGGTGAGGGAGGCAAAAGTGGAGGTGGATGGATAATGGAGAAGAAGATCTGAAGGAAAAGAGTCTGAAGGGGAGGAGGTGCAGGACTGAGCTGTGTAGGACTGGCTGATCAGGCATATTGAATCCACATAGAAGGGGGAAAGATGAAGAGAAAGAAGAAAATTCCACCATGAAACACCATCAGAGGACTAGAATAGCACAAAACATTTCCAAATGACTACATTTTGTAAGTAATAATTATATTTAAAACAATTCGAAATGTAATTAATAAATTTTTCAAGTCTGAATATACAGGGTGAGCCAAAAAGAAGTACCGCATTTCAAATGTTTATTCAACAAAAACATTAAAAGATAAAATAAATTTCATTACAACACAATAAAAGGTAAACAAAATAAATTTCTTTCACTGTGTTTTAAAAACCATGTCTTCAAGGTGGTGGCCATCATTGGCGATACACTCGTCGAGACGATTTCTGAACACTCGCATGACTCGTTCTGCCATTTCAAGGGGAATAACGGTGATTTCGTGGTGAGTAGCGGCCTTGAGGGCTTCAAGGGTTTGAGGTCAGTGTGTATACCTTTGACTTGAGAGAGACCCTCAAGAAGAAATTGCACGGAGTGAGAGCAGGCGAACGTGAAGACCACCCAACATTGCCACGCAACGAGGTCATCTTCCCCAGTAACATCTCCTGCAAAACTTTCTTTAAAATAGTGGGGGTTTTTTTCCCTTTTTTTAAACCTTCATCTCTCTGAAATTGGATGTGACAGAGCAATTGGGATTTCTATCCAGAGTCCTCAAATGTTTAAAGAATGCCTAAAATTTCTAACTGAAACACACTTTATTTATTTCTTTATTTATTTGAAGATCAGTGTTATTTAGTGTTTTACAGTTGAAATCAATTAGACCATTTTGATGAGATCTGATTTCACTTTGGAATTGAAGACTATCTTTTTGTTGCCAAAAAAACAAAATTATCTCCACTGGGATTCAATGTTATATAAAAAATAAAATGTGAAAATCTCCAAGGAGTGAAGACTTTTTATAGGCACTGTATGTATAGCGGGGTCTCCTGATCAGATCTGAAGAAGCCTTCATCATCCATATGTCAGAATTAAACAAAATGTTTGCAAGTCCTGCTCAAAACATGAAAATATTTTACAGATTTATGTTTTTAAACTACTAGTATTTCATCCAGCCATTTATTGAATCTGCTTCATATAGTATTATAATTATGAAAACCAGGATCTTTTGTAGTAACAGTAAGCCAAAGGTAGGATGAAGATGAAGATCAGAGTCCCTAAAAAAATGACAGAGATTTGTGGAAGGTCCACTCTGCACATATGAACATTAAGCCAATACCATAATGCAGTGGCCCAGACCACCTATAATACCAGTTCATTGGTAACTCCAATCTGACCTGAATGAGGGACTTTGGTGGATCTCTGTGATGGACTGGCACCACCACTAGCACTGATTCCTGTGTTTCAGCTCATCCTGCTAAGATGAACTCTTCTTCCTCTCTGCAGTCCTGTATTTGACTAAAAAGATGAAAAAATGGAGGAAAGTCTTATAATTGTAATAAACTGCTGAATTTACATCATTGATGTTCTTAATTTCACAGGAAAGGATTGTCATCTCAAGATGTCTCACCTTTGGAGATGGCCGCCCTGGGCCGACCTTTCCAGGTGGGGATGCTCTATGACTGTCGCACTGATTCACTCATTCCCGGTAAGAGCAAATTCAATTTTTTATGTTTGCTCTCTCAAACAGACCACCTGCAGTGATATTTTGGGATCCACGTTTGACCAAATTTCAATTATTTTGTTTGTTAAATTTTGTTTTAATCACCAGATGTCACTCTATGGGACTTGGAAAACCTCAAGAAAGACCTCAAATTTAAAACCCAGAAGAACACGCAGGTCAACATCATCACTTTGGACTCCTTGAATGAGAAAACTTCCATCTTAAATATGTCAACCTCCCTTAAAGCGAGCTTCTTGTGTGGCTTGATTGAGGTTGATGGAGCTGCCAAGTACCTCAATGACACCAAACCATCCAAACGACAGTCCAGGGTCACCCTGCACTACAGCACGACCACCAGAATGGAGCAGCTCAGCATGAGCCAGTTAGAGAGGCAGAACGTCGTCTATCCAGAAGTGTTTGAGCAGAAATCGGCCACCCATGTTGTTACAGGCGTGTTGTATGGTGCTCAGGCTTTTTTTGTTTTTGATCAAAGGGACTCTAAAGAGGAAGAGAACCGAGATAATAATGGAAAATTAGAAACATTAATTAAAAAATATATTTCGATAGATGGAAAAAGAGCCCTAAAAATGACAGATGTTGACAAGGAAACTGCTGACCATCTTAACTTCACATTCTATGGTGATTTTCTCCTTGATCACAATCCTATAAGTTTTCTGGATGCCATGCAGATTTACAACAATTTGCCAAAGCATATTGATGAAGATGACAAGCTAGCTGTGCCTGTCCAGGTCTGGTTGTACCCGCTGAAACATCACAACTCACGGGCTGCTCAGCTGGTACAAGAGATTAGTGTGGCACTTGTGTCCAAATATCAGGAAGTCCTGGAGGAATTAGACGAGCACATCATGAGGTGTAATGACATCATGAAGGATGGTGTTGTGAATAACTTTACTATTATTAGGAAAAATGCAACTGACTTCAAATCAATGCTTAATCAATTTAAAAATACCTTCCAAAAAGAACTGGCAAGGGTCTTATCAAATATCAGGGGGGGTAATGCAAGTGAAGGAGAGCTTGTCAACATTCTGAAGAAGAAGGAAGAGTCGCCATTTAAGAAGTGCATCATAACAACATGGCTGGATAAAAGAGAAAAGGAAATCACTATGCTCAGAAGTTTCTTTAATCGAATTAATGAAATGAAACTTGATATTGTTATAAATGACCTGGATACATTCATTTACAATACTAGTATTAAAAATATTGTCTGCTTGACTTTCACTTCACTCCATGTGTGTCAGTCATACATGTCAGAAATGGAACGCTATCTTCAAGCCCCTTCTAGGAAGTCATCATATCATCTGTCAGAGCCAAGTGAAGAGTTAATCATCCAGAATTTCAGACAGCATTCCCAGCGTTTCATTGAGTTTGCTGAAATTAACCAAAGTAGCAAGACAACGAGATTTCTCATCCACTCCATCCCTGATGTTGAATATCTTGGGGCAACAATCTATTTGTATAAATGTGGGCGTCTCATCAACCACAACTTTCAGCTTCCATCGAAACCTGAGACTCTTGTGGTTTATTCCCAAACAGAAGACAGTGTAACCCTAAAGTTAAGACCACCAAAGTGTGACATAGAAGGGTACAGAGTGGAGTATAAGCGACTCGAAGATGAAGAGTGGAAGACTATCAACACAACTGATAAAAGTGTAAAATTTATCATCACAAAGTTACATCCAGCTTCAACATATCAACTCAGACATAGAGCCATTTGTCAAGTTGGTGTGAGTCAGGCCAGTGATACGATTGAAGTGAGGACACTGCCCGTTAAAAAGCCTACGGGAAGACATGCTATAAAAGACAAATGTAAGGAGATAAAAGGTGGAAACTTAAGACTTTATCTTTTGCCTTGGAAATCACAGTTCATAAATACTGTGAAGAAGATTGAAACATTTCCCTTTGGAAACAGAACATCCATCAAACGTTCAAAAACAATTATGGTCCTTGGAGCAACAGGTTCCGGCAAATCCACCCTCATCAACGGAATGGTCAACTACATCTTAGGTGTCCAGTGGGAGGATGACTTCAGGTTCAAGTTAATCCATGAAGAAACATCTAGAAGTCAAGCTGAAAGCCAAACGTCTGCTGTCACTGCCTATGAAATGAACTATCAGGATTGTTTCAAGGTCCCACACTCCTTCACTATAATCGACACACCGGGTTTTGGAGACACCAGAGGAATTGATCGGGACAAACAAATCACTGAGCAGATACGAGAATGTTTTTCATCTTCACAGGGGGTCCAGCACATTAACGCAGTGTGCTTTATAGTTCAGGCTTCCCAAGCTCGACTAACACACACACAGAAGTACGTCTTTGACTCCATTTTGTCCATTATTGGTAAAGACATAGCCACTAACATCCTGGTCTTGATCACATTTGCTGATGGACAGCGTCCACCAGTTCTGGAAGCCATCACAGAGTCTAATATACCGTTCCCAAAAGACGTGGAAGGGAGCCCTTTATTTTTCAAATTTAATAATTCGGCCCTTTTTGCTAATAACAACGAGACTAATAGCAGTGATTGTCTGATGTTTGACAAAATGTTTTGGGATATGGGTGCAAAGAGCATGGAGAGGTTTTTTATGACTTTAGAGAAGATGGATGATAAACGTTTAGCACTAACTAAAGAGGTGCTTGAAGAGCGCAAGCGCTTGGAGACGGTAGTGGAAGGACTGCAGCCTCAAATCAGTAATGCACTGAGTAAAAGTGAAGAAATTAGAAAAACCCGTGACATTTTAAATAAACATATTACTGATATAGAGAGCAACAAGGATTTTGAGTATGAAGTGGATGTAACTGAGACAATAAGAGAGAGCATTGCAGGCACCGGCAAGTTCATCACTAACTGTCAGAAGTGCAACTTCACCTGTCATTATCCATGTAAGTTACCAAATGATGACGATAAGATCAGATGTTCTGCTATGAAGGACGGGGTCTGCACTATTTGTCCCGGTAAGTGTGAGTGGAATATTCACTCCAACCAACAGCACAGATTCATCTATGTAACTAAAAAAGTCAAAAAGACTTATGATGAGCTTAAAAACAAATATGAAGAAGCACAAGGGGAATTGATGACAACTGAACAAGTGTTTGATCGTCTTCAGCATGAACTGGATTTTGTGACAAACTTGATTTATAAACTCATTACAGAGTCTCATGAAAGTATTAAACGACTTGATGAAATCGCCCTCAGACCAAACCCGCTCTTCTCTCCAGAGTACATTGAGCTCCTAATTCAGTCTGAAGAACAAGAAGCAAAGCCGGGATGGATGGAGCGAGTGAAGTCACTGCAGGAAGTGAGAAAAAAGGCAATAATAATAGCAAATCTCAGTAGAAATGAAGAACTGTCACCAAGTCTCGAAACCAAAAGTCAAAAGAGAAAATCGACTGAGACACTTTGCCCACAGAATATCAAATTTTCAAAGCAGACCTTTTGAATAAAAAAGTCAATAATTATCAAAAGTAAATTTGTTATATGTGGTTCAATCTTGGGTACTGAATAACTGTTTTTGGACCTTTGTATTTACACACAACTGATGATATCTGTTAAGAGAATTTGATTTTATTATGAAACAATCAAGAATGTTAAAGTGTGTTTTGTTTATTTTCTTTTTATTCTAACTACTTTATTAAAAGCCTTTTTGGAAGAAAGATCAGCATTGAACTGTAACTTTGACTTTTTTTATTTTAAAGTAATTTCTGATCTCCATAAAAGTAACTTATCTAACCATAAAAAGTGGAAATGTTAGTAGAGACAGCAAACCACCAATTAAACTAGCAAAAATGAAAGTTGTCACCACAAAAAGGCAGTCTAGAATGATGAAAGTGAATTACAAAGTGGGCATTGCCCATTCATTTAAGCCTGTAGTGGCACACAAGGCCTGTCAAGACAGCAGATTTTGTTTAGAAATTCAGCTGTACTTCCCAACCTGTATTCCTAAGTGAATGGCTAAACTGCACCTCGTACCAACACTTTGGTCAGCTCTGATCTACATCTGATAACATGAAGGTGTAAATCAAAGCTGAGCGGGCACCTCGTAGAAAGTCCTTCAGACAAAAATGCACCCAAAATGACGTTCATTCTAAGCTGAACTGTGACTGGATATGATGGACAGAATTAGGCACCTATAAGGAGAGACTAGAGATGTGTAACTGGAATGGACCTTGATCCAACCACCAGAGGTTTCACCTACCTTCAAAGCTAGCTGCATTAATCTCATCTGTTTCTTTTGGGGAGAACTAAAGACTCAAAATACACTCTTTATTAGAGACTTGAAAGCTGATGATCCACTCTGTTTGGGGTGAGAAGTCACCAATTTCCTGAGCAAAAGGTTCACAAACTTTCTTTGTAATGGAAGCTATTACCCATAGAGCCTTGGAGCTGGATGTGTTGAATAAGCTCTAACATCCACTCTGCCAAGCTGAGTACAGTGCCAGTAACTGAGCCCAGACTGAGCAGCCATAATTTCAATAAAGGAACTTCAGTGACTACACTCTTCTGCCAGAGAGGACCTAAAAACGAGCTGAGAAAGGCAGCACCACGGACAAAGGACCACGTAGAAAAGAGAAACAGTGCACTCCAATATGAGAAGGGTCCTCCACTTGAACCCATAAAACTGTATCAGTGCCGAGATAAATCAGAACTCTCAATAGCCAGTAAATAGACTGCCTCTCTCTTGTTAGATGTTTGTCTGTTTTACAGACTGCTATGTCAATAAACATACAGTTATCGCATTTCTATAATCCTTCTGTTTATCAACACATTGTTTTATTCTGGTTCTTAAAACAAGTGGACTTCAGTTACCTTGATAAAAGTCTATAGCAGGCAGGAGACCCCCTACTACAGAGAAAGTTAAGGAAAGTAAAGTGGGAGCCTTACCAAATTATTTAATTAATTACTGGCATTGCCAAAGGAACAGCTGATAATTACTGTAAATAACCGAGTTAAAATTCTCTTTTAATTCCAACAGCCCTGATCTGAGGTCCTTGTCATACTGAAAGGTTGTCTGTCACCCCTGAGGTGGGCATGAACTCGAGCAGGTTTTCTTCAAGGGTCTCTCTGTATTTGGCCACATTATCTGCTCAGTCATCCGCCTTACTACAAGAATGTGCCAGCCTCTGACACAAAGACAACGGTAGATTTAATAAAAATCAGAGACCTAGCGACCTATTCTGAAGTTTTTAACCTGCCAGATAGTACCTGGATGTTGTACCGTGTCAGCCATTATGAATATAATAAAAAGTCAAGCAAAATGACACCTTCTATTGGCTAACTAAAAATTATTTAATTAAAATTTGTTAGCCAATAAAAGGTGTCATTTTACTTGACTTCTTACTACTTAACATGCCAATGTAAGATAGGCAAATATTTAAGAAATATTTAGCAAAGGCTAGAATATGTGCCAGAATGTACAGAGGAAGAAAAATCACTCTTCATCCACAAAATTATAACTCAACCAATTCATGAATGGAGTTTTGTAAATTGGGTTCAGGTTTGAGTTATTGTGCAAAGCCCTGGATGAGCGATATGCTGTGCATACAGACCCTGCTATGGTTCTAATAAAACAAAGGTAAGGTCAGTCGCCCAGGGAATATTATAGAATACTGCGAGACAATTATGGGATTTCACAGCATATTCAAGGGATTGTTCCTTCTAAATCTCTTAATTGCAATTAAAGATGTAATCATGTTTGGCCGTGATACATATAGGTTTAGAAGGCATGTAAAAAATGGAAATAGCTGAAGAGGCATGACCGACAAAATTTTGTATGTATGCCAGATAAATGAAAGAAGGGTCCGAGCCTCCACAAAAGTGAAAAGACTGGGATAAATCAGCAAGCCACCTTTTAAAAGTGAGCTGTGAAGAAAATTCAACACGGCAGCAGACTTCTAATGAAGAGGAACTGCTCACTTCCCTTGAAAATGTCACTCAAACCATTAGATGACCAACGCTTGCTGATAAATGAGCAAACCTTACAGGCAGAAGACACTTCAGCCACTCTCCAGAGGATGTGTTGTTAGTTTGGTTAAATAAGAACAAACTGTTATTTCTTTAAGTGAACTTTATTACAAGTCTAAACCATTACTGAAACATTGCAACTTTATGCTACTCTATGCAGGTACTGACGGCAACTGCTGCACTGCTAAGGCCTCTTCTATACACAGTATATAAAGATTCAAACGCACATAAAGCACCGTGTCTACAATAAATCAAGTCATGTCTTTCTTTCTTTCTTTCTTTCTTTCTTTCTTTCTTTATGTTTTTTTGCTTTTTGTTTGATTCAATACTAATGGTCTATATAACTAAGGGAATCCTATAGAGAAAACTATTCCCACTTCAGAGCTATTCTTTATTTTGTAATGTCTTCATTTTTTTCTTTTGGAAAAGTCTTTCCAAAACCCTCTTTGCTGTTTTTTCATTGTATTGACTTTCGAGTCTTTCATTCTAGAACTAATCTGTCAGGTAAAGACAGATTCTTATGGATACCCAGTTTCTCTTCTCTAGAGATTTCTAACATGCACCAGTTTGTCAAAAGCCAGTGCAGTTTTTAGACACGCTTCATTGTCTTTAGTATTGTAAACAGTGCTTAGCTTTCAATTAACAAACATTTTTTATAATAAGCTAAATACATTTGCAACTAAAAAAGAATAAATTAATTATAAAACATCACAGTGACATAAATTACTGATGGTAACAGTGGGGTTCAAACTGTTCTATCAACTAAACATCTTTCCTGCAAAGTTTATTTATTTATTTATTTATGTATGTATGTATGTATGTATTGTGATTTAGACGCTGTATAGCACCCGACCTGACTGAGACACATGTTAAAACACTAAAAGACTTTCTTCAGCTGGAGTGCACGTCTTCCCCGTGGACCCCCCAGCCACAACACAGTCCAAGTACGCACAAATCACAACCACAAACACACTCTTCTGGCACCACCACTCCTCCCTTGAAGCTCTGTTCTCTCCTCCCGACTCTGGCCTCTGAGTGGCGGTGGCTGGCCCCTTTTATAGCCCACCCAAAAGTGTTCCAGGTGCTTGACCACCTGGTTCCAATTGCACTTCCGGGTGGGGCTGTGGAATCCATGCAGCACCCCCTGGTGGCCACCCCAGCTCCTAACCGGGCTGTGGAGGACTCCAGCTCCCATGGAGCCCTGCGGGTGGTTGAGACATCACCATCAGCCTGGGAGGCTGCCACTAAGCGCCCCTTGGGAGGTATTTGAGTTGCCCATGGTTGCTACCCCGGAACATATGCAGCAGGGGTGTCCTGGCCGGGCATGGGACCTGGGCGCCCGCCAGAGTATGTATTTATTTTATTAAAAGCAAGTAATATTCCATACAATAAAATCAAACTTAACAAGCGTGTATTCAACCCCAACCCAAGAGAAAGAGAAGAAAGCCAACAACCAGAGCAGATCTTTAAAAGTAGCAAAGTGGGAGAGGAATCCTTACTCCCAATATGAATGCTTATTCTAAAATGTTATTGATTAAATGCTGCCAAGTTTTAAAAAGTTTTGAATAGATCCTCTAAGTGAGAATTTGTTGTTTTTTTTGTTTTTTTTTTTTCAATTTTAAATAGTATATAACATCAGTTACCCACTGGCGTAAAAGAGGTGAGCGAGGATTCTTCCATTTGAGGGCGACAAGTCAACACGCCAATAGTGAAGTAAAGGCCATTACAGCTTGTTTGTCCTTTTACACTTTAACCTGGGAGTCCACCACACATGACTGTTAGTTAGTTAGTTAGTTAGTTAGTTAGTTAGTTAGTTAGTTAGTTAGTTAGTT
>JANRMT010028174.1:5216885-5241131 GCA_026402145.1 Polypterus bichir lapradei
GCGCGCAGGTAAACGGCCAGCGTTGACGCCGATCAGGCACAAGGAGCAGTAGGAGCAAATAAGGTAGTAAAGTTTTATTTATTTGTTTATTTTAGATTAAACAGCCCTTAGCGGTCCAGAGGTAGAACAGTTAAGTGGGCGACAGCGTATTGGTTCATTAATACGGGGAATACAAACAGTGCGAGTGGAGAGCTTATCAGTAAGAGGAGCGCAAAGTCAGGAGAAGAGGCAGAGAAAAGTAAGTTAACCTCATAGACAAATAGCAGGCAGCTGAGAGGGAGAACAGTACAGGAGCTTAAGGAGATAAGGTGTAAAATATCTGTAGTAGATCTTAGCGTTACCATTTAAGTTAAGGAGCAGCTGAAAGAAGAAGAAATTTAATTTTAAGAAAAAAAAAAAGTTAAAAAAAGTTAAGGCAGTTTAGTAATCCCAAGTCAAATTTTAATAATGAGGCCAGTGCAATGCAAGTCCTGTTGGATGTTGGACTTTTTAGATGATGGTTTGGAAGAGCCAGTTGTCTATGAGGGCTACATCTGCAAGAGATGCCAGCTGATCCATCACCTCGAGCTCAGGGTCGCTGAACTGGAGGAGGAGTTGGCTGACCTGCGTTGTAATAGAGAATTGGCGGACTTGGCCCAGGTGTCCTTTAGAGAGATAGTGTGCACCCCTAAGGTGGCGCGGGAGGAGATTCCAGACCAGACAGGTAGGAATAGGTGGGTCACGGTCACAAGGCGTAAGGTAAAGGGTGCACACTGTCCGGGGGCATCAACCCCAGAATTAGAAGTGTCTAACCGTTATCATGTCCTTGCGGAGCTGGACGGTGACTCTGATAATTCTGAGGTGGTAGGCAGGGTTGAGGAGCCCCAACGGGCCACCTCAAAACCAGTTCCCAGAAAGAGAGAGGTAGTGATAGTTGGGGACTCAATCATTAGGGGGATTGAAGCGCAGGTGTGCTCCAGAGAGAGAGAGTCTCGCACGGTGTGTTGCCTTCCGGGAGCACAGGTGGGAGATCTCTCTGGAAGAGTGGATAGGCTCTTGGCCAGAGCGGGGGTGGATCCAGTTGTCATTGTCCACGTTGGAACAAATGACATACATAAGGGTAGTCTGTCAGTTCTGCGATCCAAATTCAAAGAGTTAGGTACCAAGCTGAGGAGCAGAACTGACAAGGTAGTCTTCTCCGAAGTTCTGCCTGTGCCACGCGCCAGTCCAGGTAAGATTGAGGAGATTAGAAGGCTTAACGCGTGGCTCAAATCTTGGTGCAGGGTAGAAGGGTATAGGTTTATGGGGCATTGGGACTCCTTTTGGAACAGATGGGACCTGTTCCGCCGTGACGGGTTACATCTGAACCGGAGGGGCACCAATGTATTGGGGAGGCGTATGTGTAGGCTAGTCGAGGATTGTTTAAACTAGGGAATGGGGGGGCAGGAAGTTTAGGACAGGCCAGATTTAGATCTATATATCGAAGAACAGACAATGGTGTAGAAAAAAAAATGCATAGTAATGTAAATTCTAAGCAAACACGTAAATGTAGAAGGATTAACACATTAAAAATAGCTTGCCTTAATGCTAGAAGTATCAAAAATAAGGTAAGTGAGTTGGAGTTGTATGTAGCAGAGCATAATTATGATATTATAGCAATAACAGAAACCTGCCTAAATAACAAAGATGGAGATGAGTGTAACATAGAGGGATACACATTTTTTAGGAAGGATCGACAGAACAGAAAAGGAGGTGGGGTTGCTGTTTATGCCAAAGAGGGTTTAAATGTAAGTCCTCTTCAGTTGGATGATGAGCCCCATCTTAGTGAGGACATGTGGCTTCGCCTGGAAAATATTAGGGAAAGAGGTCTTATTTTAGGAGTATGTTATAGACCACCCAATTCAGACAATAATTTCAACGCACATCTTTTTAGTAATATCAAAAAGGCAAGTTTACAGGGGGATATTATAATCATGGGGGACTTTAATTATCCAAATATTAACTGGGATAACCTTACAGATGGAGGAGCACAAGAGCAGGAGTTTTTAGAAGTAATCAGCGACTGTTTTTTAACACAGCATGTTAAAGTACCAACACGGGGTGAAGCCTGTCTGGATTTAGTATTCTGTAATAATCAGGATAGAATTGAGGGTGTAGAGGTGATTGAACCACTAGGGTCAAGTGACTATAATGTAATACATTTCTCAGTATTTTGTAATAGTACGGATGCAAAGACTAAAATTGTTAAGTTGAACTTTGGTAGGGCTAATTTTGAGAAGATGCGACAAAGTCTAAGTAGGATAGACTGGGATAAGCTTTTAAGTGTGGAGACAGTCGAGGAGCAGTGGAACAGGTTTAAAAATGTTTTACATGTAATGCAGGACAGATACATACCTAAATTTGGAATTAATAGAAAACTAAAAAAAACTCCACGATGGATTAATAAAGATTTAAAAAAGAAGTTGCAAAGGAAAAAACTGCTGTATAAGGCATATAAGACTAATGACTGCAAAGTGAATCGTAGCGCGTATGAAAATATGAGAGCAACCATTAAGAAGGATATCAGGGAGGCTAAAAGACAGTTGGAGAGGAATAGAGCAGATAAGGCGAAAGAAGACCCCAAGAAATTCTTTCAGTATTTTAGTAGTAAAAGAACAGTCAAGGAGGAGGTCAAGTTCATCAGGAATAGTAAAGGGGAATTAAAAGATACAGACAATGAAATAGCAGATGCCCTAAACTTACATTTTTCGGAGGTGTTTACAAGTGAGCAAGTGGATAACCTCCCAGAGGTAAACGCGACTACTAAGGAGGTACTGAGGGATTTGGAAATTGAAGAGGGAGAAGTGCTGCTCAGATTAAATAGGCTGAAATCAAACAAATCACCAGGCCCAGATAATATTTATCCTCGTGTTCTTAAGGAGGCTAGTGAGTACATATATAAACCCTTGACACATATTTTTAGGAAGTCACTGAGCACTGAAGAGATTCCGAAGGACTGGAAAATGGCAAATATCATTCCATTATATAAAAAGGGTGACAGGGCAGATCCAAGCAACTATAGGCCAGTAAGCTTAACATGCATCACAGGAAAATTAATGGAAGGAATTATTAAGGATAAGATTGAGCAACACATAGCAAGGACAGGAGTTATTCTGACCAGTCAGCATGGGTTCAGAAGAGGGAGGTCGTGCTTTACTAACATGTTGGAATTCTATGAGGTTGCAACAAAAGCATACGATCAAAGTGGAGCAGATGATATTATTTATCTGGACTTTCAGAAAGCATTTGATAAGGTGCCACATGAGAGGTTGGGCATCAAGTTAAAAGAAGTGGGAGTTAAGGGTGATGTTTTTAGATGGGTGCAGAATTGGCTCAGACACAGGAAGCAGAGGGTAATGGTGCAAGGAACCTCATCAGAACTGGCCGATGTTAAGAGTGGTGTCCACAGAGGTCAGTGCTAGGGCCGCTGCTATTTTTAATATATATAAATGATTTAGATAGGAATATAAGTAACAAGCTGGTTAAGTTTGCAGATGATACCAAGATAGGTGGATTAGCAGATAATTTGGAATCCGTTATATCATTACAGAAGGACTTGGATAGCATACAGGCTTGGGCAGATTTGTGGCAGATGAAATTTAATGTCAGTAAATGTAAAGTATTACACATAGGAAGTAAAAATATTGGGTTTGAATACACAATGGGCGGTCGGAAAATCGAGAGCACACCTTATGAGAAGGATTTAGGAGTCATAGTGGACTCTAAGCTATCAACTTCCCGACAGTGTTCAGAAGCCATTAAGAAGGCTAACAGAATGTTAGGTTATATAGCACGATGTGTGGAGTACAAGTCCAAGGAGGTTATGCTCAACCTTTATAATGCACTAGTGAGGCCTCATCTTGAGTATTGTGTGCAGTTTTGGTCTCCAGGCTACAAAAAGGACATAGCAGCACTAGAAAAGGTCCAGAGAAGAGCGACTAGGCTGATTCCAGGACTACAGGGGTTGAATTATGAGGAAAGATTAAAAGAGCTGAGCCTTTACAGTTTAAGCAAAAGAAGAGTAAGAGGTGACATGATTGAAGTGTTTAAAATTATGAAGGGAATTAGTACGGTGGATCGAGACTTGTATTTTAAAATGAGTTCATCAAGAACACGGGGACACAGTTGGAAACTTGTTAAGGGTAAATTTCGCACAAACATTAGGAAGTTTTTCTTTACACAAAGAACGATAGACACTTGGAATAAGCGACCAAGTAGTGTGGTAGACAGTAAGACGTTAGGGACTTTCAAAACTCGACTTGATGTTTTCTTGGAGGAAACAAGTGGATAGGACTGGCGAGCTTTGTTGGGCTGAATGGCCTGTTCTCGTCTAGAATGTTCTAATGTTCTAATATAGATATATATATATATATAGATATATATATATATATAGATATAGATATGGGAACAACACTCATATCAATGACAAAACAATTACATTAACAATCATGTTACGTTATTTTTTAAATTTTTCCTTTTCTTTTTCATACCTTCTTTAACACACTACTTCTCCGCTGTGAAGCGCGGGTATTCTGCTAGTATATATATATATATATATATACTAATAAAAAGCAAAGCCCTGACTGACTCACTGACTGACTGACTGACTCACTCACTCATCACTAATTCTCCAACTTCCCGTGTAGGTAGAAGGCTGAAATTTGGCAGGCTAATTCCTTACAGCTTACTTACAAAAGTTAAGCAGGTTTCATTTTGAAATTCTACGTGTAACGGTCATAACGGTCGACAACATCCACCATGTTGAACTTTCTTATTTATGGCCCCATCTTCACGAAATTTCATACGCGGCTTCCCTGCGCTAACCAAAACCGATGTACATACTTATTTCGGTGATATGACGCCACTGTCGGCCGCCATATTGAACTTTCCAATGGTCTTTGTTACTTATGGGCCCATCTTCAAGAAATTTGGTACACGGGTTCCCAACGCTAACTGAATCCTACTTACGTACATATATATACGTCCATAGCCTGCAGCTCGGTCACCATGTGAGGCGGCATTGGGTACCCCATCCCAACGCCTCCCACGTTGTTAGCTGCCTGCCTATATAAGGCCGTCCGTTGCTCCGGTCTCTACATTCTCTTCCTTGCTTCGCCACGGGATTCATGTCTCCCTGCTGATAACTGCAGCCTTTTTATTCAATCCATGGCTTCTCCGCTGGTATATTGTTCGTTTATTACAATTATAGTTATTGTGTAGGTATTTTAGACTTACTTTACATTGTTCAGGTACCCATTTCCTTTATCATTCCAACCCCCATTACCATGTCTATCGAGGTGATCACCATCAATCAAAGAACTGTCACTTACCGAGTGGTTTCAATGCCCGGAGATGCCGGCTGCCTTTTCCATTCTCTTTGTTACATATTCCACTGACATATCAGGCTCAATCTTGATATCCGGAGGAACATTGTGTCTTATGTATTGAATGACTGGGACAATTTCAATGTGTGGACTGATGACGCTACAGGAGATAATTATACTGCACAGGAGCACTAGAAGAGTGAAATTCACCTTCACCTATGCTTCTGCATGTGAGTTGATGGCTGCCGCTGAATTGTTCGGTTGTCGCTTTCAAGTGTACCGAAATGGCCAAATATTTTACACCTTTCGACAACCGCCAATGCCTCTTAAACATCTTAGATTCACAGGTGATGATTTGAGTAGTGGACACTTTGATGTTTATGAATGTTTAAACTCTCAAAAGCTGGATGTGAAGTTATCAATGAAACCAGTTGTGTGCTTACAACGCTTGACAGATGCCGAATGTCTCTTCAACACAAGTCCTGCAAATACTGTCGTAATTGAAACAAACCATGAAACTCAAACCGATTATGACAGCAGCAATCCAAGCTGTGAGATTTGAAACAAGATTACTGTTCACATGGCCAACTGTACTTTGCATGCTCAATAGTAAGCTCAGCACACAGCTTGGTCATATTACAACCGGAGGGCCAAACTCACAATGTGGTATACAAAGAGATCCTTAACAAATAATTATTGGTATATTTTCCCTCAGTTTAAAAAGGTTTAATTTTCTTCTTAATAAAAATTTTAAGGCAGTACTTCATATTTTGCTAGTATACATATATATAATAGCTGTGTAAACCCGTGCTGTAAAAAGCCTGAGGTCCTAGAAACTATTGAAATCTTCAGAAAAAAAATTGAAATGGAGAGTTGTCAGGTAATTGAAAGGAACTACTCTGGGCATCTCTCTCCTAGGAAGATTTGTTTTGCCGACTTGCTGGCATCACTTGTGCATTAGCGTCTAAGTTTCTGTTTCTTCGGAGGGCAGAGCCCTTACCCCGACTCCACCTCTCACTTCCAGGCTGGACAGACAGACACACACACTTCCACGTGTTACCGGCCATAGGCCTAGGGGAACCTGTGCCAAGTACAAGCCACTGTTGCTACAGGGTGCAGCCACAGCAATATGGTGAAAGAGCATAAAACAATCAGCCAGCAGTCACAAGTCTCAGACCAGACTTCTCTATTCTCCTTTATTCTCCTTTACCCAGAAATATATAAATGCTTTAATCTCTGCATAGATCAACATGACAATCAGTGAAACAAGCTTGCAAGCCAATTTCCTCCTCATAACAAATAGTGTAAACACATTTACTTTGGTTCAACAATAGTATTGTGGCCAGCTATCAAGAAGTACCTGATTAGAATCCAATGTCCCCAGACATGTTAATTTTTAAAGGAAGCAGACAGTTCTGTATCACCACATTGTGTGTAGATGAGATACTAAATCAAAGCAGTCTGACTATTGAAAGCAGGTGACTCTTTAGCAAAAGAGGTAAATATTTATGTCCTGTAGATAGCCATCAACAATAACCTGTAGCAGAATTTTCTAGAAATTTTGCCATTTCTTTAAAGCACTGGTTTATAGCCTATTACACTAAGCAACCCAAAGAAATGTCATTTTCTTTAAAATACTGAATTCTTGCCCATTACACACGCGTAGATGTTTATATATAACACAGCACTCTTCACTGAGAATTGGTTCACAATTCTTTTTCCCAACACATGCAAAACATAAAATATCCAGAGTCACTTAAAAACAAAGTAACCAAATTGAAAATTACATATGACACATAAACAATACATTTAACAGTGGAGAGTAAAGAAAGAAATAAAAAAAAAATCAACATTAAATTCTGTGGTGGGCTGGCGCCCTGCCCGGGGTTTGTTTCCTGCCTTGCACCCTGTGTTGGTTGGGATTGGCTCCAGCAGACCCCCGTGACCTTGTAGTTAGGATATAGTGGGTTGGATAATGGATGGATGGATGGATCAACATTAAATTTTTGTATCTGTTCTGTTAATGTATTGTATAGTTTCACGTTTTTGTTTGTCTCATTTAGATTCATTTAGTTACTCAAATACAAAAGGTGCTATAATTTCTTTTATGTATATTCCATTGTTCTGTGCAAATATTTAGATTAAAGATTCGATTAAAGATTAATTAAAAAGCAAATACAAGCAAATACTGTATAATTTAAAAAATATCTAGTACATGCTTAAAAATTTACTTTATGAAAGTGCAATACAGCGATTTTAGACAATATTACAGATATTGACATTATAAAGAAGTGCAACACATTGACCAATTGCATTTTGGGTTGGTGTCTAGCTATTGAGAAAGTAGCCATTTATACATATTTTGTCTAACTGTGGATTGATGAATATCTAAACTCTTTGAAATAACTTTGTAACCCTTTCCCTTTACAATTCTTCATCGTAGATCTTCTCGTTTTTTGGGAGGCATGCTTCACATCTGCAGTTGCTTCTTGTGAATGCTCTAAAGGTTGTATATTTTTTTTTTAATTGGTCAAAGTAGCTCTAAAGCACACCTGCAATTTTGTATCATTGGTTGGACTCCAGGTTTGCTAACCCCTGACTCTATTTACATTTTGTTAAATTAATCAGCCTAAGGAAAGGGTTCCCTATCTTTTCAATGCCCCGCACCCTAGAAAAGGTCTGATTTATGTTTGCGTCCCCTACAAAAGTAGTATCATATTTGAAGATGATGAAGTCAAGTTTCTAAGTTGAACCACCTACAGTACTGTGGGTGAGCAAACTGGATTTAAAAATTAAGCTTTATAACTTAGTGCATAACATTTAATTATAAACTGAGTAATTTAACTTTATTAATCTTCAGTGTTGTATATGTGCCCCCCCCATGAGGCTTGGACACTTAATTGACAATATGAGGTTTGGGGAATCCTGTGAAGCACCAAGCGCCGTGAAGAAATGACACACAATCAATGATCGAGGGGTTTCTTTGGTTTGGAGACCCCCGTGAATCAATGGGTACTGGTGCACCACTAAGCAATGAAACACAGTCGACGAGCTTATTCCCCTGATAACACCTGCACTATGGTTCAAAGCCACATCCGCTGCACAGTTAAAATTGTGAAGCTACTACCATTACTCCCCAAGCAGGAGAGATGAGCTGAGTTTGCCCCCTAAAGGCAAAAATGTAAAACAAACCTTGAAATCAGTGATGCTTCACAATCGTGTTTTGCACAGAAGTCAATACTAGACATTGCAAGGGACGTTGTAGCCTACTTCTTTGTCACTTACCCCCCTTAAACGCCATCTCGCACACTGGTTTGAGAACCTCTAGCCTCAGTGTTCAAATATTGTGACAAATTTCTACATAAATAGGGTTAATTCCAGAAGGTTCACATACTTTTTCTTACCACTATAACTGAGGAATGGGAATATCCTCTATTTCTCTTTTCTTCACCCTTGTGCTAGGCGATATTGACAACATTCAATATCACAATATATCCAATGTACATATAAATACTGTATATATAGATAATATGAGGGACGTTCAAAAAGTTTCCACACCTTTATATTTTCGTTGGAAATGCTGAAGGCGGGAGGGAGGAGTAGTCATTGGTCGTCATGCGCTTTTTGTGGGCCGGGAGGACAAATTCATCTCCATATGTTTGCTCAGTATGGGGATAAAGTGATCTCTTGTAGAGTCGTCTATGAATGGGTTTAAATGTTTGAAAATGGCCGTACTAGTGTGACGATTGCAGAATGCTCCGGACATCCAGCTACAGCCACTATGATGTGTAAGCAGAGGTGCATCAGTGGCTACACACTCAGCCAAAAACACGTTCTGCTGATGGCGTTAATAAGTTGGTACTAAGCTGGGAAAATTGCTTTGCAAAGGAAGTTGACTATGCAGAAAAGTGATGTGATTTGTTTTTGAAATTCTTAATAAATAGAGTTTAAAAAAAAAGTGTGGAAACTTTTTAAACATCCCTCATATATACATTTATATTCATGATATTATGGTATTTATCAATATTTAAATGTTTGTTAATAAAGATAATAATACCCTGCCGCCAAAGCACCACTACTCTATGTAGAAAGGTGTATTGCAACTTTACACAGTATTTCAAAATTTAATCATGCAAAAAAATTCCCAGAAAATTAAATTGCTTTTATTTACTATATGTCTTATAACCTATTCTTTTAAAATACCCTTAATGATATTTCCAGACAGTAATCACAGACCACAGTTACATTTTTGTAGTGACTGCAGCAACATGTTCCTGGCACACAGACTTAGTGAGATCCACTTGCAGAGCCACAGCACCATTTATTAGATCTAAGTGCTCCATTTGATACTAGAGACCATGAGATATTCTTTTGAGCAGACTGGAGGAACTTGCTGGTATAAGTTGTCAGGCACTGAGTGGATTTAGATCTATCTAAGGGACCTCTGTCGGCTTGTACATATAAACATTGAATATTCTGAGATAGCCAGTGTAAAATATGGAGTCCCTCGGGGTGGGTTCTTTGCCTTTATCTTTCTATATGTTGCACCCAGGTTATTTAATTTGCAAGTATGATATTAGTTTTTGTTGCTTTGTGGATGATATTCAGCTCATCTACTACATGAATCATCTCAGTATTCCAAAATAAAAGGTTGCCTAGTAGACATTTGATTCCTTGAAGTTTTCTTTTGTTGATTTCGAACAAAACAGAAGTGCTGGTCATTGATTCAAATGGTACTCTGAATGTAACAAGTGTTGATCTCATCCCTATCACTCCCAGTACAATAACCATTAACTGTATGCATAGATTATGATCTTTCATTTCATACAGGTATTCAAAATACAGGTAATCTTTTACTTAAGAAATATTGCAAAACTTAGATGTATGTTAGCATTCCATGATGCTAAATAACTTATCCATGCATTTACTACTTCTAGGTGGATTGCAATAATGCTTTGCGTTGTGGCGGATAACAGACTTCAGTTAGTTCAAAATGCAGTGGCCAGAGAGCTGACAAGAGTCAGGAAATACGTACTGTATATATCACCTCAGTTTTGTTTTCCTTATATTGGCTTTCTGCAAATGTTATATTCATTATTAGGTACTGGAGCTCACCTATAATGCTTTGCATGGTTTATGACCTCAATATTTGAGTAACCTTTTAATTCCTTACAGTCGCTCTCACAGGGATTGGATATCTTGTTGCCTCTAGAATACAAAAAGCTACAGCTGGAAATAAAAACAGTAGCTTATAAAGCACCCTATTTGTGAAATAGCCCTCATGTAGAAATAAGTGATGTTGCACAGAGACATTCACATACTCAGTCCATCACTCCATCAGTATGACGATATCTTTTTCCTATGTTTTTTGTCTCTTTCTGATTTCGCTTTATTGTACAGTACGGGGAAGATGTATTTCCAAATCTGAGAGTTGATCTTCAGATTTTACTGACTGTTGGGACCTCCGTCACCAGTTGTGAAAGATCTTTCAGTAAATTAAAACTTATCTTGTCCTACGTGAGATCATCCATGGCACAGGAAAGATTGTCAGCCTTGGCTTTGCTGAGTGTGGAGCGGGCGGTTACCGACACCAGACATTTTGACGAACTAATCGATAAATTTGCAGCAGCAAAGGCTAGGAAAATTTCTCTTTGAAGTTAATAATTACATTTAAAGCAATATACATACTATTTTTTTTACTTTATACTAACTTCATTTTCAGGTTATTATATTATTATATCCAATGTAATGTTTAAGTTTTTGCAATGTTATATTTGAATAATATTTTTGAATAATTATATTTTCGAACTACCATGGTTGTCTTAATTATTTTACTTCGTTCTATCTTTATAAATTTAGCAAAACCTTGAAAATATACGCATAAAAGTGTTTTAAAAAATTAAAATATTTAAAAATGTAAAACTATTTAAAATAAAAAATATGAATTTTTTTCTTAAAATACTATTATTTTAAATACATTTTGTTAAATTTTCTTTCCCTTCCCCATTGCTTTTTGGCAAACAGGAGGGGGCGCGAAATCTTCAGTTGTCCCCAGGCTCTAAAAACCCTAGCTACGCCTCTGTCCGTGTGCATTTTGAAAAGATATCTTTAACCACTTTCCCCTTACAAAGCCTTAACTCTCCTAAGTATGAGGTTTATAAACACTTGTTTATTACCTGACAGTTCTTATTAATATAGTGTTGATACAGTATATGGCTCAGCTGCATGGATAGACCACAGATTCATTCTGCATGCAAAATAGCCAATTCATTTAATATCTGAATGGACTTTTTGCCGGCATTCATTATACTTTTGTGGGGAGTGCTGCTTTGGTGAAGTAAATACGAATTGGCATTATATAACCTGTGGGTCTAGCGTTTTGAGTACGTTTTCAAATGTCTCTCTTTATACACCTTATAAATGGAACGCATTACCTTAGCTATATACTCTGTTACATCACCATTCATAATTTCATTCACAGATTTACCTTTTTCCCATACAGGCATCCACTGGCAGATGGCTTGGTGATTTTAAACTGACTTAAAGTTCTTTTCACTTTTATATCATGCTGTGTGGCAAAAGAAGATGCGACTCGTCTTTTCAGACACTTGCTGTATATGTTAGTATGGCTTCTCTTGAGTATGCTTCTCTTGAGGTGTGCTAAAAGGTTGCTTATGTTGATTCCCTTTGCTTTCAATGTGCTACTTGCAAAGTTTACATATTACATTCATTTGGTCAGTGTCTTTAATTTGCAAGTTGTCTTCTCTGCTAGCAGGGTGCATTTCTCCTTCTTCCATTATAATCGAAACAGAGTTAACGTTTGTGTTTTGCAAGCGCGCACATACACCTGACAGCGAGAGCATGTTGTAAACTGTTAACAGGGAAGTCAGATTATTATTATCATTTAAAGAACTAAACTCTCTACCTCAATGCAGATGTATTATTTCTCCAGGTCGGGCAGCTGAAACGCCAATCTTTTATTAACAGATTTATGATTCATGCATAAGTATAAAGGTTGTAAACTTTCATTAAAATACTCTTAAAATCTGTACCGGTCATAACCACTTCAATTTACCATGTTTATAGCGATGTGTTAATTCCAAATTGAATATCAACCCCAAACTGCCTTCGGGCCCCTTTCTGCGGCACTGAAAGATTACATCAAATAATAAAATTAATTTATACAAAAAAATGACCCAGAGGAACAGTGCAAAGAATCAAAATGTAATACATCAACAATATACAAATCACACAAACTCAACAAACAAATTTCCGATCCCGAATCTGCCCACCTCCTTTTCCAACACTTGCAGTATAATAATAATATGAAAAATCATGAACCTAAAATATCCCACAATGTCCACTCAGTTTTGTCTCTCTGCAAAACAAAATATCTGCCAATGTTTCAAATTCTTCAGACGTGCTATCCGGGAATAAAAGATTATTACTTTCTCACTCAATCTCGATCCTCTTAACTGTCCAGTCCACTTCATTCAGTATACTGGGATCTCTTTGAGGTGGCCACCTCCAAACTGTGTAAGACTTTGGTGCTCCATGTGAGACAATCTCTTTCATGCATTTGGATATCTCACATCAATCCCATCAACCATAAAGCTCAGGTTCTGTTTTTCTTCTTCTCTTCCTGTCTTTTTGCGTTCCTTTTTTTAACAGTACCTCCCCATCTGTTTCCATGGCACCTTCCTAGAAATCGCTGCAACAGACACATACCTCACAAAGGTCATCCCTATTGACATATATCCAATCTGTCCATCTTAAGCCTTACATTTTTGACAGGCGGCCAAGGCCATTACTTGGCGAGATGCCAGCTGAATGGAAGAACCTGAGGATAGAGTATTGGCAGGGCACTACCTTCCCCGGGACACTAGAGGGCAGCTCTCCTGGGTGGCCGTGGCGCCATGGATTCCTGCAGGGAGCGCTGGGAGTTGGAGTTTGGCACAGCCCTGTTGAGTTCCATGGAGGCCACCAGGGAGAATTGTAGAGCCCTGCATTGGGCTTTCACCACACTTGGGAGTGATTCCAGGTCTGATTAACAAGCCACCTTAAACACTCCTAGGACCGGCTTTAAAGGAGCCACCTCACTCCATTCAGGGGGCCAGAGTCGGGAGGTGGAGGGCAAAGGTTACCAGATGGAGTGAAGTCAGACAGAGAAGAAGAAAAAGAAGAAGAAGAAGGTGTACTGTGCTGCTTTATGCACTGTGCTGTAGGGAGCAGGGAGACAGCACTCCCAGGCTGTAAAATAAACTTGTGTCTGCCAGTCTGTGTCGGATTAGGATGGCTGTACGCTCACCCGGTGGTCCACAACTATTTTCTATATGTGCTCAGATGGAGACAGGGTTCACAATGGTAATAAGATAATATAGGGTGGTCCAGATCTAATTATGCAATTTTCATTACGTTATAACTTATAAAGTTTATTACATAGAGAATTCAGAGCACCTGCCCTGCACATAGAGATTTCACTTAAAATTATTTTTGTTACCGATAGATGGCAGTACCTGCCCTGCATTCCAAAATGGCAGGGAGACGTTGTCAGTCAAGCAGTTGCATAATTAGATCTGGACCCCCCTGTATTGTGTCAAAAGATAAACCAGAAAATAAATGTATGTGGCAGTGCTACAAGTTAAAATCCTTATTGTGTGAAACCAATATCGATATACCAGTATAGGCAATAAACCGCACAGCACTATTTCACACCCCCTGTAGCAGCTCTCTAAACATTTTTTGTGGTGTCCTTTTTCTTCTTATTTTATTTTCAATTGTCCAAGGTGCTCTGTGCCCCTCTAGTGCTGCTCCAGATTCGCCTTTTTATATTGTATCTAAATAGTTTCAGGTTATGTAACATGCCGCAATATTACAAAAGAACCCATTCCAACCAGGGATCTAGCGCCCCTGCTGGATACACTCGTCTACCAAAAATATTTATTACTTTTAAATAAGTGAAACATAATAAGGCAGTGTTCTTATAATATACTCCAGTCTGCCAAACTATACCACTATTCGTCCACAGATGACCCAGGTTCAGTGCTTGGAATCCAACTGTGGAAAAGTAATTTTGTCTATGGTGTGAAGAAACCAGACCACCCTGGCTCACTAGCACAAAGATCGTTCTGAAAAACAGATTGGGCCAGAGGCGGACATGGAGACCCAGTTAAAAAAAGATTAAAATTGGCTTTTGATGTTGGATTCTTGACTGTCAGTTTGGGAAACTTCAAAATTAAGACATGCTCTGAATATGAGAGTTTTTTAACGTCAGTCAAACAAATAACGCTTTGTGAAATGCAGCACAATGAGCTGACCATTTCAACTGTTGTTTTTATCTTTAGTCCTTTAACAAATATAGGACAGGAAGCTGATCTTTTCAACCATTACATTTAGAAGTAACTAACTGAAGGGAAATGGGAAGTCCCAAGCGGAACAAAATAATTAATAAATGGGAGGATCTGGGCACAACATATTTCTTATATAAACAGTGAGATTTGTAATAGCAGTTATCATCTTTGTGATGAAGCACATCATAGGAGTCTGTGATGATTGGGTGCATTTTTAAAATAAAAGAAGCAGTGCTCTCATGCTAAGGGGGTGTGGGTGTGCGTGGTAGTGTAACCTGTGTCCCTGGGGTGATCAGTAGGGAAAATGGTTAAATCATATGTAATTTAAGATGCGACCAGTGTGACCAGTTTTCCCATTGACGCCCTACGGGGTGTAATCAAAATCAAAAAAGCAGCCTGAGGTTAGATTTAGGAAAAAGGCTGGTGAAACCTGTTACTAATTAAAGTATATGGTGGAGGAAGGCGCATGCAGCAGTTTCTATGTGCACCTCACTGGACTTGCTGATAAGATGATTGCAGTCCCATGGGTGTAAGCAGCAGGCAGTGAAAGAGACTTCCTACCCCGCACACGCAATCTGCTGCTCATTAACTTGTGTTGAGCCTGCTTGCCATTAGTAGTACAGTCAAAGTAAAACGTATGTGAACCCTTTGGACTGATCTGGTTTATTGTATGAATTGGTCATAAAAAGTGATGTGATCTTCATCTAAGTCACAGGTACTGATTTACACAATGAACTTAAGCCAATGACACACAAACAATTCTACTCTTTCACGTCTTTATTTTACAAACGCATTCAACATTCACAGTGGTAGTGGGGAAAGTAAGTGAACCTTGGGATTTAATAACTGGTTGACCCTCCTTTGGCAGCAATGACCTCAACCAGGCACTTCCTGTAACTGCAGATCAGACCTGCACATCGGGCGGGGGGGTGAATCTGAGCCCATTCTTCCCTGCAGAACTGTCTTAACTCTTCCATAGTCTTTGGTTGTCTTCTGTGTGTGGCTCTCTCTCTTCAAGTCAATAGGATTGAGATCTGTGCTCTGCAATGTTTTGGGGGCCATTGTCCTGTCGCATCACCCAGTCTCTTCTGAGCTTAAGTTAACGGACAGACACCCTCACATTATCCTGGAGAATTTGCTTAGAAACTTGTGAATTCATTTTTCCGTCAATGATGGCAAGCTGTCCAGGCCCTGATGCAACAAAGCAGGCCCAAATCCTGGTGTTCCCTCCACCATACTTTACTGTAGGGATGATGTTTTGATGTTGATATGCACTGCCCTTTTTACGTCAAATGAAATTCTGCTTGTTCCTCCCAAAAAGTTCAATTTTGGTTTCTTCACTCCACAAAACATTTTCCCAGTACCATTGTGGAGTGTCCAAATGCTCTTTCACAAACTTCAGCCATTCAGCAATGTTCTTTTTTTAGCAGTGGCTTCCTTCTTGGTGTCCTGACATGGACTCCTTTCTTGTTCAATGTTTTGCGTATAGTTGACTCATGAACAGAGATGTTAGCCACTTCTAATGACTTCTTCAAGTCCTTTGCTGTCACTCTAGGGTTCTTCTTTACCTCATTGCTGACTTTGTGTTGTGCTCTTGGGGTCATCTTGGCAGGGTACCCACTTCTAAGCAGAGTAGCCACAATACCAAATGGTTTCCATTTATAGACAACTTGCCTAACAGCAGACTGATGAATATCTCAGATCTTTGAGATGACTTTGTAACCCTTTCCAGCCTTACGTAGATAAACAATTCTCCATCGTAGCTCCTCAGACAGCTCTTTTGTGTGAGGCATGGTTCCCATCTTGTTATGCTTCTTGTCAAAAGCTCAAACTCAAACTTTTTATAGTGTTTTGTTATCAATCAAAGTCATTCTAGGCTACACCTCTGAACTCGTTTCATTAAATGGACACCAAGTGTGCTAAATTCTGACTGCAATGGGCTTTTTAAAAAGTCATTTGCTTAGGGTTTACTTACTTTGTCCAACCTTCAGTTTCACAGTTTGAATGATTTATTTAATATGGTCAAAAATCCTCTGAAAATCTGTGTATTTTTAGTTATAGGAGACTGTGTTTGTTCAGTATTGTGACTGACATGAAGATATGACCATGTTTTATAAGGGGATTAGACATAAATACAGAAAATTCCTAGGGAATACTTTTTACTTTGACTGTATCTATTGGAGGTTAAAAAGAGAAAAATATACAAATTGGTGTAATTGCTCCCAAGGTAAAACTGAAATGGTAAACCAATTTGTAGTTGAAGTCACACAGAATTTTTTTTGTTTGTTTTAAGGTAGGTGAGGTTTAAAATTAGCTCAAAATATCTCAAGGAAAATTGAACTGCCTCGACAGATCTCTTTGAAGAATAAGTGTGCCATGTTTCAATAAAATTGGTCCACAGTGGGCTGAATTGTTTCATGCAAAATGGCAGACGTGGCTATTGCAATAGGTGCTTCACATGTTATATGCCAATGCACCTAATAAAAAAAATAAAAGCACATAAAAACTAAATTAACCGCAAAAGAAAATTACAGGAGAGTCAATGAAAAGAAATGGTTGAAAATTTACTCTTATTCTATGTTAAATAGTGTTGTCTTATTCAAATTCTTACTTTGTTTTTTATTTCTCTTTTCTTCATCATGTAAAGCACTTTGAGCTCCATTATTTGTATGAAAATGTGCTATATAAATAAATGTTGTTGTTGTTGTTACTGTGGTTATTTTTGATGCATTTTAAATATTGTTTGGTTTTATTAACTACCATTTTGTGACTCCAACAGGGTTGTCCGACAAGTCTCATGCAGCCCTCTGGGTGTCCAAACTACAGCCATACCAGAGGACTGATACTAACTGTCATGCTGAGGGATGAACTATTATTGGCTGGCAGCCTCTTCCAGTCCACCCATTATTTATCTCTGACTGGGAAAGGGAAGAGGAACCATCCCAGCTCCAGTGTGCCTCCAACCACACTCTCCTTCCATAATGGCCTCCTGACCAGGTAAGAAACCTCTCTTCAGCCCAGGCAGGACACCAGACCATCCATTATGTCTCTTACAGAACACGAATATAGTGTAAAATAATCAGGCAGCTATATCAATTGAGAAATGTCAATAATATTTAATCTGAAGCCAAACACATTGGGTCAAATGAAGCAGCACAGACAGACTGACTGGTGCCTCTAAGCACATCGACCTTTACAGGTCTTGTGTGTTGTGTGTGTTCATTTATTTCTCTTCATCATCCAGAACATAGTCTGGCAGGGAAAACAAGATGTCATCTATCTTCACTTATAAATTTCTTAGTGTTTTTGTGTGTGCATGTCTGCATCTGCTTGCATTTACCTTCATATATGTACATTTATTTTGCTATTGTATGGATTTTGAGCAAAACAAACCTGTGGGAGGTATTTTAAATAAAAACATGTTTTTTTTTTTAACTCAGACTGAAGATTGAGTAATTGGGCCTGGGGTTTTGGGTTCTGTGATAACCCCATGTGGCAACAGTTGGTGTAGTCGGCAGGATCTCCTGGCCATCTGCTTGGAAGGGAACTGCACATTGAAAGTGTTGTAGCAACCATGACCCATACACAAGCTCAACTTGACAACAATTATTGTGTTGTGACTGTTACACCCGTGGCCAGGGAAAAAAAACTGCTGGAAAACTCTTCAGGAGTAGAGTACCTGTGGGTATTGCTTCCCCAAAATCCTGCCTGTACTGTAATATTAAAGACAGACTTTGAAGATGAGCAACCAAGGCTCATCCACAGAGACAAGCATCATGTTGCTTAGCAGGTAAAGAAAAGGACGACCCTGTGAGACTGTCTAGTGATTGGCTAGACACTTAAGATTTGAGTCGTCATTGGGTATGACATCTGGGTAATGAGCTGTTGGTTGTCCTCTGTTATTATCTCAGTAACCGTGAAAATGGTACATGTTGTTTTCCATACATCTAAATTTCCAGGTAAGATAGTGACGATACCCTGACTGGCCAGATAGTTAACGAAAGTCTGGCTTACCATTGTTGGAGGATATTCACGTAACCAACTGCAGAGAACGCTGCCAATTACATATTTAGTACATCAACCCAGATCAGATTTTGGAGAAGATAATCTTTGAAGGAATTTGAGGTGTGTCTGCCTCATAGGAATCCTGACTGGCCAGTTTCTTTTGGCAAAGTATTCCAGATTTTACAGTGGGTGCATCACACCAAAAGGCCGCCTCATCACTTCTTTTAAGTTTGGCTCTTGGAATAATAAACAGACCACCATTAGAAGATCCAAGATTATGACTTGGAGTGTAGGGGGACAGGCATTCCAAACTATAGGATGGAGCAGATTAAAGGCTTGCTGTAGGTAGACAGATTTTATTTTCCCAGAGGGAAATTTGTCCGCATCAGTAAAGTACAAAAACAGAAGACATTGTTCCAGAGATCCAGTTGATAAAGACACAACATTTGACAAGTAATGTTACTGCATAAACACACACTCAAGATCAATACAAAGAAGAATTACTTTCAACAGTTGTCACATACGCGCGCATCGGGGGCAGCAACAGTTACTGTTGAAACGCCGGCACACAGGACTAGCCATGTGCACAAATGCCTTTTTCTCCTTCCCTTCAAGATTAAATAAGAACAAATACACTTACATTTTCGAAAGCAGACCACCCCTTGGATAACATCACTTCCTACTGATGACCCTCCTCTTCCATGACCACTCACTTCCATGACTCAGTCTGAAGAGTTTACTCCTCATACTAACAAGCATTTTTTTTTGCAGCAAATCTTTACAATATAAGGGGTGGAACCCCCCCCCCAAAAAACAAACCTTTATCATTGTTCTTTGTATTTCTACACAGTACACAAAATAATAAGGCAGAATTTAACATTTAGCAGCATCCCTACAGGTAACAGAATTTAAAATGCCTAGGAATAAAAGAAGTTCTTAAATCTGCTGCTCTTTCCCTTTGGATAACTAAATCCATGATGGCAACATTTGGAATGATCCGCTGTGGCGACCCCTAACGGGAGCAGCTGAAAGAAGAGGAAGAAGATCTTTCCACAAATTAGGAACCATTACAAAGCCCAAAGAACAAACTTCAAATACAAAAATCCTTCATAAAATGAAATGGGTTCTTCATCAAGCACTAAGTCTAGACCCATACAACTCACTAAAGTGCCATTTTAGAACCTTTATTTGTAAATTTGTAGTGCGACAAACAAATAAACAATTGACAACTTAAAAAAAAGTATTTTCTGAACAAAATTTATGTGATGGAGAAAAGGGGTTTTCCTTTTTAAATTCAGCTCTCAAACATATCTAAAAATCACTTGTAATAATCAAAACCATTTTTTTCAACGCATTCCTATGTCACACATGTGAGAGCCAAGAAATGTCATTCAGTTCACTGATAAACGAACAAAAGGGTCTGTTCACTTAAAATTACTTTAAATAATCATGTTTGTTAATATTACTTTGTTCTTTCCAGTTACCTTGACATAATTCCCTTAGATGTCACATTAACAGAGTTGTATCAAGTTGAACAAACAGTTGATTTAACTTAAAACAAACAGGTTCAGGGTGGCATGGTGGTGCAGTGGGTAGTGCTGCTGCCTCGCAGTTAGGAGACCTGGGGTTCGCTTCCCGGGTTCTCCCAGCATAGAGTTTGCATGTTCTCCCCGTGTCTGTGTGGATTTCCTCCCACAGTCCAAAGACATGCAGGTTAGGTGGATTGGCGATTCCAAATTGTCCCTAGTGTGTGTGTGCGCCCTGCCCAGGGTTTGTTTCCTGCCTTGCGCCCTGTGTTGGCTGGGATTGGCTCCAGCAGACCCCCGTGACCCTGTAGTTAGGATATAACAGGTTGGATAATGGATGGATGGATGGATAAACAAGTTCATGTACATGATGATCCATAAACATCTGCCCTTTTTGTTCCATTGTAGTCCAAGAGATCTCCACACCTTTGTGTACTGAAAGACTTTTATGTTATTCATTTTTTCTGAATGTTGTGGGTTTTGTACGGTTATAGAAGATGATTTATGATAGATGCCTGTTGATATTCTGATTTTTTTCCACCCTAAATCAGAAAAGCACCTTTTTCTTTGCCTACTATATTATTAATATTATTAACATTACACAGAAAGTGCATCAACCCAATATCAATAAATAAAGCCTCCTATATTGTTAGCAACTTTTATCAACCAGGCTTGTTTCAGGCAGGATTCATGAAGTATGAGCATACAGTTAGGTCCATAAATATTTGAACAGAGACAACTTTTTTTCTAATTTTGGTTCTGTACATTAATTACCACAATGAATTTTAAATGAAACAACTCAGATGCAGTTGAAGTGCAGACTTTCAGCTTTAATTCAGTCGGTTGAACAAAAAGATTGCATAAAATTGTGAGGCAACTAAAGCATTTTTTGAACACAATCCCTTCATTTCAGGGGCTCAACAGTAACTGGACAATTGACTCAAAGGCTATTTCATGGGCAGGTGTGTTCAAGTCCGTCGTTATGTCTTATCAATTAAGCAGATAAAAGGCCTGGAGTTGATTTGAGGTGTGGTGCTTGCATGTGGAAGATTTTGCTGTGAACAGACAACATGCGGTCAAAGGAGCTCTCCATGCAGGTGAAAGAAGTCATCCTTAAGCTGCGAAAACAGAAAAAACCCATCCGAGAAATTGCTACAATATTAGAGGTGGCAAAATCTCCAGTTTGGTTCATCCTGAGAAAGAAAGCAAGCACTGGTGAACTGTGATGATGCGGGTTCTAACTCTACGCTCCCATCTGATATTTGGAAGCCCTTGAACCCAACACCGTCAATAATGTCACCGAGTGAGCTAAACAGTGAGACAACATTTGAGCAAGGGGATGGTTCAAAAAAAGTGCATAGTGCTTTTATTTAAAAGAGTCAACAAAAACAAAGTGTTCAAATAAATAGTGCAGTGCTTTCAAAGTTCAATAAATAAATAATCCATAAAAGAAATGTGGAGGTTAAAAACAATAGAAAAAAAACAATCCTTTTATAAACGAGGTTAAAATGTTCCTGAGGAAGCAGTCTTTAAAAACAGCAACAACAAGCCCGGTGCTTCTTCTGTGCTAGTGTCTCACCTGCTTATCCCGCTTGGGCTTAGCAGCAGGCGAGACACTCTCTGCAGCTGCCCTCTTCTATCACAAACACAGGTCTGGAGACCTCCCGATCCTGGCTTCGGTCTGGCACTCATCCCAGATCTGAGACTTGGACTCCTTGGTCTCCAGAACGCCCACACCAAGGACTGCAACACCAAGTCTCGTGACTCACGCTGCCTTTCCGGCCTTCTGCGGCCAGTCGCCTTTCCATGGTCACTCCCGCTACCTGCTCGCTCAGTGGGAGTGCCTACAACTCCAACTCCTGGGTGTCAGCCTAACACCCAGCTTCCTCGCAGCTGCCCACGAGCGCTCGTTCGCTCGCTCACCACACACGCTCTTCGTGGCTCTCTCTCTCTCTCGCACCGACCTGCTTCCTCACTCCCTGTAACCTCCGTCCTTTCTCTTTTCTCTGATCTGTTTCTTTTTCCTCCTCCTCACAACCGACTTGCGCTTCTTTTATACAGCGAAGGGCCATAGCAGCTGCAGCACATTAGCCATGGGAACAGTCACGGATGTGGGCAGTTCCTCACCTGTGCACTTGGTGAGAAACGCCCACACCGCAGATCGCCCCGTGGCTTGCTATGGCCCAACGCCCCCTCCCTAAGCTGCGAGCGTGGTGATTATTTATATTAAAAAAAATGGCCTATGCTCCGCGAGCTGTGGACCCATAACACCACATGAACTCAGCAATGCAAAAAGACCTGGACGTCCACGGAAGACAACAGTGGTGGATGATCGCAGAATCATTTCCATGGTGAAGAGAAACCCCTTCACAACAGCCAGCCAAGTGAACAACACTCTCCAGGGCTTGGTAGGCGTATCGATATCCAAGTCTACCATAAAGAGAAGACTGCATGAAAGTAAATACAGAGGGTGCACTGCAAGGTGCCAGCCACTCATAAGCCTCAAGGATAGAAAGGCTAGATTGGACTTTGCTAAAGAACATCTAAAAAAGCCAGCACAGCTCTGGAAAAACATTCTTTGGACAGATGAAACCAAAATCAACCTCTACCAGAATGATGGCAAGAAAAAAGTATGGAGAAGGAAGGCATGGAACAGCTCATTATCCAAAGCATAGCACATCATCTGTAAAACACGGTGGAGGCAGGCAGTGTGATGGTTTGGGCGTGCATGGCTGCCAGTGGCACTGGGACGCTAGTGTTTATTGATGATGTGACACAGGACAGAAGCAGCCGAATGAATTCTGAGGTGTTCAGAGACATACTGTCTGCTCAAATCCAGCTAAATGCAGTCAAATTGATTGGGCGGCCGGCGTTTCATGATACAGATGGACAATGACCCAAAACATACAGCCAAAGCAACCCAGGAGTTTATTAAAGCAAAGAAGTGGAAAATTCTTGAATGGCCAAGTCAGTCACCTGATCTTAACCCAATTGAGCGTGCATTTTACTTGTTGAAGACTAAACTTCGGACAGAAAGGCCCACAGACAAACAGCAACTGAAAGCCGCTGCAGTAAAGGCCTGGCAGAGCATTAAAAAGGAGGACACCCAGCATCTGGTGATGCCCACGAGTTCAAGACTTCAGGCTGCCATTGCCAGCAAAGGGTTTTCAACCAAATATTAGAAATTAACATTTCATTTCCAGTTATTTAATTTGTCCAATTACTTTTGAGCTCCTGAAATGAAGGGATTGTGTAAAAAAATGCTTTAGTTGCCTCACATTTTTATGCAATCTTTTTGTTCACCCCACTGAATTAAAGCTAAAAGTCTGCACTTCAACTGCATCTGAGTTGTTTCATTTAAAATTCATTGTGGTAATGTACAGAATACTGTAAAAAATAATGCGTTAAAATTACTTTAAAAGAATAAGGCAACAAATTACAAGCAATATTTTTGAGTAGATTTAATATACTGCACTATTGAGTAAACTTAATTTATTAATTTACTCAAATTTACCTAAATTAATGGGTTTGATTAAATATAAGTAGTGGCAAAAATGGTTTCATTTTACTCCGATTTTCATTTTTATTACAGTACTCAAAAAAAGTGAGTATGTAACGCTGGACAGTAATGACTGTATAACAAATACATGCTAAAAATCCATATATCTTTATTTTTTATTTTTATTTTCATTAATTTTATTGCAATCCATACAAATCAATCAAGTTTTTACAAAAAGAAAAATTGAGTTAAGGACAAATCGATCCCCACACCTGATAGAGAGAGCAAGGCAAACAGTGTGAAATTTAAGGCTTGTAAACATACCTAAATTAATAAATTCTCTGTGCTTTATGAGCTTATTTTAAAATATTACTGATTAGATCCTGCCATGTTTTGAAAAAAGTCTGTACGGATCCTGTAACTAAGTATTTGATTTTTTCTAATTTCAAATAGTATAACACATCGGTTTCCCACTGACTTAAAAGAGGAGAGTTTAGGTTCTTCAAGTTTAGCAGAATAAGTCT
>JANRMT010028174.1:5241531-5277329 GCA_026402145.1 Polypterus bichir lapradei
TATTTTCAAAGGAAAATTAAATCAAATGTCTGAGGATAATTTTTACTGAATTACTGACATTCAAATGCCAATGAAAATTTTCTGTTCTTTTTTTAAAGTTTCTTTTAAAAGTATATCTCAATCAAATAATGTCCCAGGAATGAGTGGTAAACGGGAAGGAAACAGAGAATGAAAGAGTAAAATCCTGCAGCAGGTGCCGCTCTTCAAACACTTCCTGCATTTATGCCAACATATCCTCTTAAATGAATGGCCGCCTTTTCACTACTTTTCAGTATGCTATAGCAAAAATCCTGAAATAAAATAGGACATAGGAAATCAAACATCGCTAAATAAATCAGAGTGTTAAAAATTAAGCAGAAAATACATGGCCTCTGTAGAACACTAATTAAATAAGAGGTCAAACAATACCGTGACGGTTAGGCCAACGTCTTTATACAGTATGTTGTTTACAGGTTGTAGTTTAGGACAAACGCCATATCGTTCTCAAACTTATCTCAAAGTGTCATTTTCATTTTCTGTGTAAAATAAAAGTTTTAAACCAAAAAAAAAAACCATATGAACATACGTAACTATCCGAGAAATGTACTTGCTTTTTAAAGCAAACCAACGAGGTAAGTTGTTAGAAAGACGCTACCTTGCTCGCCATGTTTCCCACATGAAGGGAAAGGTTTCATGAAAACAACAAATGCTTACGTCTGTAACTATATGAAATTAAATACTAGTTATTCATTACGGAATTAATATGCTTTATACTTACACATTCGTAGTAAAATAGCTCTTATTATGGATAAGCGTTACAGCTGAATGCGTTGTTGTAAAGAGCAAGAAATCGATGTGAGAGGAAGTGCAGCGTCATTAAATTTAACTTAACTTAAATGTGTTCAATTCACAGTATAGTTTTTTTACTTAGAATAAGTTATAAAAAATGTTTACATTTTAAGAAAAATAAAAAGTTAACATTATTCTTATTTTTTTATTGAATTAGAATTAAATAATCAAGAAAAAGGATAAAGCCCATTTTTATTAATTAAGGTAATGACTTATTTTGCGTATAGTTAGCTATTTTTTATTATTATTTTTCACACATGCAAGATTTATTTTTTACAGTGAACCAAAATTAGAAAAAAATAGTTATGGACCTAACTGTAATTAAATCATTTTTGATTAAACAATTTTATTATGTGCAACAAATGTACAGATTTTATGTCAATCTAACATGTTTTTATAGTGTTCTAAAAGGTAAATTTAAATGAGTTGTGTAACAACATTCTGAGCGTGTGCTGTGTTATTAAGAATTAGAAATTCATGGGTGAATTGAAAAAAAATGTCAATAAAGTCGTTCCTTTGTCACTGTTTATTATTTTACCTTTTCTTTGAACAAATTATCCCATTTACCAGAAACCACGTGTTTTGACATATCAGCTGGGAGGGACTGGCAGATCGCCCACTTCCCCAGTCTATAAATATGAAGCACATCGCAAAACAAATACTGAACACCTGAAAATAAGAATGGGAAACCGAATGGGCAAGTAAGAGGAACATTTTTGGTTTTTTTTTATCTTCTGTAGTCTGTTTCACTTTACAAAGATGACGGATTGAATTGAATGATAACTTATGGTCTGTGTGTTATTTTTGAAGATATAAATTTCTGATGCAAATATTTTCTAGGTTAAATTAAAATTCATATTGAAATTGAAAACTAGTGCATGTAGTGTAGGAGCTGTTAAACATGGCAGCAACATAAAAAAATGACACTTTGGAACTCACGACCATTACGTTAATTGCAATTCTCACTGTGACTTAATTTATTATGTATCTGTTTATGCTTATATATTTATCTTTACTTTTACTGTGTATATTTGGAATTAATAATAGTAACTGTGTTTCTCATAGCTTAATGTTTACTTTTAAAGCTGTGCTTCTTGTAGTTTAATGTCTGCTCTTATATACATTTATCTAAAGCATCTATAGGTTTGCTCCAAACTGTATTTCATTGTGTTGTACAGTGATAATAAAGATATCTTACATCTTCCTCAGGTAACCAAGGAAAGGCTAAAAATGTTCTCTTTGACGTACACTCTACACTCCCTTTTAAGTGTATGGATGTAGGATGGAGTTGATATTGAATTAAAGGTTTCTGGATTGAGTATTATTTATGGTAGCCCTATAGTATGAACAGACTGTCTGATTGTATTATTATTATAGTTTTCATTATAAGGAGATTAGGAAAGGTGTATGCCAGTAGAGGAACGTGTGTTTTAAAGTAATATGTATATCCTTTTTATGAACTTGTACATTTATTGTGCATTTTCGTGGATTACTTTTTTTTATAAGCACAATGTTATTTATTTGTTTTATTTTGCACTAAGCTAATTTTTAAAGTGGGCTCGGATGTTTTAAATTACTTATTATAGACGCTCCCTGGCGATGTGTGATTTTAACAAATAGTCGCGTTCCCCGGAGTGCGCAGGCTCCGAGTGGGTGCGGGTGCACGTGTCCACGTGCCCGCACTGCTCCAAGGTTGTTGGGTTGCTTGGCTGATTGAGCGCTCACATGCGAATGCCAGCGAGTCATTCAAGTGCATCATTCACACCTCCGAGGGTGCGGTAGAGGGGAGGCAGACAGCAGGGTAGAGAGCACCGTGGAAGTGCGAATGGCCGACGCTCGAAAGGAGCTGAAAAAGGGGGCCCCAGCAGAGCATTTTGAGGTTAGTGATCCATTGTTCAGGAGGGCTGTATGATTTATGGGTGCGAGGCTCGGCGTGCTGCAATGCTGGGAACCTGTGACTGCAGCAGGGTTCCTGAAAAGGTTGGTTTTGCCTGTTGGTGAACGTCTCCCTCTTAAGTGGCATGGTTGTCTAAGGTTTTGCTGAGAACAACAGATTAAAGCAGAGATCAGACGAGAAACAATTAGAATTAAAGTATAAAATGATGAGAAAATTCAAAATATGAATTTAGGGAAATTGTATACATGTAAAGTTATGTTGTCAACTGTTAAAAGGAGTAAAAGTTCATTATTTTACACTTTAGACTAAGTGACAATATTGATTGCCCCAGTAATTTGTAAAGTGTTGTTTATAAAGTTAAGCATTAAGATCTGGGAGGATATGTGAGAAGAAGCAAGATTGGGATTGTTTTGATTTGGCCCTGCCACGTGCGAGCAGCTGCAGAGAATAAATACAGCTCTTTTGAAACAGAAATATGCCTACGTCCTTTTTTGTTAGAAAAGATGCCTTGTTATATGTGAATAGAGCGCATAAGAAAGTTATGGTCCTAAATTGCAGATGAACCCTTATGGCAGACTGATTAGTTGGTATCAGGGACAATGGACCCACAACCTCCGCAGTGCCTTCATATATTTCCAGAGAATATTGTAGGCCAGCACATGACTTTTCAGTTTTTCTGTAACATATGATTCAACAGTATGGTGTGTTGGCTTATCAGGGCATTGCAAGCTCTGGTAACTGAGTGGCTTACTGATGATGGACGTATTGCTAGTGAACCTCATAATATTGTAGTGACCTCCCCATAGCAGGTTCAGATGGAAGACAAAGCAGGACAAAGAAGTGATTGCAGGGGACGAGTCCTGCCGCAGACCTCCACAGCTCCGCAGGACCACCAGGTGGATTGCAGGATTTTGTCACCTGGTTTACTTGACTTGAGTCAGATAATTCACCCCAACCCTAATCTTAGCCATAGTGTAACCAGGCGTATCACTGACGTATAATGTAAAGCAACAACCTCCAGTATGGAGTGGACCCCTGAGGTACGCAGCTGGACTCTATTGGGATCACAGAACAGTTTACTCTTAAGAGTGTAAGAAGAATACACAAATGATAAAAAACAACAACTTATTCATTGAGGGTGTTGGACTCCATCAAGGCCTTGTCTTGTCGTCATTCCTATTTGTGGCTTTCATAGACAGGATATTAAGGCAGGTGTGCAGTTGAAAGGGGGGTTTGGGGTAAAATCGTTGCTTTATGAAGATGATGTTGTCTTCTTAACCTCATCTGACTGTGAACTTTAGTATGCACTCACATGAGTCAATTTGTGCTATACATGTATAGACCACAGAGGAATAAATAAGAGGATTAAAAAAAAAAAAAACTTTACAAAAATTATTTATTTATTGATTTGGTCACAATGCATGGCACCTACTGCTGCATTAAAAAATATAATATTTGGGTAAATGTTCTTATTTGATTGATACAATATTTGCATTCAGAATCCTGGGCTTTACCATATACAGTATGCATTTGTGGGGCCTTCCTGATCAGTTTGGCAAAAGTTCTAGTTATATTTCTGAATTAACAAAAAATGCAAATTCTACACAGCTGGTGACCAAATCAGGTTTGAAGCCAGAACTTTGGGGCTAACCAATGAACCATAATGCCACTTCATTTGCTACTCCAATTAGACTCAGAGTGAGTAAATTTGGGTGTAGTCTGCAATGGACTGGCAGCTCCTCTAGCAATGGTTCCTGGTTTGTGCCCAGTCCTGCCAAGATATTCTCTTCTTCCCCCCAGTGACCTTCCATTAGATTAAAAATGCCAAGAAAATGGATAGATGTGATATGAATGTTAAAAATACTGATGTTAATATCATTTACATGCTTAAATTCTTAGGCGGGGACGTCCATCTCAAGATGGATCCCCTTTGGAGATGGCAGCCCTGGGCCGACCTTTCCAGGTGGGGATGCTCTACGACTGTCGCTCTGACTCGCTCATTCCAGGTGAGTTAAAATTCAACTTTTTAGGTTTACTCTCTCTCAAAAAAACAAAACCTACAATGGTATGTGGGGTCCAAGTTTGATACAAATGATATATATTTTTTCTTTAATTTTGTTTTTTTCACCAGGCGTCACTCTATGGGACTTTGAAAAACTCAAGAAAGACCTCAACATTAAACCCCAGAAGAACACAAAATTCAAGATCATCATGTCAGATTCCTTGGATAAGAAAACCTCCATCTTCAATGTGACAGCCTCCCTTAAAGCAAGCTTCTTGTGTGGCTTGATTGAGGTTGATGGAGCTGCCAAGTACCTCAATGACACCAAATCATCCAAACGTCAGTCCAGGGTCACCCTGCACTACAGCACGACCACCAGAATGGAGCAGCTGACCATGAGCCACTTGGGGAGGCAGAACGTCGTCTATCCAGAAGTGTTTGAGCAGAAATTGGCCACCCATGTTGTCACGGCCGTGTTGTATGGCGCTCAAGCTTTCTTTGTTTTTGATCAAAACAGTTCTAAAGAGGAAGAGAACGAAGATATTACCGGAAAATTAGAAATATTAATTCAAAGATTTATTTCTGTAGATGGAAAAGGAGATTTAAAAATGACAGATGCTGACAAGAAAATTGTTGACCATCTTAATTGTACATTCTATGGTGATTTTCTTCTTGATCACAATCCTACAAGTTTTGAGGAGGCCATGCAGATTTACACTAACTTGCCAAGTAAACTTGGGAAAGATGACAAGCTAGCTGTGCCCATCCAGGTCTGGTTGTACCCGCTGAAACATCTCAATTCACAGGCTGCTCAGCTTGTACAAGAGATCAGTGTGGCACTCGTGTCCAAATCTCAGGAGGTCCTGGAGGAGATAGACGAGCACATCATGAGGTGTAACGACATTGTGAAAGATGGTGTTGTCAATAACTTTCCAATAATTAAGGAAAATGCAGAGCAATTCAGATCATCACTTAATCAGTATAAATGTGTTTTCCAAAAAGACCTTGCAAGGGTCTTACCAAATATAAGGGGTGGGGGTGCAAACGAGGAACAGCTGGCAGACATCCTGAAGAAGAAGGAGGAGTCGCCATTTAACAAGTGCGCTATAACATCATGGCTGAATAAAAGAGAAAAGGAAATCAGTATGCTCACAAATGTCTTTAATCAAATTAATGAAATGGAACTTGATATTGTTATAAATGACCTGGATAAATTAATTTACAACAATAGTATTAAAAATATTGTCTGCTTGACTTTCACCTCACTCCATGTGTGTCAGTCATACATATCAGTAATGAAACGTTACCTTCAGGCCCCTTCTTGTCAGCCCTCAGATCATCTGTCAGAGCCAAGTGAAGAGTTAATCATCCAGAATTTCAGAAAGTATTCGCAGCAATTCATTGAGTTTGCTGAAATTAACCAAAATAGCAAAACAACGAGATTTCTCGTTCACTCCATCCCTGATGACAAATCTCCTGGGGTGACAATCTATCTTTATACATCAGGGAGTCTCATCAACCATAACTTTCAGCTTCCATCTAAACCTGAGCCTCTTGTGACTGATTCTCGAACAGACAACAGCGTAACCCTAAAGTTGCAAGTCCAGAAGTCTGATTCAGAAGGGTACAGAGTGGAGTATAAGCTACCTGAAGATGAAGAGTGGAAGACTTTGGACACAAGAGACACCCTTGAACAGATTACAATTACAAAGTTACTAGCTGATACAACATATCAATTCAGACACAGAGCCATTTGTCAAGTTGGTGTGAGTCAGGCCAGCGACACGATTGAAGAGAAGACACTACCTGTTAAAAATCTTAAAGGTAAATTTGCAATAAAACATCAAAGTAAGAAGATTAAAGATGGAAAACCTGGACTTTACCTTTTGCCTTTGAAATCAGAGTTCATAAACACTGTGAAAAATATTGCAAAATGCACCTTTGGAAACAAGACATCCAATAAACCTGGAAAAACTATTATGGTCCTCGGAGCAACAGGTTCTGGCAAATCCACCCTGATCAACGGAATGGTAAACTACATCTTAGGTGTCCAGTGGGAGGATGACTTCAGGTTCAAGTTAATCCATGAAGAAACATCTAAAAGTCAAGCTGCAAGCCAGACATCTGCTGTCACTGCCTATGAAATGAACTATCAGTCTTTTTTCAAGGTCCCATACTCCTTCACTATAATCGACACACCGGGTTTTGGAGACACCACAGGAATTCAGCGGGACAAACAAATCATTGAGCAGATACGAGAATGTTTCTCATCCCCACAGGGTGTCCAGCACATTACCGCAGTGTGCTTTGTGGTTCAGGCCTCCCAAGCTCGACTGACACACACACAGAAGTACATCTTTGAGTCCATTTTGTCCATTTTTGGTAAAGACATAGCCAATAACATCCTAGTCCTGATCACATTTGCAGATAGACAGCGTCCACCAGTTCTTGATGCCATCATGGAGTCTAACATACCATTCCCTAAAGATGATAAAGGGAGCCCTCTGTTTTTCGAATTTAATAATTTGTTCATCTTTGCTAATAATGATGAGACTAATAGCAGTGATGGTCTGATGTTTGACAAAATGTTTTGGGACATGGGCGCAAAAAGCATGGAGAAGTTTTTTAATTCCTTAGAGAAGATGGACGACAAAAGTTTAGCACTAACTAAAGAGGTGCTTAAAGAGCGCAGGCGCTTGGAGACGGCAGTGGAAGGATTGCAACCTCAGATTAAAGCAGGATTGATTAAACTTGAAGAAATGAGACAAACCCGTGACATTTTAAATAAGCACATTACTGATATAGAGAGCAACAAGGACTTTGAGTATGAAGTGGAGGAAACTGTGACAAAAAGAGAGAGCATTGCAGGCACTGGCAAGTTCATCACTAACTGTCAGAAGTGCAACTTCACCTGTCATTATCCATGTAAGTTACCAAATGATGAGGATAAGATCAGATGTGCTGCTATGAAGAATGGAGTCTGCACTGTTTGTCCTGGTAAGTGTGTGTGGAGTGTTCACTCCAACCAACAGCACAGATTCATCTATGAAACTAAAAAGGTCAAAAAGACGTACGATGAGCTAAAGAAGAAATTTGAAAAAGCAAAAGGAGAAAAGATGACAACTGAACAAGTGTTTGAGCGGCTTCAGCATGAGCTGGATGTTGTGGAAGAGGAGGTTCATAAACTCATTAAGGAGTCTCATTATTGTATAAAACGACTTGAAGAAATCGCCCTCAGACCAAACCCGCTGTCCACTCCCGAGTACATTGAGCTCCTCATTCAGGCTGAAGAACAAGAAGCAAAGCCGGGATGGATGGAGCGAGTGAAGTCACTGCAGGAAGTGAAAGAACAGGCAGTGATAATAGTAAAACTCAGCAGAAATGAAAAACTCCTACCAAGTGAACAGAAGAAGCATGACGATCAAGAAAAAAGGAAGAAAAACAGGGGAAAGGTTTTAGGTTGGATTAATACAACATACGAGGGAGGTAAAAGATTAGTTTTTGATTTGTTTAGTAAAGATGTAAAATGATTGAATGTTGTCTTACTATATTGATGATGTTTTACAATCACCACAATTTATAATAAGCACATTTACTTGATAAAAACTAGGGGCTCTGCCCCCTGCTCGATTCACTTGCCACCCCCCAGGCAGGTGCTATGCGTCCTCACCTCGCGGCTCTGCTGCCGCTCGTGATTGGGTAAGCGGATGTGCTGCCAGGTCCATCTATGAAGAATAACCGCTGACAAATTTTACCGAGAATTCAATTTTGAATTTTGTCGAAAGCTGCTCTTTGATCATTGTTTAATTGTGAGTACATTTTCCCGATATCATTTTCCATGGCCTTCCACAGTTCAATCTTCATCTGCTGTTATCTCTTTCTTTACCTCAGATTCATCTATTTCTTCTGGAAGATCAAATTGCTGCATCGGTAAATGTTCTGCTTCTAACAATTCTTTGATGATCGAAAGAGTCGTTTGTTCATTCGACTTTTCGGATAATGGTCCTTTGAATGCTTTCCATAATTTTAAGGCATCAAATTCACCTGTCATAATTAAGTACATGAAGAATTGTGATGATTTGTCAGGCATCATTACGGAAGTGGCATCAGATATCATTTTGAAGATATAGTCGTCCAATTTACATAATCCAGCTGCTCGTGCCGCTTCTTGAACAGTACCATATGTAGTTCCAACTATAGTTAGAATATCTATCCATCCATCCATTGTCCAACCCGCTATATCCTAACTACAGGGTCACAGGGGTCTGCTGGAGCCAATCCCAGCCAACACAGGGTGCAAGGCAGAAAACAAACCCTAGGCAGAGTGCCAGCCCACCTCAGGGCGCTAGTTAGAACATCTTTATACAAAGTTGCTCCTTTCAATTCACGTAATAACAATTTTAAATGAAACTGTTAGATATCTTTTGGTGATACAATATTTAATCAAGCGACATTTTTGCAATTAATTTTTCTTGGATACCAGACTTTTTTTTGTTTCTGCCATGTGTAATGTTGAGGAATTTGTGCATACGTATATGCTTTTGCATTAATGTCAGTTTTATTAAGTTCAAAATAAGCTGAAAATTTTGTATTTTTAGTTTTCTCCAACTGTAAAGCTTCAGCTTCTCTGCCTTCTTTAAATTGAATCTTATTTTGACCTGGTAAATTAAATAGTAATAATTCAACAGAATGACTTCGATCATGCATTAGCAATCCCATTAAATGTCACCCGCTTTCTATTGCACTGACATACCGAATATCTAAATATGCTTGAACTTCATCCTGAGACTGTTCTTTGGATAAAGTTATGCATACTCTATTGTGCCCTTTATGAATGTACTTGTAGATGTACTTAATACTCATAAGCAATGCACTATACTCGACACTAATATGACAACCAAATCGTCTGAGCAAATATGGATTATACAGTACAATCACTGTTTTATTGATCATGATAATTTTATCATATTTCTTTCTGTGATAAGTATGTTGTTTGTGACGATTATCTCTGCGGCGATAATCAGGAATGCCAGCCTTAGTCATATTTGTTGAATTAATGAAAGGTTTAGGAAATTTCTTTAAACACTTTTTTTCTTTTGAGTCCCAAAATACTGAATGTTTTAAATGTGATCAGTGAGACATGTGTTTAATGACTTTGTACCATATTTCAGGATAGGTTTCTCTGTTTGGAATTTCAGCACAGACAAACCGATCTACATCATCATCAGTTAAAAATTTATTTTGTAAAGTAACCAATAAATGCCCAAGTAACCAATAATGTCCAAATTATGTTTTCTTTAATTGGGAACATAAAGGGAGGAAAACGTAAAAATTTATAAGAGCTGAGAGCACAAGAACTGTGTTTGACAAACACATTCACACGAATGAGACGTGAAAGCACGGCTGCTGTGGACCGGTAACCAGAAATGGTTGAGAGGAGGGCAGGACCCACTTGAAAAAATGTAAAAAATTTCTATTATAATTGAGAGATATGTAAAATAACAGAACTCTCTTAACTCTTTTAGGGCTATTTTTTATTTTCTTTTGTCCCAGGCCTGAATATTTTTCCAAAAATCTAAATTTTCAAAAGAGTAATTGTTTCCCATGTAAATCAGCATTAAATGCTTATTTATGACAAATGTCACTCCGTTTTGTGTTCCATGAGCCCCTACCATGTGTAAATTCACCTACTTATTACATACCTGTACCTGATTGTCTCATCACTCATAAGCTGAAAGGCACATTCTTGAAAAAAAAAAAACATCTTGAAGTTGTTGAGTGGCTGGTCGTTTGATAAAGTCCAGTAGCCACGGATCTGTGTCGTCTTCCCAGGGCAAACGTTACAGTTCAACCATTAGCTACATAAGTGTGTTCAGCACTACAGTCAGCTGGGTGCCGGTCATCTGATGCAGCTATCTATCTTTCATTTTTCGATTTCCAGATCTTTTGCATCAAAATCAGAGTTTGGTAAGTCAGAGTCCGATTCAGCAATAATGCACAAAAAATAGATAATATACACAGCGTATTTTGCTTTGCACATTTGCTTTGCTCTCTTGTCCGATTTTACTGCCATTCTAGACAATGTTTACTCTACACTACTCATGCACATGCAGGGATTTGATGTCAAGTCAACGATTCTAACAGTCCTTCAAGCAAAGAGGGTGTACCTATAATGTAATGGTCAGATTTATCGACGTTTACAGCTTTTGTCTCCCTCTGTAGTTGATGTTGACTTTAGTCGACATCCACCCTCAACTCTTTGTGTCAACAAAAGTCGACATCCGCCCTAAAAGAGTTAAGGCCTAAGCTCCACCATTTAGGTTTTTTGTTTGTTTTGTTTTTAGCAAGTTGGTGCAATACTGAAGTGCATTCTGAGTGACACAAACAAAGGAAAAATGAGGCGCACTCGACTCTACTTATACAGAATTATATATCTGCAATTCTATATTTGTATTGATTGAATTACAAAAAGTACACATGTCAAAGTACAATTGTTAATAAAAGGAGTGAACACAAGCTGAGCTGTAGTTGATGTCTTTATTTGTTGAGGATGATCTTTGCTATTTGTTTAGCTTGCTCATTAATTACAAGTTGTCCTCCTAAAAGTTGTTTTTCTGGTTGATAAATGGGCACACAAATATTTTCCCAGCTTTTTTCTTTTTATTAGAGATTTTGGCTCATTGCTCAACAACATGGCCTGAACCTTCATGTTTCAATGATACAGGAGTATAAGAGAAGACTCTTTAAGAAACACAAAACGGCGATGAAAATGAAGATCAAACAGCAGGGACTGCTAATAGGCAGTAAGCCGTGTGGTTACAGGACCATCCACGGAAGAGAGTGGTCACTGGGGCCCAGAAAGTGACCTCAAATTTTTGTTAAGGGCACCTAATCCTCTGACTACAAAATCAAGGATTCAGAAGACTGACCTGAAAGAGGTGAAACATGCAGTGGAGGACAGTGGCAGCAGTGTCACCTTTAATGGGACTTCTGGGTAAATGAAAAGTACAGAGCTGGAAATTGACCTAGAGAGTGGCCTCTTCTGAAGGATTGTAATGATCTGAAGAGTATTTCATGTATGGCCTCTTAATTCCTCTGAATTATTATTAACTCTTGTGAGAGTACCTATGACTTTAAAGATGAAAGGCATATTGAAAGAAGATGCACTGGCAGTGAGACAAATTAGAGGAGGGGTGGAAAGAGAAAGCACTTGTGTGGATTTTGGATGAGACAGTTAGGACAACAACCTGCAAAGGCAGGCCCAGTAGAGCAGAGGGCTTTGCTTTTCCACAATTTTTTTTCTCCATATAATCATCCACCTTTGTGGAAGTTTTGGCAAATAATTATCATATTTTGATAAAACCAAAACCTGCAATGTTAAAATTATAGAAAAGTGCTGCCAGTTATAAACTATTAACTATATTATGTGTGTGGCACAGATTATATGTGCATCGCGTGGAGTTTAAGTAATAATAAAAATAACAATACAAAAATCCAGAAAGAGCAGAGGAGATTTGCCAGACTGCTTAAAGCTGACAGTAAGGCCACAGTAAGTCAGGTAACCACTTTGTACAACTGTGGGGAGTGGAGATCCAGTTTGCCTATTTCACTCAAGACAGTGTACAATATTCAGTTTCCTGACAGTCTGTCACATGGAATTACCTTCATTAAGTAAAACAACAATCGACTGATGTGTTTTTGAGACAACTGTTTCAATTTGGTCTATTTGTGAACCCAGGAATAAACTTTAGGTGCGCCAATACCTTACAACTAAACAAAAATAACAGGCTTCAGTGGTGCGAATGGAGTTAGAACAGTTTCTCTAATAACACCGAATCACCATTCACTCACGACTAATTAAGGATAAGCTAAGGGAGTTGACCACCAGAACACTGGAGGAATAGCTACTGAAACTGGGGCTTTGCAGTCCTATGTGAAAAATAAATTAAAAATCAGGCATTTCAACAGTAATAACCATCAGCAACATCACTAATGTCTTTGCTTTTATTTTAAATTAATTTAATGGCATCTTGAAAAAAAAAGACTGGTGTTGGGATGCAGTTCAAGGGACAGAACTCAGAGGGATAAAATCCCCAGGCACATGGAGCGGCTGACCAAACACCGGTTCAGCGGACAAGACCTGAAGATCCTCTTTCGGAGCTGTATGTAACCCCAACACCTCCTATGGCAGGCGGTCAGGCCAGGTGTCGTTGGTAAGGGATGCCTTGAGAGCTGACCAGTGAAATCTCTCACAAAGGCCATTAGCTTGGGGGTGGTAGGCAGTGGTATGGTGCAGGGTCATCCCAAGGTCTTGTGTCATTGCAGCCCAGAGCTGTGAAGTGAACTGTGCACCTCGGTCGGATGTGATGTGGGATGTTGTGTTGATAAAGGCTCTCTCTACTTCTGCTGCAGTTGTGGATGTCAAAGGGGCAGTTTCAGGCCACCGGGTGGTCCTGTCAACCACAGTGAGCAGGTGTGTAAAACCATGAGAAGGAGGAAGGGGTTCTACAGGTCCACATGAACATGGTCAAAATGGGGAGTAGGCACCAGGAAAGGTGTCAGTGGGGCTTTAACATGGCAATGTATTTTAACCTTTTGACATGCAACACGAGCCACTGCCCAGCTATGAACATCTTTTCTGAGGCCCCGCCAAACAAACTTACTCGCCACCAAATGTTGGAATACCTTTCATCCTGGATGTGAGAGGCTGTGTATGGTGTCAAAGATGCACCGTCTCCAATTGCTGGGGACGATTGGGCGTGGGTAACGTGCTGGAGCTTAGCAGCGCTGCTTTCTAACTGTACCTCTGACAACTGCAGGCCGGTTTCTACCAAGTGAAGAGCTTGGACCTCCGGTCCTCAGCTTTGTCAGCTGCCAGCTGGGAGAAGTCAATTCCAATGTGTATGGTTGCTAATGCGGGCCGAGAGAGGCAATCAGCCACCACATTGTTCTTACCTTCGACATGCTGGACATATGTTGTGAACTATGATATGTAAGCCAGGTGTCGTTGCTGTCAGGCAGACCACAGCTCAGTGACCTTGGACACTGCAAGAACAAATGGTTTGTGGTCGACAAATGCAGTGAATGGCCGGGCTTCAAGCAAGAAGCGGAAATGTTGAATGGGCAAGTACAAACTCATTAGATGCCAGTTGAAAGTGCTATACTTGCGTTCATTGGTCCATAAATGTCTGCTGAAAAACACCAATGGCTGCCACGCATCATCAGTCCACAGTTCAAACACTGCGCCCACTGCATGGACCGACACATCAGTTCTAAGAGCAAGTGAAGCATCAGGTAGCGGGTGTATGAGCATGGCCGCATCAGCTAAAGCATGGCTCATCCAGGTCTTTAGACCATGAGATCCAGAGAAGAGCGACTAGGCTGATTCCAGGACTACAGGGGATGAGTTATGAGAGAAGATTAAAAGAGCTGAGCCTTTACAGTTTAAGCAAAAGAAGATTAAGAGGTGACATAACTGAAGTGTTTAAAATGATGAAGTGAATTAGTCCAGTGGATCGAGATGGTGACTTCAAAATGAGTTCATCAAGAACACGGGGACACAGTTGGAAACTTGTTAAGGGGAAATTTCGCACAAACATTAGGAAGTTTTTCTTTACACAAAGAACGATAGACACTTGGAATAAGCAACTAAGTAGTGTGGTAGACAGTAAGACGTTAGGGACTTTCAAAACTCGACTTGATGTTTTCTTGGAAGAAATAAATGAATAGGACTGGCGAGCTTTGTTGGGCTGAATGGCCTGTTCTTGTCCAGAGTGTTCCAATGTTCTAATGTTCTAATGTGACAGGGGACTTCGCAGACTGGCCCTGTAGTGCCTCATATAAAGGTTGCATAATGAGTGCTGCCCGAGGAATGAAGTGGTGGTAGAAATTGACCATGCCCAAGAATACCTGGAGGGCACGTATAGTGCTGGGTTGTGGAAAATCGGTAATGGCAGAGATTTTGAAAGGCAAAGGAACCACACCCTCTTTTGAAATGCGATGCCCCAAGAAATCTATGACAGACACTCCAAATAGACACTTACCGGGATTGATAATCAACACATGCAGGCTCAGGCACTCGAATGAGGCTCAGAGATGGGTGAGGTGCTCCACTTTGGAGGAGCTGGCAACTAAGATGTTATCTAGGTAGACAAAAAGGAAGTCAAAATTGCTGAGGACAGAGTCCATCAACCTCTGGAATGTTTGCACAGCATTTTTAAGGCCGAATGGTGTTCGTAGGAATTCAAATAATCCAAAGGGGGTGATGACTGCTGTTTTGGGGATGTCTGCCGGGTGCACAGGTGCTTGGTGGTAGTCGCAGACCAGGTCCACCTTTGAAAAGATGACTTTCCCAGAGATTCGTGCTGAGAAGTCTTGTATGTTTGGAATTGGGTAGCAGCCTGGGAAAGTGTGATCATTCAGATGACGGTAATCCCCACATGGTCGGAAACCTTCACCTGCTTTGGGCACCATATGGAGGAGTGATGCCCATGGGCTGTTGGATCGTCGCACAATCCCTATCCGTTCTATCTCAGCAAATTCAGCCTTTGCAATAGCCAGCTTGTCAGGAGCCAGCTGATGGGCGTGGGTGTGGACCAGTTGACTAGAAGTAGAAATGTATTGTTCCATAACATGCTTGGTTTCTGCTGTGGCAAAAGTGGGTTTTGACAGCTGTGGGAATTTGCTGAGAAGGTGGGAGAAGTCGCAAGTTGTAGCCATCATATTGTACAGGACGGAGGTAGTGATACTGCCGAGTGTGCAGGGGTGGGTGTTCAAGTCCTGTGCATCTACAAGGCGATGGTTTTTAACATCAACCAGCAATCCATTCGCACACAGGACAACATAAGGTTGTGTGCTGCATTCCATAGGTGGGGATCCTAGTGCCATTAGCAGCCTCCGAAACGGGCCCCTTTCTCCCTGAAGTCGCATCAATAGGTGATGCATGAAGCATGCTCACTTGGTGTGCCAGTATCACATAGAAAATGGCGGCCGGACCAGGCATCTGTAATGTAGAGTAGGTGGGCTGCAGGGTCTGATGAGATGGTGTTGACCAACCCGGGTGAATTAAACTTAACGAGTGTGACATTTCTTTGCATTCTTGCCAAATCGGGAAGGGTAAAAAACAGGTCATTTGTCTGTATATGGCGGCAGGAGAGGGATGAGCAGTACGAGATGCGGGCTTGCTAATGGCACTGAGGAGGGATGCTGGCCAGGGCAATGCTCACTTGTTCCGGCATCTTTTGGAGAAATAGCTCTCTAAATATCAAACAGGGCTCATGGCTACCTAGCAAAGTTAACATGTGGTCCATCAACGTGGAGGATTTCGCGTCTCTGAGGCTCCACAATGTTAGTAGCCTGCTGTGCCCTCTCTGACTCCATGAGGCCGTATGTCTCTAAAAGGTATGCCTTTAAAGTTACATTCTTGTCTGTGTCCGGGAGATTTTCAAGCAGACTCACCACCCTGGATGCTGTGGAGACGCTAAGAGCTGCAACGAGGTAGTAGTACCTCATGTCATCTGCTGTAATGTCTCGCAACGCAAACTGTGTCTCTGCTTGGGCGAACCAAGCTGCGGCTTGCTGTTCCCCAAGCTCCAGTAACTTTAACGCCACTGCGTTGGCAGCAGTGATGTGCAGTGAGGTTCATGGCTGGTGAGGCACTGACTCATTCAGAGTCAGATTTGCAAATATATAAACACAAAAGAGTAGCTTATTCACTATTCAGCTGGCAGCATGACTACTGGTTATGTTTCATATCTCATCAGCATTCTTTACACACACAAAGGTAAGGCACATATTTGGCTAAGAAAGAACTTTACATTTATAGCGGCGAGAGCACAATTGCTCCTCACCCTCCACATGTTGAAAATTTGCCGTTAATTCCACAATTCATACTAATTTAATACAAATGAAAGTATTGAGTGTTGTACAAATAAACAGATTTCAATTTTGACCTAAATTAGAAAATGTAGTTGATTTTAAAAGCTTTTCATTCTGATGTTTTAATCAATTTCTATACAGACTGTTCAACAAAGGGTAACAAGAAACTCAAAAGAATATTTTATTTAGGGTAAATTTTTAGTTTTTAAATATGGGATTGTATTATTTCTTAGTCTGATACCATTTTTCATAAAATTGAAAACTGTTTATGGTCTTACCTTTATTTGTAAATGAAGTCCATGCGCCTATTCGTCTCCACAAAAATCTCCATCACTTTCTTGTAAAAGTCCTCCTTATTTTCCTTTAGTTTTAAAAATCTTAATCTTCCATTTTGGCAGTCAGTCAGAACAAAAAATAAAACTAAACGGACCACTGCAGTGCACTTGACTTTCTGATATCGCTAACTTATTGGCGCCTCTGCGTAGAAGAACGGCAGAGACAACGAGCACTTGTTGGGCTCACATGCGCCCCCTTCAAGGCAGCACGGTACTGTCTGCCTTAAATTGAGCCTTTTCACTGCAGTTTTATGTCCGATCAGCAAGATTAAATATGTCACACACATTCATTAAAGATATTAGCCAGACTGTGGGAAGTCAGGGTATATAATAAATGTGTCTGCAAACATTATATTGGCGACATACAGAGAGACAACAACAGGCCCGCGCCATCTGCATGCGTCAACCCAGTGTGCGAGGGAGAGTGCAGTCCGAGGTGAGGCTCGCATTTCTCCCCTGAATTTGAAAAGAAAATATGCCAAATCAGCGATTTTGACTATAAAAATGATCACAATTATTGAAATCATACAGAAAACAAATGTATAGCACAGACCAGTGGACAAATTTATTTTATGTTATCATTAATAGTTTTTTTTTTACTTTTCATTATGACGCCTCCCCTGACCACAAGTCTCTGGTTGGCAGACATGATTAACTTAATTCTGGAATCATCCAAGAGCATCGGGGTTGCCCATCTAGTACCCTGCGAGGGAAGAAAACACGCCAGACAATGTTTTCTTAATGCAGGCATAAATTACTGACTGTTTAATGAATGTCCTTAAACTATACACAACTGTTGCCTATTCCCTCATCACCCTGTCTCCTCCCTCCCTGCAGTGCATGTGAATTGTGTCTTTAGACACCCTGGAGGCATTTTAAATACAAACAGATTTGGAATCATAATGCATTTGATGCAGGTGATAATTTGATTTCTTTTCCCCCTCCACTCTTTGTGTTATAAGTAATTTGTATATGTTAAATGTGAAATAGAATAGAATGTTAATGTTTGCACAACCACATAGTAGAGGCAACTGCTCTTAAGACTACAAGGGAGACTCCGCCTCCTCTAAAATGTCACAAAAACAATTAATCTAATATGTACTCTGTATTTACATTGCTATTGCAAACAGCGTGCTAGAAGATGTTCATCATGGCTAGTTCATTAAGACTCAGTAATAATTTCTTGCAGGTCGTCCAACGTGATTTTTTCTTCTCATACTTTCTGGTGGCAGCACAATCCATTAAATCCCATTGAAGTACAGCTTCATTGGAATTCAATCACACTTCAGAATATGCTTTGTTTTCAGTGCAGCAAACCTAGACGTTTATTGGACAAATGCTTAAAAACGTCATTTCCAGGGGAACTCGGGGTCTCTGAGTGTACATGGGGCAGAACACTGGGCTTCTGCATGATTATTGGAAGAACTGTCAAAGTGGGTGGTCTTCTTTTTGATTGATAGTGGTTTGGCATTGGCATTTCAAGTTCAGGGCAAATTTTGGGCTTTTTTTTGGAGGTGGGTGGAGGTTCTTCCTTGGATTTCCTGGAATAACCGACCCCGGTGTTTTACAGCAGACAATTCTTCCTTACACCTTCTTGGATGTAGCCGCTGCTCCGGCCCCTTTGGAAGCATCGGCTGGCAAACACATGGAGTTTGTGCGCTTCAACGAGCCGAGATCACCATAGAGTTTGCATTTAAACAAGGTCATTCCGTGAATGATGCCTACTATAAGGAGTGTATGCCCCCCCAGGTTCAAAACTTTGCAACTCTGGTTAAGAACGGCTTCCTATACTGGGTGATTTCCGATGGCATAGGTGGAGGTCTCTTGAACAGCTGGTCATAGATCATATTCATGATTACTCATGTGCACGTCTTGTGTAGTCAAATCAAAGCTGAGAAAACCAGAAATTGCGTCTCCAAACGGTTCTACTGGCTAAATATGAGCAGATATGTCGATCAGTCTTTCCCTGACTGTCTCCACTAACAGACCTCCCAGGGCTCCCCTTTCAGCAATGCCTATTTTAGACGTCCCCTTCCATAGAGTTGGTTTGGCTATTGTCGGTCCACTCCCTAAGAGTAAGAATGGTTATCGGTATACACTCGTGCTGACTGATTATGTGACACGATATCCTGAAGTGGCTGCTCTGCGGAAGGCCAACTCGCTGGCTATTGCGAGGGTTCTGTCTGAGATCTTTACTCGTATTGACGTTCCTTGTGAAATTTTAATTGACCGATGTATGCCCTTTACTTCCCAGGTAATGAAACAGTTGCGTGAAGGCCTTGCCATTGAAAAATTACAAATAATTACTGACTTGCAATGAACACCATAACCTTGCTATATATGTATCCAATTAATCTATATAATAAAAGCCCAGCGCGGTGTCCGTGTCCGGGTCCGTGTTCCTTTTGGCTGTATAGCCCCAGTCCGCCCCCTCTCAGAATTCCTGCTTACCCCCCCTCCGTTCTTTCCCCTTTGCTTTTATTTTTCCTGTTCCCGAAAATCTTTTCAAAACGAAAGTAAAGAAATAGACAGAGCGTCACATTAACGTCTTCTCCCCTCTACCTATTAAATAATCAATAAAATGAAATAAAAAAATCACGAAAGAAACAGAAGCCACAACCTACCCTTACAGCGTCCACCGTGCTTCTGGCATTACAGCCAAACACGTGGTGTATGCAGGTTATGAGGTGTGACGCTAATTAACGCCCGTACTACAACAGATTATATTGTTCATATACTATTAACTATTTACAGGGATCAACTCTTTTGGGGAAGTTCATAACAAAAACAAAAAAAAATTAAATTATAAATAACATGTGCACTTGAGTATTTCCAGCCCCGACTCTGAGTCGGATGGTTCCCCTGGTCACCAATTTGTGTGTTTCACTATGCCTTTCCGTCTTCAGCTACCCATGTGCACTTGTACGGAGGAGACCTTACGGAACAATGCCGAAACGAAACGCAACTAAACCTGCTGCTGCGAGAGAGGACACATTACAGCGTGATCATGAAGCAAAGAGGCAAAGGCGTGACAGTCGCTCGCAAGAAACGAACACTCAGCATTCATACAGATTAGCTCAACAACGCATCTCTGCCGCACAACGACAGGCAACTGAAACCCCTACAGAGAGAGAAGACAGATTACGCCGTGATCGCGAAAGAAAGAGGCAAAAGTGTGCCAATGAGACACCCGATGAGAGGTCCTTACGATTGAGTCCTTCAACTGTGGTCATCCAACGCGCAGCGTAGCACGCGGCAAGTTGCTAGTTTAAAATAATACAGGCTTTGCTTCGAGGGGACTAACAAACACAGACGATTCGTGAAGCATGCTGTCTAACTACTGACCTCCTGCAATTCTGTTTGCGCTTTCTTACAAATATTTACATGAATATTCATAAGGCTGTGTTAATATTACTTTGAATAACAAACAGCAATTATACAAGGAAGAGCACTTCCCACCTGGCATCTGTGATGCCGCTGTTAAAAATCTAACCTGAACAGATTATAACTTATTTTGTTCTTAACTGTCTGTTGACAAAAACGAGATAAATTTTGATGCAGGTCTCATTAATGCATTTGAAATATCACAGTTTGATGTTTTAAGTTCTGCTTTCCGCACTTTCCCATCTGTGCTGAGATAAACTGTTTTGACCAGTGCCATCGGCCATTTATTATGTGCTGTTTGTTCATCTTTTAGAAGCACGATATCTCCTTGTAGATTCTGATGACATTTATTCCACTTGAATATAGAAAGATACCCCTGTCTCCCGTGGGTCCAGAACTTGATGGCAAGAGCTTGTACTCTTCTCCATTGACTTCTGTATAGAGTCTTTTCTGTAAAGTTTCCAGTCTCTAGAGTTGAATCACCACTTCTGTGTAAGAAGTATAACAGGTGTCAGAAGAAATGGTGAGACGGTATTCATAGACATAAGTACAAGAGGTCTGGCATTGATAATAGTAGTAACTTCAGCCATTAAAGCACATTGAACATCATGAAAGAGACACAGGTTCTCTTGTTTTAGCTCCCAGTCCACAATTCTACAAGCCACTCCTGTCATTTTCTTCCAGACTCCTTCCATATAAGAGGAGTGAGCAGGGTTAGATTCCCATGCACAACCTGGCAAAAAATCTTCTCATGGCATTAATGCAGCTTGTAGGAGCAAGACATGATATCACTTCAATATTCACAGCTCTCGTGCCCATCATTTACCTTCTGCTGGTCCTCCCCTAGTACATCTGACAGTCACTGTCAAAGGGCCAAAAACTTACATGAATGGGGAAGCTACAGTGACACGTTCGAGAGGGAGGTCTGCCATTTGCTGTTCGGTCACCTTTCCACAGAGTTTTGGGCAGGTAGTACAGGTACGTAATAATAATAATTCTTTGCATTTATATAGCACTTTTTTCACTACTCAAAGCGCTCAGCAATTGCAGGTTAAGGGCCTTGCTCAAGGACCCAACAGAGCAGAGTCCCTTTTGGAATTTATGGGATTTGAACCAGCAACCTTCCAATTGTCAGTGCAGATCCCTAGCCTCAGAGCCACCACTCTGCCCTATGTAAGATAGAGCTGACAAGTCTCTTGCCTCCAATTATCCAAAGGCTTGCGGCTCTAAGAATTCCTTCTTTTTGACTTGCAAGCAGAAAGCTCCATACTCGCTACTCACCTGTTTATTCATTTTTTAATAAACTAACATTGATTAATTGCACTCCTGTCTTCCTCAGCGTCTTTCTTCCACATGATTTTCATGGTGTGTATAAAAGAGCCACTGCTGGATGTGACGCGCTGATGGATCTGGATGCAAAATCAGCTGGGTTTTCATCTGAAGGTATAGTGCCATGCAAATGTTTGGGCCCCCCTGCTTAAAATGTCTACTACTGTGGACCATTAAGTGAGCAGAAGAAGAAACAATCACCAAATGATATAAAGGTAAAGATGACACGTTTCTTTAATATTTTAAGCAAAATTACATTCTTATTTCCATTATTCACAGGTACAAAATGGCAAAGAAATGAACAGGGCCTGAAGAAAAACTTTGGGCCCCTGACACAGTCAGTTCTTAGTAAGACCCCCTCTGGCTGGTATCACAGTTTGTAAACGCTTTTATAGCCAGCTAAGAGTCTTTCAATTCCTACTTGGTGTTATTTTCTCCCATTCGTCCTTGTAAAAGGCTTCTAATTCTAACTAAAGATCTCTCCACAGATATTCAATGACAGTGACAATGACAATGTGACAGTGACAATGACAGTGACAGCCCAGATGTCTCATATGTTTGTGATAGTAGCATACTAGCAAGGTAGAAATATGATGATGTCTAGGCAAGATGAGTAGATACTTTTTTCCATTCTCCAGTTGTGCATTTTTAAGCCAATCCTGATAAGATCTTCATCCACTTTGGGGTTAACTTTAAAAAGTGGACTGCTTTTATCTTCAGTTCTTCATTATCAAGCACATACACTTCAGTCTGGACTGACTTAATGATGGTGATTGAAGCTTGAGAAAGTTCATCAGGTGTGCATGGCATAAGGCACTGGGGCCAGCCTTAGCATTCAGTGATGTTTTGAGCTGCCTTGTAGGACCGAGCAATATGAATAAGGATGGCTATAGCACTAATGAGTCCCAGGTAGATAACCTTTTAATGCAGTCCGTGGTCAGGCCTTCTTTTATTCAAATGTGAGAAGCATCCGTCATAGGATTCACAAGCTCAAAAAACACTTATGTCTCTTGTTGATTGTGGAAGCTACAATATATAATATAATGCTACAATATATGTATTAGTAATGCACTGAGATAGATATACTGATATAAGCAATTGACTACTATAAGAGTGTGTGTTAGCGAGAATATTTAAAGCAGGGTTACAACAACTGTTAACAAAAGAATGTTTTGTAATTTTCTAAAAGCAACTGTTAGTAACTGTTAGCAAAAGACCATTCTATGTATATAACTGTGATGACATAGAAAAAAAAAAGCTTCCAAAAAGGGGAAACACTGAAGCAAGTGTAACAATATTTTAGAAAAGGGCACAGAGAAGGTAAAAAACTACATAAGCAGCCTGAAGATGGGGAAGTGAGAGTCTTTTTGACTTGCAAGCAGAAAGCTCCATACTCGCTACTCACCTGTTTATTCATTTTTTAATAAACTAACATTGATTAATTGCACTCCTGTCTTCCTCGGCGTCTTTCTTCCACATGATTTTCATGGTGCATATAAAAGAAAGCTGGTCCGGTAAACCAGGAGCCACTGCTGGATGTGACGCACTGATGGATCTGGATGCATAATCAGCTGGGTTTTCATCTGAAGGTATAGTGCCATGCAAATGTTTGGGCCCCCTTGCTTAAAATGTCTACTACTGTGGACCATTAAGTGAGCAGAAGAAGAAACAATCACCAAATGATATAAAGGTAAAGATGACACGTTTCTTTAATATTTTAAGCAAAATTACATTTTTATTTCCATTATTCACAGGTACAAAATGGAAAAAGAAATGAACAGGGCCTGAAGAAAAGCTTTGGGCCCCTGACATGGTCAGTTCTTAGTAAGACCCCCTTTGGCTGGCATCACAGTTTGTAAACGCTTTTGTAGCCAGCTAAGAGTCTTTCGATTCTTACTTGGTGTTATTTTCGCCCATTCGTCCTTGTAAAAGGCTTCTAATTCTAATTAAAGATCTCTCCACAGATATTCAATGATGTTTAGGTCAGAGGAATGTGAGGGCCTTGGGAAAACCATTAGCTTGTGCCTCTTGAGGTATTCCTTTGTAGATTTTGAAGATTGTTTTGGATCATTATCTCGTTGTAGGACTTATCCTCTTTTAACTTCAACTTTTTTTACAGATGGTGTGATGTTTGTCTGTAGACTATGCTAGTATTTATTTGAATCCACTCTTCTTTCTATCAATGACATGTTCCCTGAGCCACTGGCTACTACATAAGACCAAAGCCTGATCGATCCACCACCATGCTTAATAGCTGCAGACGTGTTTGTTTCCTGGGATTCGGCCCCCTTTTTTCTCCAAACGGAGCTTTGCACATTGTGGCCAAAATGTTCTATTTGGACTTCATCTATCCACAGGACTTGTTTCCAAAAAGCATCAGGCTTGTTTAGATGTTGACTTCAGGTACTGGGTTGTGTGGCTAAGATGCAGGAAAGGTTTACTTCTGCCGATGCTACCATGAAGGTCATAGTTGTTCAGGTGTTGCTGCACAGGAGAACAGTGGACCACCGCTCCAGAGTCTGCTAAATCTTCCTGAAGGTCTTTTGCAATCAAACTGAGGTTTTTATTTGCCTTTCTAGCAGTCCAACAAGCAGATCTTTCAGAAAGTGTTCTTGGTCTCCCAGACCTAAAATTGTTCTCCACTGTTCCTTTGAACTTCCATTTTTTAATAAAATTATGAACTGTGGAAAAAGCAACATGAAAATGCTTTGCTGTCTTCTTGTAGCCTTCCTTCTCCTGCCTTGTAAGCATCAATTCCTTTATTTTTTAGAGCTGCTTAGAGGATCCCATGGCTGCTGATTGTTAGTTGACAAAGTTTGTGGAGTCTGCGAATTTATACAGCTTTGACATTTGCATCACCAGGGGTTTCCTAATAACGACTGAACAAGCCATAGCCCTGACGAGCTAATGAAGGTCTGAGACCACCTTGAGAAAAGTTATCTAAGACCTCAAATATCTTGGGGTGCACAACCATTTGCATGGTGCTCTTTACCTTTATTCACATTTTGCACAACAAATACAATACACTAATCTTACATGAAATGCTGAAAAGAAATGTGTCTTCTTTAACTTGATGCCTTTTGGTGATCTGTTCATCTTCTGCTCTCTTAACTATTCACACTAACAAACATTTTAAGCAAAGGGGGCCAAACTTTTGCATGCCACTGTATGTAGAATCACTGCTCAGGCTTTCTTTACTGATGAATCTGCTGAATTTTGTTGTGTACATGCATATAGAAGCAACTAGTCTGATTATATTTGTAGCCTAAGATGACTTTGCTGTCACAGTAAAATTTTCCACTGCCATTTACCACAGCACATAGCTCGAGCTAAGGAATAGTAGATTCAGATAGAAGAACAAGCCTGGCCTTTCTGAAGGCAAAGCCAACATCAATTTCCACTTCGTTACTATTATTTGTAATGTACAGTAGGCCACAGAACAAATGGCTTTCGTAGACTCGTAAGAAAACAGACAAAGCTCTGTGTGAGCTACATGAAATATAGAGCTGGCAGTATGCATAAGTGCTATATATGTTGTGGAGAAATCTTCAGTAAAAATTGAGCAGAGTCTTCAGAAAGGCAGTCAGAATTTAGACTTCATTGCACAGCATAGAAAACAATTGCAGAGCACATAAAGCCTGTCACAGTTCATGAAGTGAGCCCTGAGTGTTTGTTGAGCCCCAAATTTATTACAGTTCTTATAACAAAATGTCTCACTTTGACATCAGTTTCCCAACATCTACTGTTACAGGGTTTCTCATGCGATGACCTCACTCAGCACCTTTTGTCATAACAATAACCTGGTGGTGCAGACCTTGTCATAATAATACCCCTACCCCCATGGACATCCCCATAATAATCATCTTCCTAGTAAACCTTCTCATAACAAATTTCCCTCCCAGTCCATCTTCTCATAACAACCATTTCGGCTCCAAGGACATATTTGAAACCTGGAGGTGAGCATCACCTGAACCCTCCCTTCATTCTCACATCCTAATTCTGAGCTGTTAAAAATCAATGGCTTTTTGGTTAATCAGTTCTTACAATTAAGTTGGGATCAGGATGACCCAAATGTGAAAACTGGACTGCCTAATTATTAATTCAATTAATGGTTGATCAAAAAGGTTGGTCACCATGGATAAAACACCTCACAATGTGAATTGCTTATCATTTGCTGACACTTTGATTGTAAAGTTGTCTGCAATTTCCCAGCAAAGTCCCAAGTTGAGCTGACTGAGCTCTATGCAGTAGTCCTTTTGTTCTGGTCTATTTAGATTTGGAGTATGATCGTCAAGCGTGAGATACCAGTTGAAAGCATCGTGATTTTTTGTAAGCCTTGACTGCTTTTCTTTTCTAAGCACAGGCATGTTGAGGGCGAACAGTGTTCCCCATGTGATAAGATCATCTTCAAAGTGTGCCCCTGAGTGCAAAACTGCTTCCTGGAGCAAATTAGTATGTAGCTCCACCTCCCTGTCAGATGCAAACTTATCTGATGGAGTGAGCCTCTCTCCTTTCACAGATGCCGTTCCGCTGTTGTCTTCAGCCTCTTGTGAAACTTCAGTGTGTCCTTCAGCAGTGGCCACCTGTCTTTGCAATATTAACATCCCCAGTTTGGCATCCAACTTGGCTTTCTCCATAGTCATTCTAGCTTGTTCAGTCTTTTAGCTGCGCAGGATTCTGCTGCTGTGCTGACAGAATGTCCATATGCTTGCAGAGCTGACATGACAAAGTTTCTCGATGTCATCCATGACAAAATCCTACTTGCTGCCAAAGCAGAATTCCAGCTGCTGAAAGCTTTTTCACTTTACCGTTCTCGTCTTTGGTGTTTGAACCAGAAACTAAACAGCAGCCAAAATCTATTTCACACAAGTTTCATAGAGTCAGGAGATAGCACCATGCTCCAATTTTATTTTAATTTTATGAAGTAAGAGAGAAATATGAATAATTACCAATCTGCAATAAACAACATAACTTTTCTATATATTTATTCTGTTAATTTAAAATAATACTTATGGACTTTGCTTGGATCAGACTAACAAACACAGACTATTTGTGAAGCATGCTGTCTAACCACTGACCTCTGTTTACGTGTGGACACTATCCAGTGACCTGAAAAACCTTAATGAAACAGCTTAGGGCATTTCAGCAAGACAAGGATCCCAAACACACAGCCAAGGAAACTCTCAGGTGGTTTCAGAGAAAGTTGTTAGAACAGCCGAGTCAATCACCCAACTTGAATCCAATTGAAAATCTATGGAAAGAACTGAAGATCAGAGTTCATAGACGAGACCCCTGGGGACCTTCAAAATTTGAAGTCAGTTTGTGTGGAAGAATGGGCCAAAACCCCACCTAAGCAATGCATGCGACTCATTTCTCCATACAGGAGGCGTCTTGAAGCTGTCATTACCAGCGAAGGCTTTTCTACTAACAATTCAATACCTTTCAGTGAGTGTGTTCAATATTTATTCCATGTGTCATCCCACTTTATTACACACAACTTAATTTATGGACTTATTTGTTTTGATGTCATTGTATATGTGGAATACGTGGGTTGTTACCGACATCTGGTGTAAATTTCATGTCAATAGCTCCATTAGAAATATATTTACTGTGAAAAACATTGACATGTTCAATACTTTTTTTCCACACTGTATAATGGGGAAAAGGACATTTTGCCTTTTTTGTTTTCTTTCTTTTCTTCGAAAATTTTTGCCCATGCTGTTGGATCTGTTGTTAGGTTTTGTTTCTTTTTATCCTGCTTTCTTTTTCTAATTTTCTGATTTTTTTCTCTTTTTTTCTAGTTAGACTATGAAATCATTTGTTATATAAGTTTGTCTTCATAGTATGTAATGATATTTTCTTCAAATAAAAAAAAAAATCTCTTTGTAACCCACTCTGGCTTCCAAAATGAGCGGATCATGTAATGCTTTTGCAGCGTAATAATGCAATTGTAAAACATCAATGCTAACCCAACCCACTTACTTGATTACAAAGGCCCTTCATCTCTCCTGGGGGATAGGCCAGCAACTTCTATCTTGCATTGTTACCACCAGCTGCCTCCATCTCACACTAACTCTTTGATATTTGTGTCAAGGTCTCTGCACCAAGTGCTTCTCTGTGCACTTCTCCTACAGGTTCCAAGTTAGCGCTTGTCTTGCGATGTTGGTGCCTGGCTTTATCAGGGTGTCACCAAGCCCCTCCCACTCCCCACCTGCTTCCCAGGATATCCTCATTTATGAGATAGTGATGGGTTCCTTGCCACAGTTCTGGATTGCTAAATGTCTCCAGACAGTGAATCCCGAAGATGATGCACATGCAGTAATTGATAATGATTTGGGATTTTCTCAGAGTTGTTCTACACTTCTACAGTTGTTTGTTGTTCTACATCAAAATTTCCAAAGTGGTCGATGTTGACCCCCTGGGGTCGATTTGAACTTTCTAGGGGTCGATAGTTTCAATAAAAAAATTTGGGGGTCGACGGCCCCCTTACTACTGCTATTTGTTTGTTACTTCAAAATATCTATGATTCCAATAGGTACCTAATTAAGAAGTAAAATAATTCAAAAAAACACTTTTTTGATAAAAACACATTACATATCAAACTTGCGAATAAAAAGGTAAAATGTGTCATTAAAAGAGTCACACGTAAGAATGCATGAAAATACATGTAGCACAAGCATGTCTCTGCATTGTCTTATCGAACGTATCAAAGCAAGTGCGGACATGAAAAACCATTGCATGTCCGCACTTGCTCGCGGTGGGACAAGATGACGGATATTCGATATTAGCAGAATCTATCAGTCTTGTATGGTCATGCTTTCATAAAACACTATAAATTGGTTTGTTTGATGTGACATGTACTTATTTGTGATTTGAACTTTGAATATAATTATTTATTGAGGAGCAGTACTACGAAAAAGAAAATCAGAGGACACAGTTTATTTATTCGAGTTTGAACAAAAATCTTCTGTTTCAAGTAAGTACATACTTTATTGTTTTTTTTGTTTTTTTTTTTATCACTGGGGCTGTCGAAATTGTTTGTTGATAAAAGTTTTTATTCCTTCAGATAATTATATGACTGAACCAAAAAAGAAATGCAGACAGTACAGCTTGGACAATTTGTACTTATTTTGAATTTACATATTTATTTCATAAATGTCAAAAATGTAAAAAAAACTCTGCTCGTATTTTTTTGCTTTAATTTTCATTAGTGCAGGTTTCGATATTAAATGTTGCACAAGATAATGCCATATTCCGTAGTCTTTTTATCTTTTTCAATGATTAATTACAAGTGGTTAAAATTAAAAGTTTGATATCTAGTGAAATATTTAATATCGAGTACTGTACAAATTTATTAATTTGAGTAAATAAAGTAAATGACTAGGGGGTCAATGGTTTTAAAAGTTTTTAGTAAAGGGGCCTACGGCCAAAAAAAGTTTGGGAACTCTTGTTCTACATGTACCTGTTCCAGAGAGCGGTACAGACCTGATATTTGTGTTGAATAAAAAAATGTTGTGACTCGGCCAAACTCCTTGGAGTTCCAGATGTTCCTCAGTTGAATGATTGCTGGCCTTGCCTTGTTGATCTGGGTCTTTACATCAGCGTTTGTTCCCCCTTGTTTGTCCACCATGCTTCACAGGAATCCACTTCTTCTAGGGGGTTCTTCCTGAAGCCACACTGGCTTTTCACAGTCAGCATTGTCTTTTAGAAAATTTGTTTATTCCCTTGTGGATGTTGAGTTCCATCTGGGCAGAGACAATAAATAGATATAAGATTTTCCTTTTCATCTGCCGAAGGTTATGGGACAGGAGTGTGATATTGTCAGACAAGCCCAGTTCACGAAAGTGACTCCAAAATATCCACTACATACCAATGCTCTTTGCATGTGTCACCATTCTTCATGATCAAGTCAATGGAGAGCAAACTCCTGTTCTAACCTTTGAAACTTTATCAGGTGTCTTCATGTGCAATTCGGCATGTCACTCCATTTTTGAAATCTCTGATTAGGTCGATATTTTTCTGAGGGATCTCATAGATTCAACAACATCTCTCTGTCCAGAATGTCAAGAATTTTCTCTCAGTCCACAAAACATACATAGAGTGATGAGTTTCACTTCAAGACTTTTCAACAATGATCTGAAAGGAGGAAACTTGGTCCATACATGACCATTCTTTCTTAAACCCTGCCTGGTCCTCCCACAGCTTCTGGTTGACATGGCGCTCAATATTAACATTGTACACAGTATAAATTACAGCAATGGAAAGTAATTGACGTGTAATAATACAGAGAGAGCCAGGTGACTGAGAGATTCAAAGCGCTGCTAGACCTCAGCCTGCTTTGGGTGAAGGTTCTTTAGGACATTCCACATGTACCCCAAAGATGTTCCTGTCAGGCTAATTCACTATTTTAGTTTATCCCCTTGTTTTTGAGTTTTTGGATTTGTTCAGAAGTACATCGCTGCACCAAATCCAAATTTTATCTCTTTGGGTCTGGCCATGCATATAAATTTATACTCTGCTGTATTATTAGCATTTACAAAATGCTGTTTACAATGAAAATACCAATTGATGAGGAAAGATTTTCCTTTGTCACATCTAAAGCAACTAGCTTATGTAGATGCAAATGGCTTACTTGAAATCACGTGTTTAAAGAAGAAACGAAACTTAAGCTTTTTGGCAAAACACCAGCTGCCCTTTTATAAAACCAGAAGTGCATCACCTGTGCTGTTCAGAGCCTGAAACACCTTAAAGTGCTGGGAGTAAAAATGGACAAAATAACACACAAGTAAGAGAGACATTTTTGATTTCTTTATCACCTACAATTTCTGTTTAACTGTAATGAAGAGTGCATTAAATACAACAATTTTACTTATGATTTAATGATGCTCTGTTTATGTCTTATTTTTGAGGATTTTGTTTTCTGAAACAAATATTTTCTAGGCTGAATGAAGCTTTATACTGAAATTAAAATGAGCAATTTGTAAACTACTAGCATATCTGATTGTCAATGTCTCCCTTATTTAAGTTAATCAGTATCAACACTTATTTGTATTAATCCTGGAAGGCTGGAATTAAAGATACGTGTAACAGGGAGACACATCAATATCTTTGAAATTGGTTTCTATTATTTGTCTCTCGATCGCTTGCTCTTAGTATATATATATATATATATATATATATGTATGGTGATGGATGGCCAGGGCCCTTTCCGACACCTTGGATTCCTGCAAGGCTTCATAGGAGTTGGAGTCTGGCACAGCCCAGTTGGGTTCCATGGACGCAGCCAGGGGGAGCTGCAGAGCCACACTTTGGACTTTCACGACACCCGGGAGTGATTTCAACAACAACAACAACAACATTTATTTATATAGCACATTTTCATACAAAAAAAATGTAGCTCAAAGTGCTTTACAAAATGAAGAATAGAAAAATAGAAGACACAATAAAAAATAAACATAAGTCAACATTAATTAACATAGAATAAGTAAGGTCCGATGGCCAGGGTGGACAGAAAAAACTCCAAGAGCTGGAGAAAAAAGAAATAAAATCTGTAGGGATTCCAGACCAAGAGACCGCCCAGTCCCCTCTGGGCAATCTACCTAACATAAATCAAACAGTCCTCTTTGTATTTAGGGTTCTCATGGAAGGACTTGATGATGATAGTCACGTAGACTTCTGGTTTTCCGTCCATCAATGTTGGAGCATCATGATGCTTTGAGTAGGTGGTAGTGGCGCAGAACCCCCTAACGAACTACCTGGAGTAGTCCCAGGTACAGCTTAAAAGTGATCACCTTCCTTCATACAGAGATCCAGAGTCAGGAGGAAGAGGACGAAGCTTGCTGGGAGGAGTGGAGGTGGAAGGGAAGACATAGGAAGAAAGGAGAATAGATAAAATGCTTGGTGCATTAATTGTGTTTATTGTGCTTTGGACTGTGCACTCTACTGGGCAGGATGGAAACCTCAAAGGAAAGCATTTACCACGCTTTAATAAAAGCCTTGTGTGTTGCTGGACTTGTACCTGTGTCTGTTATGTTGGGTGTTTGGGGAGCAGTAGCGCCCTGGTGGTTACAATAAATAAATACACTGCTCAAAAAAATTAAAGGAACTCTTTGAAAATACTTCAGATCTCAATTGAAAAAAAAATCCTGCTGGATATCTCTACTGATATGGACTGATATGGTGATGTGTTAGGAACGAAAGGATGACACATCGTTTGATGGAAATGAAAATGACCAAAATTTCATTACAGCAACTGCAAATCGTACTCAGTAGTTTGTATGGCACCCCCCACGTGCTTGTATGCATGCCTGACAATGGCGCTTGGGGTTTGCTTGGGGTTTGTTCCTAATGAGATGACGGATGGTTTCCTGGGTGATCTCCTCCCAGATCTGGACCAGGGCATCACTGAGCTCCTGGACAGTCTGTGCTGCAACCTGGCGACTCTGGATGGACCGAAACATAATATCCCACCCAGAGGTGTTTTATTGGATTGAGGTCAGGCAAGCATGGGGGCCAGTTAATGGTATCAATTCCTTTATCCTCCAGGGAACTGCCTGCATACTCTCGTCACATGAGGCCAGGCATTGTCATGCACCAGGAGCATAGGGTCTGACAATGGGTCCAATGATTTCATCCCAATACCTAATGGCAGTCAAGGTGCTGTTGTCTAGCCTGTAAAGGTCTGTGTGTCCCTCCATGGATATGCTTCCCCCTCAAATATACTGTACCATCACTGACCCACCACCAAACCGGTCATGCTGAACAATGTTACAGGCAGCATAACATTCTCCACAGCTTCTCCAGACCCTTTCCTGTCTGTCACATGTGCTCAGGGTGATCCTGCTCTCATCTGTGAAAAGCACAGGGTGCCGACCAGTGGTGAACCTGCTAATTCTGGTATTCTATGGCAAATGCCAATCGAGCTCCAAGGTGCCCACTAGAGGACGTCGGGCCCTCAGGCCACCCTCATGAAGTATGTTTCTGATTGTTTGGTCAGAGACATTCACACCAGTGGCCTGACTGCTGGAGGTTATTTTGTAGGCTCTGCCAGTGCTCATCCTGTACCTCCTTGGCCAAAGGAGCAGGTACTGGTGGGTCCTGCTGGTGGGTTAAGGACCGTCTACGCGGGCCCTGTCCATGTCTGCTGGAATCTCCTGCATGCCCTTGAGACTGTGCTGGGAGACACAGCAAACCTTCTGGCAATGGTACATATTGATGTGCCTGCCACCCTGGAGAAGTTGGACTACCTGTACCACCGACCTCTGTAGGGTACAGGTATGGCCCTTATGCTAACAGTAGTGACACTGACCGTAGCCAAATGCAAAACGAATGACAAAACAAATGAGGAGGGAAAAATGTCAGTGGCCTCCCTCCACCTGTTAAACGATTCATTCCTGTTTTGGGGGCCGTCTCTCTCATTGTTGCCCCTCTAGTGCACCTCTTGTTCATTTCATTAACACCAAAGAAGCTGAAACTCATTAACAATCCCCTCTGCTACTTAACTGCCCAGATCAATAGCTCATAAGTTTCATTGACTTAATGCTATACACAGATTAAAAAGTGTTCCTTTAATTGTTTTGAGCAATGTATATATAGCAGTGTTATATATAAACGTATATTCGTGGAAGTGTGTGTGTCTGTCTGTCCGACCCAGAAGTGAGAGGCTACAGCATGAAGCTCAAAGAAAGTGACTCTTTCACCAAAGTTAAACCGCCAAGAAAAGAGAAACCCTCTTAGCCGCTAATACACAACCGATGCGATTGATTGATTGATTGATTGATTGAGGTGCCAGAATCCATGGTTTCTTTATCCAGCACGGGCTTACACAGCTAGTATATATCCATCACTATCTGTCAATATATACTGTAAATATATATATATGTATATATATATGTATATATATATATATATTTTATAGCCGACCAAACACAGACTCACACTGAGGCACGTGTAAAACACTAAGAACCTTTATTTTTCTTCACCTGTGGGGCACGTCTTCCACGTGAACCCCACAGGCAATACACAGTCCCAAAAGCACTTTAAGGCAACACAAAACACTTTTCTGGCACCACCACCACTCATCCCGTCTGGCTTCATCCTCCACCTCCCGACTCTGGCCACTGAGTGGTGGTCGCTGGCTCCCTTTTATCAGGCACCCAGAAGTGCTCCAGGTGGTTGATTACCGACATTTGGCTGCACTTCTGAGTAAGGCGAAACCAGTGCCCAAAAGGGGCCAGCCGCTCCTGTTGTAGCACCTCCTGGAGGCGCCTGGGAGCCCCACAGAGCTACACTAAAACTCAAACCCCCATGAAGCACAAGCCAGTGTGTTTCTTTGTGCCAGTCCCAAGCCCAGATAAATGGGAAGGGTTACATCAGGAAGGGCATCCAGTGTAAAATTTTGCCAAATCAATATGCAGACAACAATATAAATTTCCATACCAGATCGGTCGAGCCCCGGGTTAACAACGACTGCCGCCAGTACTGTTAGACAACAGGGTTCTGGCGGAAATTGGGCTACTGTTGGCCGAAGAAGGAGAAGGAGAAGAAGAGGGGGTGACGTGTCCAGAGTGGAACTGAGGGTAGGAACTTTGAATGTTGGCAGTATGACTGGTAAGGGGAGAGAGTTAGCAGATATAATGGAGAGAAGGAAGGTTGATATATTGTGTGTGAAGAGACTAAATGAAAGGGGGGTAAGGCCAGGTGGATCAGAGGGGGATTCAAATTGTTCTATCTTGGTGTGGATGGGAGGAGAAATGGGAAAGGGTTATTCTGAAGAAAGAACATGTCAAGAGTGCACTGGAGGTGAAGAGAGTGTCAGGCAGAGTAATGATTATGAAGCTGGAAATTGGAGGTGTGATGATGAATGTTGTTAGTGCATATGCACTGCAAGTTGGGTGTGCAATGGATGAGAAAGAACATTTTTGGAGTGAGTTGGATGAAGTGATGAACAGTGTACCCAAGGGACAGAAAGTGGTGATTGGAGCGGATTTCAATGGGTATGTTGGTGAGGGGAACAGAGGGGACGAGGGGGTGATGGGTAGGTATGGTGTCAAGGAGACGAATGAAGAAGGTCAGAGGATAGTTGATTTTGCCAAAAGGATGGACATGGCTGTGGTGAATACATATTTTAAGAAGAGGGAGGAACATAGGGTGATATACAAGAGTAGAGGAAGATGCACACAGGTGGATTATATCCTTTGCAGAAGAGTTGATCTGAAGGAGATTGAAGAGGGAAAGTGTAGTTAAGCAGCATAGGATGGTGGTCTGTAGGATGACGTTGGAGATCAAGAAGAGGAAGAGAGTGAGGGCAGAGCCAAGGATCAAATGGTGGAAGTTGAAAAAGGAAGACCTGCAAGGTTAAGTTTAGGGAGGAGGTGAGACAGGCACTGGGTGGCAGAGAAGAGTCACCAGACAGCTGTGAAACTACAGTAGATGTAGTAAGGTTGACAGCAAGAAGGGTGCTTGGCGTGACATCTGGAAAGAGGAAGGAGGAAAAGGAAACCCGGTGGTGGAATGAGGAAGTACAGGAGAGTATACAGAGGAAGAGGATGGCAAAGAAGAAGTGGGATAGTCAGAGAGATGCAGAAAGTAGAAAAGGACCGATGGGCTACAGAGAGGGGCCGAGCTGGGAAAAATGAGCAGCAGGTTAGGGTGATAAAGGATAAAGATGGAAACATACTCACAAGTGAGGAGAGTGTGTTGAGCAGATGGAAACAGTACTTTGAGAGGCTGATGAATGAAGAGAACGAGAGAGACATAAGAGGTTAGATGATGTGGAGATGGTGAATCAGGAAGTGCAACGGATTAGCAAGGAGGAAGTAAGGACAGCTATGAAGAAGATGAAGAATGATAAAGCCGTTGGTGCAGATGACAAACCTATGGAAGCATGGAGGTGTTTAGGAGAGATGGCAGTGGAGTTTTTAACCAGATTATTTAATGGAATCTTGGAAAGTGAGAGGATGCCTGAGGAGTGGAGAAGAAGTGTACTGGTGCCGATATTTAAGAATAAGGGGGATTTGCAGGACTGCAGTAACTACAGGGGAATAAAATTGATGAGCCACAGCATGAAGTTATGGGAAAGAGTAGTGGAAGCTCAGTTAAGAAGTGAGGTGATGATTAGTGAGCAGCAGGATGGTTTCATGCCAAA
>JANRMT010028174.1:5277729-5294924 GCA_026402145.1 Polypterus bichir lapradei
CCAGGTGGAGCCCTCCTTGCAGCATGGAGGTCCCCAGAAGACCAGCAGGGCATCATGGACAATGTGGTTTTTATGCACACCCCTGCTGGATGCCATGGGGGCCACAAGAGGGAGCTGCAGGGAGGACCGAGGACTTCTTCGTGCCCTATGACCCGGAAGTTCGTCATAGGAAGAGCGACGGGCTTCCGGGTTGAAGAGAAGAGCTTTTACCTGACCCAGGAGATATAAAAGGACTGTGGGAGCTCCCAGACAACGAGCTGAGCTGGGTGGAAGGGTGGCAACGCGTCTGGGAGCTGGAGGATTGTATTTGTGATTGATTATATGAGTATTGTGGTGGAGAGTGTGCTTTGTGCACTGTGGAGATTTAATAAAGTCAATCTGAGGACTTTTACCTGGTGTCTGAAGTCGTGGACAGGGGTTCAAGGGAGCGAGAGCGCCCCTATCGTTCACAATATATATATATATATATATATATATCACTACTTTCATTTAAAAGATCTAAAAACTGTTTTATTCTTCCAGCTTGTAGATAGCAGTGTATGTTCATTACAGTCATAAATTTGTTTCTTTAAACTCACACCCTCACTTGTTCTCAATACAATCTTTTTATTTGTACTTAGTAATCAAAATGGAAAAGTGCCTCATGTCAAGCAAACAAAAAAAAATCAACAGAAAGACTGCATATAACAGTAAAGTGACAGATTTAATAAGTCAACTGCAATGGTTTGCTGAAGATAATGATGGTGGCAAATGTAAGACAAAGAGCAGGCACTGCTCAGACAATTTAGTGAAAATTCCTTCACTCAAGGATAAATATTATCTTGTCCTTGTGATTTGTTTGATTTCAGCCTATTTAATCTGAACAGCACTTCTTCCTCTACAATCTCCAAGTTACTCAGTACCTCGTTAGCAGTCACTTTTACTGCTGGGAGGTTATCCACTTCCTCACATATGAATACCTCAGAAAAATGCAAGTTTAGAGCATCTGCTATTTCATTGTCTGTATTTTTTAATTTACCTTTAATATTCCTAATGCACTTCACCTCCTCCTTGACTGTTCCTTTACTACAAAAATAGTGAAAGGATGTTTTTGGGTCATGTTTTGCCTTATCTGTTATATTCCTCTATAACTGCCTTTTAGCCTCCTTAATATCCTTCTTATTTGTTGCCCTGATGTTCTCAGACACCCTATGATTCATATTGAAGTTATTAGTCTTATACAGTACCCCTTATTTGTTGGTTTTGTCTTTTGAAACTCTTTATTAACCCATTGTTGAGAGTTTTTTTTTTACATTTCCTGCTGAATCCAAATTTAGGTATGTACCTTTCCTGCATTATATGTTAAACATTTTTAACCTGTTCCACTGTTCCTCAACAGTCTCCACACTTAAAAGCTTATCCCAGTCCCAAAGTTAAACTTTGCAGTTTTAATTTTTGTATCCACACTGTTCCAATGGGAAGACCCATTAGACAGTATGCTTTGATACACTCACAAAGATGGCAACTTCCTGTACACCTTGTCTTTTGACTTGGCTGGACAATAACCCTTTTTTGATAGTATAGCCCATTATTTTCATTTGTACATGTGCAACTGTAAATAAAGACATAAATATAGTTTTCTTGAGTTTTTTCTTTGTTTCAGTTAAGTAAAGCTCATTTGTTTATTTCTAAATAAATCTCAGGAGGACTAGGTATTAGGGAACTAACCAGGCAGAATTTACACATACAGTGCATCCGGAAAGTATTCACTTTTTCCCTATTTTATTATGTTACAGCCTTATTCCAAAATGGATTAAATTTATTTTTTCCTCATAATTCTACACACAACACCCCATAATGACAACGAGAAAAAAGTTTACTTGAGATTTTTGCAAATTTATTAAAAATAAAAAAGTGAGAAAGCCCATGTACATAAGTATTCACAGCCTTTGCCATGAAGCTCCAAATTGAGCTCAGGTCCATCCTGTTTCCCCTGATCATCCTTGAGATGTTTAATTGGAGTCCACCTGTGGTAAATTCAGTTGATTGGACATGATTTGGAAAGGCACACACCTGTCTTTAGAAGGTCCCACAGTTGACAGTTCATGCCAGAGCACAAACCAAGCATGAAGTCAAAGGAATTGCCTGTAGACGTCCGAGACAGGATTGTCTCGAGGCACAAATCTGGGGAAGGTTACAGAAAAATTTCTGCTGCTTTGAAGGTCCCAATGAGCACGGTGGCCTCCATCATCCGTAAGTGGAAGAAGTTCGAAACCACCAGGACTCTTCCTAGAGCTGGCCGGCCATCTAAACTGAGCGATCGGGGGAGAAGGGCCTTAGTCAGGGAGGTGACCAAGAACCCGATGGTCACTCTGTCAGAGCTCCAGAGGTCCTCTGTGGAGAGAGGAGAACCTTCAAAAAGGACAACCATCTCTGCAGCAATCCACCAATCAGGCCCGTATGGTAGATTGGCCAGACAGAAGCCTCTCCTTAGTAAAAGGCACATGGCAGCCCGCCTGGAGTTTGCCAAAAGGCACCTGAAGGACTCTCAGACCATGAGAAACAAAGTTCTCTGGTCTGATGAGACAAAGATTGAACTCTTTGGTGTGAATGCCAGGAGTCACGTTTGGAGGAAACCAGGCACCGCTCATCACCAGACCAATACCATCCCTACAGTGAAGCATGGTGGTGGCAGCATCATGCTGTGGGGGGCAGGAACTGGGAGACTAGTCAGGATAAAGGGAAAGATGACTGCAGCAATGTACAGAGACATCCTGGATGAAAACCTGCTCCAGAGCGCTCTTGACCTCAGACTGGGGCGACGGTTCATCTTTCAGCAGGACAACGACCCTAAGCACACAGCCAAAATATCAAAGGAGTGGCTTCAGGACAACTCTGTGAATGTCCTTGAGTGGCCCAGACTTGAATCCGATTGAACATCTCTGGAGAGATCTTAAAATGGCTGTGCACCGACGCTTCCCATCCAACCTGATGGAGCTTGAGAGGTGCTGCAAAGAGGAATGGGCGAAACTGGCCAAGGATAGGTGTGCCAAGCTTGTGGCATCATATTCAAAAAGACCTGAGGCTGGCATTGCTGCCAAAGGTGCATCGACGAAGTATTGAGCAAAGGCTGTGAATACTTATGTACATGTGCTTTCTCAATTTTTTTATTTTTAATAAATTTGCAAAAACCTCAAGTAAACTTTTTTCACGTTGTCATTATGGGGTGTTGTGTGTAGAACTTTGGGGAAAAAAATGAATTGAATCCATTTTGGAATAAGGCTGTAACATAACAAAATGTGGAAAAAGTGATGCACTGTGAATACTTTCTGGATGCACTGTAAATAACACGATGCAATAATTGACTAATTTTATGATGTAGGCCTAATGTGCTTACCCTGTTTGAAAGACCACCACCCACCACTGGTTTGAATCATTTTTAAAGGCACTGTATTAAAGGTATTGTGGGATCTTCTGGTCAGATTGACAGAAGCCTTAATCATCAATATTTCAGATTTAAATAATGTTTACAATTCCTGCTCAAAATAGCAAACATTTCACAGATTTAGATTTTTGACATTACTAGTATTCCATCCGTCCATTTATTGAATCTGCTTAGTATAATACAGTGCATTAGAGTTATTAAAGTCAAGATCTATTGTGGCGACAGTAGGCCAAAGCCAGGATGATGATGAAAAGATTGCCCCTACAAGGAAGACCATGCAAACTCTACACTGATGGTGACCAAACCAAGACTAAACCCACAGCTCTGTAGCTACAAGGCAGTGGCCCTGGCCACCATAAGGCCACTTCACTGGTGTTTTCAATTGGACTAAAATGAGTGAATTTTTCTGAACTCTGTGCTGGACTGGCTCCTGCTTTTAACTGATCCTGCCAAGATGCACTCTTCTTCTTTACTGTAGACCTGCATTACATTAGAAAAAATGGAGCAAATTCCTGTGATTATAATGAATTACTGAGTTTAAATTATTTATATGTTTAATTTCAAAGGCAGGAAGGGCCATCTCAAGGTGGCTCACCTTTGGAAATGGCTGCACTGGGCCGGCCCTTCCAGGTGGGGATGCTCTATGACTGCCGCACTGACTTCCTCATTCCAGGTGAGTGTACATTCAAGTTCTTATGTTTGGCTTCTCAAAAGAAAACCTGCAGTTGTATTTTGGGATGCAAGTTTGATACAAATGACAATATACATTTTTTTATGTTTTTTTTTTTCAATTTTGTTAATTTCACCAGGAATCACTCTGTGGGATTTGGAAAACCTCAAGAAAGATCTCAACATTAAATCACAGAAGAAAACACAATTCAAGATCATCACATCAGACTCCTTGAGTGAGAAAACCTCCGTCTTAAACATGTCAGCTTCCCTTAAAGTAAGTTTTTTGTGTGGCCTGTTTGAGGTTGGTGGCTCTGCCAAGTACCTCAATGACACCAAATCATCCAAACGTCAGTCCAGGGTCACCCTGCACTACAGCACGACCACCAGAATGGAGCAGCTCACCATGAGCCACTTGGGGAGGCAGAACGTCATCTATCCAGAAGTGTTTGAGCAGAAATCGGCCACCCATGTTGTCATCGCTGTATTGTATGGTGCGCAGGCATTATTTGTATTTGATCAAAACAGCTCTAACAAGAAAGAGAGCAAAGAAATCAAAGGAAAATTAGAAACGTTAATTAAAAAATGTATTTCAATAGAAAGAAAAGGAGATTTAAAAATGACAGGCAAAGATAAGAAAATGGCTGACCATCTTAAATGCACATTCTATGGTGATTTAGTCTTTAATAACAATCCTACCAGCTTCCAGGACGCCATGGAGATATACACCATGTTGCCAACTCAACTTGGCAAAGAGGATGAACTTGCTGTGCCCGTCCAAGTCTGGTTGTACCCGCTGAAACATTTCGATTCACAGGCTGCTCAGCTTGTACGAGACATCAGTGTGGCACTTGTGTCCAAATCTCAGGAGGTCCTGGAGGAATTAGACGAGCACATCGTGAGGTGTAATGACATCACAATGGACAACTTTGTCAATAACTTTTGTGAAATTGGGAAAAATGCAGAACAATTCAAATCAATGCTTAATCAATATAAATGTATTTTCCAAAAAGACCTTGCGAGGGTCTTGCCAGCTATCAGAGGAGGCGGTACAAATGAGGAAGAGCTGGTCAACATTCTGAAGAAAAAGGAAGAGTCGCCATTTAACAAGTGTGCTATAATATCATGGATGGATAAAAGAGAAAAGGAAATCACCATGCTTAGAAGTTTCTTTAATCGAATTAAAGAGATCAAAGTTGATATTGTCATAAATAACCTGAATACATTAATCTATGACACTAGCATAGAGAATGTTGTCTGCTTGACTTTCACTTCACTCCATGTGTGTCAGTCATACATGTCAGAAATGGAACGCTATCTTCAGGCTTCTTCTTGGCAGTCCTCATATCATCTGTCAGAGCCAAAAGAAGACTTAATCATCCAGAATTTCAGACAGCATTCCCAGCGTTTCATTGAGTTTGCTGAAATTAACCAGAACAGCAAGACAACGAGATTTCTGGTCCATTGCAAGCATGATGTTGAATATCTTGGGGCGACAATCTATCTTTATAAATGTGGGCATCTCATCAACCGTAACTTTCAGCTTCCATCCAGACCTGAACCTCTTGTGGTTGATTCCCAAACAGAAGACAGTGTAACTCTAAAGTTGAGACCCCAAAGGTTTAACTCTGAAAAATTCATAGCGGAGTACAAGTTATCTGAAGATAAAGAGTGGACGACTGTGAACATAGCAGATGAAAATGAACAGGTTACAATTAAAACGTTACATCCAGCTTCAACTTATCAATTCAGACACAGAGCCATTTGTCATGCTGGTGTGAGTCAGGCCAGCGATACGATTGAAGCGAGGACACTGCCCGTTAAAAAGAATATGCGTATAATTGCAATAAAACAGAAAAGTAAGCAAATTAAAGATGGAAATCCTAAAATTTTCCTTTTGCCTTTGACATCAGAGTTAATTATAAATGTGAAGAAGAAGGAAATATGCACCTTTAGAAACAGAACATCTAACAAACCTAGAAAAACAATTATGGTCCTTGGAGCAACAGGTTCTGGCAAATCCACCCTGATCAACGGAATGGTTAACTTTATCTTAGGCGTCCAGTGGGAGGATGACTTCAGGTTCAAGGTAATCCACGAAGAAACATCTAGAAGTCAAGCTGAAAGCCAAACGTCTGCTGTCACTGTCTATGAAATGAACTACCAGGATTGTTTTAAGGTCCCATACTCCTTCACTATAGTCGACACACCAGGTTTTGGAGACACCAGAGGAATTGATCAGGACAAACAAATAACTGACCAGATACGAGAATGTTTTTCATCCACAAAGGGTGTCCAGCACATTACCACAGTGTGCTTTGTGGTTCAGGCCTCCCAAGCTCGACTGACACAGACACAGAAGTACATCTTTGACTCCATTTTGTCCATTTTTGGTAAAGACATAGCCAATAACATCCTGATCCTGATTACATTTGCAGATGGACAGCGTCCACCAGTTCTTGATGCCATCACAGAGTCAAACTTACTGTTCCTCAAAGATGACAAAGGGAGCCCTTTATTTTTCAAATTTAATAATTCGGCCCTCTTTGCTAATAACAATGGCACTAATAGCAGTGATGGTCTGTTGTTTGACCAAATGTTTTGGAACATGGGTGCAAAGAGCATGGAGAAGTTTTTTGAGTCCTTATTGAAGATGGATGACAAAAGTTTAGTACTGACTAAAGAGGTGCTTGATGAGCGCAGGCGCTTGGAGGCGGCAGTGGAAGGATTGCAGCCTCAAATCAAAGCTGCAATGAGTAAATGTGAAGAAATGAGACACACCTGTGACATTTTAAATAAGCACATTACTGACATAGAGAGCAACAAGAACTTTGAGTATGAAGTGGAGGAAACTGTGACAAAAAGAAAGAGCATTGCAGGCACCGGCAATTTCATCACTAACTGTCAGAACTGCAACGTCACCTGTCATTATCCGTGTTTGTTACCAAATGATGAGGACAAGATCAGATGTGCTGCTATGAAGGATGGGGTCTGCACTGTTTGTCCTTTTAAGTGTGTGTGGAGTGTTCACTCCAACCAACAGCACAAATTCAAATATAAAACTAAAAAAGTCAAAAAGACATACGATGAGCTTAAGAAGAAATATGAACAAGCAAAGGGGGAATTGATGACAACTGAACAAGTGCTTGAGCAGCTTAAGCATGAATTGGATGATGTGAGAAACTTGATTTGCAAACTCATTACAGAGTCTCATGAAAGTATTAAACGACTTGATGAAATCGCCCTCAGACAAAACCCGCTCTCCACTCCTGAGTACATTGAGCTCCTCATTCAGTCTGAAGAACGAGAAGCAAAGCCGGGATGGATGGAGCGAGTGAAGTCACTGTGGGAAGTGAAGGAAAAGGCAATAATAATAGCAAATCTCAGTAGAAATGAAGAACAAAGTGAGCAAAATGAAAGGATGAAAGACTCTGGAAACAGTTCTGGTTGTTTTAGCACATCATCTCAGGGAGAAAAATGCACAGCAAATGTTGAAACAAAAAGTCAAAAGAGAAAATCAGAGACAGTGTGCAAACTGAAAATCAAAGTCAAAAAGCCAAACTTGTGAAAGAAAAAAATAATAAAATATATAAAAAACAGAAATTAAAATTGTTAAAATTAAATCGTCTACACATGGCCCAATCTTGGATACTGAATGACTGTTTGTTGGATCTTTATACCAGTGCATCTTATGATGTCTTTTAGCGGATTTGATTTTATTAAGCTGCAGTGGGCTGACGCCCTGCCTGGGATTTGTTTCCTGCCTTGCTCCCTGTGTTGGCTGGGATTGGCTCCAGCAGACCCCCGTGACCCTGTAGTTAGGATATAGAGGGTTGGATAATGGATGGATGGATGGATTTTATTATGAAGTATTTAAAAATGTTAAAATGTGTTTTATTTATCTTTCTTTTTATTCTAAGTCATTTGTTAAAAGCATTGTTGGAAGATACACACTGAACTGTAACCTTGACTGTTTTTATTTTATTTAACATTCTGATCTCTCTTAAAGTAACTTGTCTAAGTACAGAAAGAGGAAATGTTAGTAGAGACAGCAGACCTCAAGTTAAAATTAGGAAAAATGAAAGTTTCCACTGCAAAAAGGCAGTCTAGCAAGATAAAAGTGTAGGACAAAGTGGGCACTGCCCATTCACCTAGGCATTTAATGGCACACAAGGCCTGTTAAGAAAGCAGATTTAATTTAGAAATTCAGCTGTACTGCCCTACCTGCATTTATGTGTAAATGGCTGAAGTGGTTCTCATACCAACACTTTGGTCAACTCTGTTCTACATCTGACAATAAAGGTGTACATCAGAGTTGAGCAGGCACCTCTGCAAAGACCCTTTCAGACATAAAGGCACCCAAAATGACTTTCATTTTAGATTCATAACAAAAAGATGAAACTGAAATTAGTGATGGACGAAACAAGGCACCTATAAATTGGTACTGGATCTGTAACTGGAACGGACCTTGATCCAATCACCAGAGGTTTCACCTTTCTTGAAAGCTAGCTACATTAATCGCATCTGTCTCTTTTGGGGGGAGCTAAAGACTCAAAATACACTCTTTATTTGAGACCTGAAAGCTGATGATCCACTCTTTTTGGGGTGAGATGCCAGCAATTCTCTGTGGAACAAAAAGCTTGTACACTTTCATTGACTTGGTACCAACTATCTATAGAGCCTTAGAGCTGGATGACCTGAATAAGATCTAAGAAGACTGAGAAGCAGCCATAACTTCAAGAAGGAAACTTCAGTGTCTACATTTTTTCGCCAAAATGGACCTAATAACAAGATGAGAAAGGCAGCATCACACCACACCATGGACAAAGGGCCATGTAGAAAAGTGCACTCCAAAGCAAGAAGAGTCCTCCACTTGAACCCGGAGCATCAACTTCGCATAGCTTAAAGATGTGGTATTGTAAAACTGTATCAGTGCCAAGAAAAATAAGAACTCTAAATAGCCAGTAAACAGCCAGCCTCTCCTGTGTTAGATGTTTGACTGTTTGTAGCCTGCCTTCTATGTCAAAATATATGCAGTTATCATATTTCTATAATCCTTGTCTTTATCAATAAATTGTTTTATTCTGGTTCTTAATAAAAGTGGGCTTCAGTTACCTTGATAAAAGTCTAATGTCAGGAAACCCCTTCCTACAAAGAAAGGAACATAAAGTGGGAGCCTTACAAATTAATTTCTAGAAATGCCAAAGGAAAAGCAGATGTTTAAATAACCAAGTTAAAATTCTCATAGCCATACCGAAAGGTGGTCTGTCACTCAAGTCTGAGTGCCCATGCACTCGAGCAGGTTTTCCTCAAAGTCCTCTCTCTCTATTTGTCCACATTACAGTATCTGCTCAAGCATGTGCCTCACTACAAGAATGTGACAGCTTCTGACACAAAGGAAAAGGTTGATATAATAAAATTCTGAGAGTTAGAGACATATTGTGAAGTGTTTGACCTGCCAAATATAAGATATGCAAATATTTAAGAAATATTTTGCAAAGGCTAGAATATGTGCCAGAAATTACAGAGTGTTAAAAAGCATTCCTCATCCTCATAACTACAACTCGATCTATTCAGGCATGCATAGAAAGATAGAGTTTGGAAATCGGGTCCACGTTTGAGTTATTGTGCAAAGCACTGGACGGGCGATATGCTGTGCGTACAGACCCTTCTATGACTCTAGCTGCAGCGCACAAAATAAAACAAAGAAAAGGTCAGTCACCCAGGGAATATTATGAAATACTGTGGGTCACCTCTTTTGGAAGAAAACACTATGGAAGATGACATTGACTAGGATTGTTCCTTCTAAACATCTTAACTGCAATAAAAGATTTAATCATGTTTGATCGTGTTGCATATATATTTAGAATGCATGCACAAAACAAAAATAAGAAATTTAGCTGAAAAGGCATGGGTGACAAAATTTAACATGCCTACCAGGTAAGGGAAAGATGGGTTTGAGCCTCCAGAAAAGTGGAAAGATTGTGGTAATAGACTAGACACTAATAGACTTCTTCTCCACTCCTTAGGCATCTTCTCACTTTTCAAGATTTTATTAAACAATCAAGTTGGAAACTCTACTGCCATCTCACCTAAACATCTCTATGCCTTCACTGGTATATTGTTCAGGCCAACTGCATTTCAACTTTTCATATTCTTCGGAGCTTCCCTCACTTCAGCCTTGCTGAACCCCGGTGCTTCATGATTTACTATTTCCGCTTCATCCAACCTACACATTCTCTCACATTTTCTATATTAACAAGTTCTTCAAAGTACTACATCCACCTTCTCAAACCATACTCCTTGTCATCAAATTTCCATCTGCATCCTTTATCACCCAGCAGCACCTAACAGATCCCCCACACTCGGTCCCTCTTTCCAACCAACCAGTACAAGTACTCTTCTACTTTCTTTATGACCAGCTTCTCATATATCTCAACATGGGCTTTTTCCTTAGCCTTTGCCATCTCTCTCTTCACCTTCTCTTTGCACATCTGTCTGCTTTTGTCATCCCAATTCTTTCTTTTCGCTAACCTTTTCTTCTTTATGCTTACCTGTACTTCCTCATTCTACCACTAAGTCTCTTTGTTTTCCATCCTCTGCCAGATGTCACACCCAGCACGTTCTTAGTTCTCTCCCGTACAGCTTCAGCTGTGGTGTTACGATCATCTATCCTTTCTTCACCACCACTCAGTGTCTGTCTCACTTTATCTCTGAATTTCACACAAAAGTGTCCTCTTTCAGCTTCCGCCACCTGAACCTTGGTTCCATTCTCACTCTCTTCCTCTTTTTTCGCCCCAAAATTCCTGCTTACCACCAATTGATACTGTCTAGCTACATAATCCTCTGCCACCATCTTACAGACTCTAATCTCTTTCACATTGCATCTCCTACATGGGACATAGTCAACCTGTGTGCACCTTCCTCCACTTTTATATATCAGCCAGTGTTCCTCCTTCTTCTTGAAATGTGTTTTCACCACCACCATTTCCATTTTGCAAAGTCAACTATCATCTGCCCTTCAATATTTTTCTCCTTAATGCCATACCTGCCCATCACCTCCTCGTCACCACTGTTCTCTTCGCCAATGTGACCTTTAAGATCTGCTCTGATCACCATTCTTTCTTCTTTGGGTATACCCTCCATCATTTTGTTTAACTCACTCCAAGCATCTTCTTTCTCCTCCATCTCACATCCCACTGGCTGGGCATATACACTAATGACATTTAACATTACCCCTTCAGTTTCCTTTCTTGGCTTGCTTTCTTGATTGGGAACTACGTGAGAGTCACGTGTGCTTTGTGCTGACGTGTGCTTTGCAAACGCTAGAGTCTGTTGAGAGTTGTTGGTTTGTTCTGTGGTGTGAGATTTAAATAAAAAAAAATACATTTTGCTCTTAAAAACTTGGGTTTTGGTTGCCGGTAAGGAGCCGTGTGGGAATTTTTAAAGCTTTTTTTCCCTTTAGAAGGGTTTTTTTTTTTTTTTGGCTTTTTTTTCGCCCGCACAAGAGCAAAAGTAGCTGGGTGTTTGGATGTGCGCTTGGAAAAGTTATTTGTACTTGTACCTGTCTTGTTATCTGTATTTGAATTAGCATCGAGGCGGCAGGGTAGAAAGCAGCAGTAACTGATATCGGCATTTGTAAATAAATAACCGCGTCGTCGTAACAGCGATTCCTTAGTTTAAAGGAAAAGAAAAAAAAAAGGCCGCGGCTGACTTCAAAGCAGTAAAAGGTAGAAGCTCAGTAGCGCGCAGGTAAACGGCCAGCGTTGACGCCGATCAGGCACAAGGAGCAGTAGGAGCAAATAAGGTAGTAAAGTTTTATTTATTTGTTTATTTTAAATTAAACAGCCCTTAGCGGTCCAGAGGTAGAACAGTTAAGTGGGCGACAGCGTATTGGTTCATTAATACGGGGGAATACAAACAGTGCGAGTGGAGAGCTTATCAGTAAGAGGAGCGCAAAGTCAGGAGAAGAGGCAGAGAAAAGTAAAGTTAACCTCATTGACAAATAGCAGGCAGCTGAGAGGGACAACAGTACAGGAGCTTAAGGAGATAAGGTGTAAAATATCTGTAGCAGATCTTAGTGTTACCATTTAAGTTAAGGAGCAGCTGAAAGAAGAAGAAATTTAATTTTAAGAAAAAAAAAAAAAGTTAAAGTTAAGGCAGTTTAGTAATCCCAAGTCAAATTTTAATAATGAGGCCAGTGCAATGCAAGTCCTGTTGGATGTTGGACTTTTTAGATGATGGTTTGGAAGAGCCAGTTGTCTATGAGGGCTACATCTGCAAGAGATGCCAGCTGATCCATCACCTCGAGCTCAGGGACGCTGAACTGGAGGAGGAGTTGGCTGACCTGCGTTGTAATAGAGAATTGGCGGACTTGGCCCAGGTGTCCTTTAGAGAGATAGTGTGCACCCCTAAGGTGGCGCGGGAGGAGATTCCAGACCAGACAGGTAGGAATACGTGGGTCACAGTCACAAGGCGTAAGGTAAAGGGTGCACACTGTCCGGGGGCATCAACCCCAGAATTAGAAGTGTCTAACCGTTATCATGTCCTTGCGGAGCTGGACGGTGACTCTGATAATTCTGAGGTGGTAGGCAGGGTTGAGGAGCCCCAACGGGCTGCCTCAAAACCAGTTCCCAGAAAGAGAGAGGTAGTGATAGTTGGGGACTCAATCATTAGAGGGATTGAAGCGCAGGTGTGCTCCAGAGAGAGAGAGTCTCGCACGGTGTGTTGCCTTCTGGGAGCACAGGTGGGAGACCTCCCTGGAAGGGTGGATAGGCTCTTGGCCAGAGCGGGGGTGGATCCAGTTGTCATTGTCCACGTTGGAACAAATGACATACATAAGGGTAGTCTGTCAGTTCTGCGATCCAAATTCAAAGAGTTAGGTACCAAGCTGAGGAGCAGAACTGACAAGGTAGTCTTCTCCGAAGTTCTGCCTGTGCCAACGCGCCGGTCAAGGTAAGATTGAGGAGATTAGAAGGCTTAACGCGTGGCTCAAATCTTGGTGCAGGGTAGAAGGGTATAGGTTTATGGGGCATTGGGACTCCTTTTGGAACAGATGAGACCTGTTCCGCCGTGACGGGTTACATCTGAACCGGAGGGGCACCAATGTATTGGGGAGGCGTATGTGTAGGCTAGTCGAGGATTGTTTAAACTAGGGAATGGGGGGGCAGGGAGTTTAGGACAGGCCAGATTTAGATCTATATATGGAAGAACAAACAATGGTGTAGAAAAAAAAATGCATAGTAATGTAAATTCTAAGCAAACACGTAAATGTAGAAGGATTAACACTTTAAAAATAGCTTGCCTTAATGCTAGAAGTATCAAAAATAAGGTAAGTGAGTTGGAGTTGTATGTAGCAGAGCATAATTATGATATTATAGCAATAATGGAAACCTGGCTAAATAACAAAAATGGAGATGAGTGTAACATAGAGGGATACACATTTTTTAGGAAGGATCGACAGAACAGAAAAGGAGGTGGGGTTGCTGTTTATGCCAAACAGGGTTTAAATGTAAGTCCTCTTCAGTTGGATGATGAGCCCCATCTTAGTGAGGACATGTGGCTTCACCTGGAAAATATTAGGGAAAGAGGTCTTATTTTAGGAGTATGTTATAGACCACCCAATTCAGACAGTAATTTCAACACACATCTTTTTAGTAATATCAAAAAGGCAAGTTTACAGGGGGATATTATAGTCATGGGGGACTTTAATTATCCAAATATTAACTGGGATAACCTTGCAGATGGAGGTTTTAGAAGTAATCAGCGACTGTTTTTTAACACAGCATGTTAAAGTACCAACACGGGGTGAAGCCTGTCGGGATTTAGTATTCTGTATTAATCAGGATAGAATTGAGGGTGTAGAGGTGATTGAACCACTAGGGTCAAGTGACTATAATGTAATACAATTCTCAGTATTTTGTAATAGTACGGATGCAAAGACTAAAATTGTTAAGTTGAACTTTGGTAGGGCTAATTTTGAGAAGATGCGACAAAGTCTAAGTAGGATAGACTGGGATAAGCTTTTAAGTGTGGAGACAGTCGAGGAGCAGTGGAACAGGTTTAAAAATGTTTTACATGTAATGCAGGACAGATACAGACCTAAATTTGGAATTAATAGGAAACTAAAAAAAACTCCACGATGGATTAATAAAGATTTAAAAAAGAAGTTGCAAAGGAAAAAACTGCTGTATAAGGCATATAAGACTAATGACTGCAAAGTGAATCGTAGAGCGTATGAAAATATGAGAGCAACCATTAAGAAGGATATCAGGGAGGCTAAAAGACAGTTGGAGAGGAATATAGCAGATAAGGCGAAAGAAGACCCCAAGAAATTCTTTCAGTATTTTAGTAGTAAAAGAACAGTCAAGGAGGAGGTCAAGTTCATCAGGAATAGTAAAGGGGAATTAAAAGATACAGACAATGAAATAGCAGATGCCCTAAACTTACATTTTTCGGAGGTGTTTACAAGCGAGCAAGTGGATAACCTCAGAGCAGTAACAGGGACTACTAAGGAGGTGCTGAGGGATTTGGAAATTGTAGAGAGAGAAGTGCTGCTCAGATTAAATAAGCTGAAATCAAACAGATCACCAGGCCCAGATAATATTTATCCTCGTGTTCTTAAGGAGGCTAGTGAGTACATATATAAACCCTTGACACATATTTTTAGGAAGTCACTGAGCACTGGAGAGATTCCAAAGGACTGGAAAATGGCAAATATCATTCCATTATATAAAAAGGGTGACAGGGTAGATCCAAGCAACTATAGGCCAGTAAGCTTAACATGCATCACAGGAAAATTAATGGAAGGAATTATTAAGGATAAGATTGAGCAACACATGGCAAGGACAGGAGTTATTCTAACCAGTCAGCATGGGTTCAGAAGAGGGAGGTCGTGCTTTACTAACATGTTTGAATTCTATGAGGTTGCAACAAAAGCATACGATCAAAGTGGAGCTGATGATGTTATTTATCTGGACTTTCAGAAAGCATTTGATAAGGTGCCACATGAGAGGTTGGGCATCAAGTTAAAAGAAGTGGGAGTTCAGGGTGATGTTTTTAGATGGGTACAGAATTGGCTCAGACACAGGAAGCAGAGGGTGATGGTGCGAGGAACCTCATCAGAACTGGCCGATGTTAAGAGTGGTGTTCCACAGGGGTCAGTGCAGGGCCGCTGCTATTTTTAATATATATAAATGATTTAGATAGGAATACAAGTAACAAGCTGGTTAAGTTTGCAGATGATACCAAGATAGGTGAATTAGCAGATAATTTGGAATCCGTTATATCATTACAGAAGGACTTGGATAGCATACAGGCTTGGGCAGATTTGTGGCAGATGAAATTTAATGTCAGTAAATGTAAAGTATTACACATAGGAAGTAAAAATATTGGGTTTGAATACACAATGGGCGGTCGGAAAATCGAGAGTACACCTTATGAGAAGGATTTAGGAGTCATAGTGGATTCTAAGCTATCAACTTCCCGACAGTGTTCAGAAGCCATTAAGAAGGCTAACAGAATGTTAGGATATATAGCACGATGTGTGGAGTACAAGTCCAAGGAGGTTATGTTCAACCTTTATAATGCACTGGTTAGGCCTCATCTTGAGTACTGTGTGCAGTTTTGGTCTCCAGGCTACAAAAAGGACATAGCAGCACTAGAAAAGGTCCAGAGAAGAGCGACTAGGCTGATTCCAGGGCTACAGGGGTTGAATTATGAGGAAAGATTAAAAGAGCTGAGCCTTTACAGTTTAAGCAAAAGAAGATTAAGAGGTGACCTGACTGAAGTGTTTAAAATTATGAAGGGAATTAGTCCAGTGGATCGAGACTGTTATTTTAAAATGAGTTCATCAAGAACACGGGGACACAGTTGGAAACTTGTTAAGGGTAAATTTCGCACAAACATTAGGAAGTTTTTCTTTACACAAAGAACGATAGACACTTGGAATAAGCTACCAAGTAGTATGGTAGACAGTAAGACGTTAGGGACTTTCAAAACTCGACTTGATGTTTTCTTGGAGGAAGCAAGTGGATAGGACTGGCGAGCTTTGTTGGGCTGAATGGCCTGTTCTCGTCTAGAATGTTCTAATGTTCTAATGTTCCAACTTTATGTTCATCATTTTGACTGACATTCTCTTCACCTCCAAAACACTCCTAACAATTCTTCCTTTAAAACTACCCCTACCCCATTTTTCTTCTTGTCCACGCCATGGTAGAACAGTTTGCACCCACCTCCGATACTTCTAGCCTTAGTCTTTTTCCACTTGGTCTCCTGTACACACAGTACATCTAACTTTCTCTGCTCTATTATATCGACCAGCTGTCTTCCTTTACCAGTGGTAGTGCCAATACTTAAAGTTCCAACTCTAAACTCCACACTCTTTCCCTTCCTCCTCTCCCATTGTCTTTAAACCTGCTTTGCCCCTCTTGTTCTCTTTCATCTTCTTCGGCTTCTTTGCCCAGTAGTAGCATAATTTTCACCAATACCCTGCTGGACAGCAGCATTGATGGCTGTTGTTGGTAACCTGGGTCTCAATCTGATATGGACATTCTGTTTCTCAAGGAAATGTTTGATTTGTCATAGGTTTTATGCCAGATTCCCTTTCTGAAACAACCTTTCCTAATTTTCCTGGACTTGGGACTGGCACTAAGACAGCACTGGCTTGTGCAACCCTAGTGGCTGGGTTTAAAAGGAGACATGATTGATGTGTTTAAATTATGAAGGGAATTAGTCCAATGGATCAAGACCTGAATCTAATAATTAATAATAATTCTTTGCATTTATATAGTGCTTTTCTCACTACTCAAAGCGCTCAGCAATTGCAGGTTAAGGGCCTTGCCCACTACTGAGTCACATTATAAGTTGCTGTGATGAAATTCACATGAGTTGGATCAGCCTGCGATTTCAATTTTTGATTTTGATTTTCGGTGTGATGTTGAATCGACCCTCAAGGGGTTGGTGATTTTGGATTCCTCAGTAAAGATTCTCTACTTGAACTTGAGATCTGTTCATCGAGATCCAATGTGTGATTTAAGTATTCCCTTACTTTTTTTGAGCTATATATATATATATATATATATATATATATATATATATATAT
>JANRMT010028174.1:5311965-5340938 GCA_026402145.1 Polypterus bichir lapradei
GGTGGAATTGAAGAGTCGCATAGTGTGGGGTCTCCTCAGTCTGTCAGTGGAGCAGGACAGTGACAGCAGTCTGTCGCTGAAGCTGCTCCTCTGTCTGGAGTTGATCCTGTTCAGTGGATGCAGTGGATTCTCCATGATTGACATGAGTCTGCTCAGCGCCCGTCGCTCTGCCACAGATGTCAAACTGTCCAGCTCTGTGCCTACAATAGAGCCTACCTTGCTCACCAGTTTGTCCCTCTTCTTTATGCTGCCTCCCCAGCACACCACCGCGTAGAAGAGGGCGCTCACCACAACCGTCTGGTAGATCATCTGCAGCATCTTATTACAGATGTTGAAGGACGCCAGCCTTCTAATGAAGTATAGTCGGCTCTGTCCTCTCTGGCACAGATCATCAGTATTGGCAGTCCAGTCCAGTATATCATCCAGCTGCACTCCCAGGTATTTATTGGTCTGTACCCTCTGCACAGTCACTTCTGATGATCAAGGGGTCCATGAGGGGCCTGGGCCTCCTAAAATCCACCACCAGCTCCTTGGTTTTGCTGGTGTTCAGTTGTAGGTGGTTTGAGTTGCACCATTTAACAAAGTCCTTGATTAGGTTCCTATACTCCTCCTCCTGCCTACTCCTGATGCAGCCCATGATAGCAGTGTCATCAGTGAACTTTTGCATGTGGCAGGACTCTGAGTTGTATTGGAAGTCTGAAGTATGTTTGCTGAACAGGACCGGAGAAACTACAGTCCCCTGCGACGCTCCTGTGCTGCTGACCACAATGTCAGACCTGCAGTTCCCGAGACGCACATACTGAGGTCTGTCTGTAAGATAGTCCACGATCCATGCCACCAGGTGTGAGTCTACTCCCATCTCTGTCATTTATTTCAGGTAAATGTTTAGGTTAGCTCTGGCTGTTGAAAGAGGCTAAAAAGTAAAATGACAAAACATGAACAGGCTTTAATGATAATGACATCGATATGTCAATCCTTCTATTAAAGTTTTGAACTTTCTAGTTTCATCACAGGTTCCCAGTAATCCAAAGCCTATCCTAGTGGCACCCTGCATAAGGGAGGTACCAGTCAATCATCAGGCACAGTTACACACACAACCACACTCACAGTAATGCAGAATGTGTCCATCAACCTATGCTGTACATCCACATATTGGAGAGGAAAAAACAGAAGGACCTGGAAAAAAGGAAAAAGACAAACAAACAAACAAAACTGTAATATTTATGTTAAAAATCCTGGGTATCACCATGTGCAGGACCTACAAAAGGTGTTTACCCCCTTCTCACATTTAGTATAAAAGAAGTTGATTTAATTTTGCTTTTCTGACAACAGAAAAAAGACAATGTCAAAATGAAAAAAAGATCTCTGCAGAGTGGTGTAAATGGAAATATAAAACACAAATGAATGTATCTCATCAGAATTCACCCCTTCACTGTCATACATCACTGGCACAGCCCATTGGCTTTAGAAGTCCGATCATTAGTTCAATGGAGGTCATCTTCAATGGGGTTTCTGTTGATCGTATCTGAAAGGTCCAACTTGTGGTGAGTCGATTAGTAAGGAGGTCTGACCTAACAATGAAGAGAAAAGAACACAACAAGAAACAAGTCAGGGGATGGAGATGAGAAAATCTCCAAATCATTGAATCCCCGGTTAAATCAATCAATAAGAAATGGAAAGAGTAGGACAGAGGTGTAAATCTGCAAGAGCAGACTGTCCACAAAAACTGAGGAAGACAAGTAAGGAAAGGTCACTGAGAAACTTCTGAGAACTCTGAAGGAGTCACAAGGTAAAGAGGCTGAGACTGGGGAGACTGGGCCGACATCAATTGTGCTCAGGTGCTTCATCAGCTGCTGCCTGGTGGGAGAGTGGCGAAAACAAAATACATTTACAAATAAAAAACAGGAACAATGGACAAAACACAGAAGGCATATGGGAGTCAGCTGGAAGAAAGGTGCAATATAAATAAAATGCATTATTATTATTATTATTATTATTATTATTATTATTATTATTATTATTATTATTAAGGTCCTATGGTCAGAGGAGGCTAAAATTGAGATTTTCTTCAAAATAGCCTGGAATTTACCTTTAGAAAGTTAGAAAGGGTTTTTTTTTTTTATCTATCCAATGTCCTGACCCAATAACAAGTAAGCAAATGGTAACTGGATGATAACATACATATAAGACCACAAGATTGTTACAGTCTGATTTATAAATAAGACTGTGGCAAATTGTTGGAGTGGTGTTCATTGGAAAGTGCTTTGTGAAATAAAAACTCTTCATTGTATTTATATTTATATATTATGGAATGCATTGCTGTGTCCGGGGCCCTCTGGCGCCCCCTTGTGGTTATTAAACGTCAACTGGATGATAACAAACATAAAAGACTGCAAAATTGTTACAGTCGGCTTTATATATAAGATTTGTAATTTATTATTTTGACAAGTTTAAATAATTATTATTTTCTTTAAAATAGTGTTTTTTTGTTTTAAACCTTAATCTCTCTTAAACTGAAAATCTAATCATTTATGTATGTATGTATGTATGTATGTATGTATTTATTTATGTATTTATTGATTGATTGGGCAGAGCAGTGTTATTTAGTATTTTATATTTGCAATTAATTTAGATTGCTTTGAAGAGAAGAGATCTGTTTTCACTTTGGCAAAGAAGCCAAATTAATGCGGAATAAAAATAAAATGTGAACGCTTCCAAATATTTGAATATTTTTTATAGTCACTGTATATACTATGGGATCTTCTGTTCAGATTGGCAGAAGCCTTAATCATTGATAATTTCAATTAAAAAATGTTTACAATTCCTGCTCAAAATAGGAAGCTTTTTCACAGATTCTGATTTTTGACATTATTTGTCTTTCATCCATTAATTTATTGAGTCTGCATGTTACAAATTTAGGGTTATGAAAGCCAAAATCTATTGTGACAGCAGTAGGCCAAAGGCAGGATGACGATGAAAAGACTGTGCACAGATGGAAGACCATTCAGACTCCACACTGATGGTGACCAAGCCAAGTCTAAACCCAGAGCTCTGTTGCTACAAGCAGTAGCCCTGACCCCTATAATGCCACTTCATTGGTGATTCCAATCTGACCAAACTAAGTGATTTTTTTCTGAACTCTGTGCTGGATTGGCACCTCCACTGGCACTGGCTCCTCCTTTCACCTGATTCTAACAAGATGAGCTCTTCATCCTCACTGCGGCCCTGCATGAGACTAAAAGAGATAAAAAAATGAAGCAAATAATAAATCACTGACTTTATATAATTTTTGTCCTGAATTTCATAGGCCGTGATTGTCACCTCAAGGTGGCTCACCTTTGGAGATGACCGCCCTGGGCCAGCCCTCCCAGGTGGGGATGCTCTATGACAGTCACAATGACTCCCTCATTCCAGGTAAGAGCAAATTCAAGATCTTATGACTGCCCTCTCAAAAGAAGATCTGCAGTAGTATCTTGGGATACATGTTTGATACAAAAGAAATTGGTGTTTCTTTTTGATTTGTGTAATTTTTTTCTTTTCACTAGGTGTCACTCTGTGGGATTTGGAAAACCTCATTAAAAACTTCAACATTAAACCACAGAAGAAAACACAATTCAAGGTCATCACATCAGACTCCTTAGATGAGAAAACCACCGGCTTAAATATGACAGCCTCCCTTAAAGCAAGCTTCTTGTGTGGCTTGATTGAGGTTGATGGAGCTGCCAAGTACCTCAATGACACCAAATCATCCAAACGACAGTCCTGGGTCACCCTGCACTACAGCACGACCACCAGAATGGAGCAGCTCACCATGAGCCACTTAGGGAATTAGAACGTCATTTATCCAGAAGAGTTTGAGCAGAAATTGTCATGAGCCATGTTGTCACGGCTGTGTTGTATGGCACTCAGGCTTTTTTTATATTTGATCAAAGCAGCTCTAATGAGGAAGATAGTCGAGATAAAAAAGGCAATTAGAAACATTAATTAAAAAAATATTTCCGTAGATGCTGACAAGGAAACTTCTGACCATCTTAACTGCACAATCTATGGTGATTTTTGCCTTGATCACAATATCACAAGCTATTCAGATGTCATGAAGATTTTCACCAATTTGCCAAAGCATATTGACAAAGATGACCAGCTCGCTGTACCCGTCCAGGGGCCTCATGTATAATGCCATGTGTAGAATTCGCACTATAACATGATTTAAGCACAAAAACCGAAATGTGCTTACACACAGAAAATTCCAGACGCAGGAATCTGTGTGTACTCCAACTTCCGCGTTCTTCCACTCCATAAATCCCAATCAGCATGAAAACTAACGCACATGCATGCGCCTTCTGTCCCGCCCCAACTCCTCCAGGAATTACGCCTCTTTGAATATGCAAATTAATATAAATAGATCTTAAGCTCAGCCTTCTGTGAAAAGACAATGGGAAAAGCACGGGGGAAAATATAAGAATTTCAGCGAATACCAAGTGGAGGCAAAGAAAAATGTACTATTTGTTGGTTTAAACAGTGGTATAATCAACAAAAGGAAGTTGATCGAGTGACATAGCGTGTTGGAGAAACAAGCTCAAGTTCACAAAGTTGCACAGTGCCCGATATAAAAAGAAGTTGTCAGATATCAAAGTCGCTGTGAAAAGGTGAGATGTAGCCCACCGTCTGAGTGTCGTATGAAAGCTTATTAGGGTACAGAGAGAAAAAAAGGCACACAGTGGGAAAAAGAACGAAATGTCAACTTTAATCTCGAAATTTCCACTTTAATCACGTAGTTTATTTTGTCATTAAAGTAGAACATAAACTTTATCTTAAAATCGTTTAATTTACTAGTTTCTCAAATCCCATCGTAACTAACATAGCACGTTAAATGCTTTGTTTTGTATTTGACCTTCAATGTGCTATATGTGTGTGAATCATACGTGCTTCCGTTCTTTCTCTTTCTCCAACAGGACACAGAATCCATTACATTCATAATATTACAGCTCTCTGAATAATTAGAATACTGAGATGTATACGTGATATCTTTTTCATGATGATAGGAGTTAAAGCATGTTATTAAACAGGGGAACACGGTGCGTGATCGTGCGTGACCACCGATGAAATTATTGCAGCAGTACTGTCTCTTTCAAACATACTATCCTCCAATTCCTGATATTACTTTTCTTTCCCCAAATACCCAATCGCCACACAGTCAGCTATGTAACAGACGTTAAGCCATCTGTAAGCTTAGAATTCTTCAAAACTTTTAAGGAACATTGAAATATCTTCATAGTACATGTTTAATTTTTCTATTCGTCTATCCTTCCAGTGTCACGCCAGCCTCAGCAAATATACAGCGCGAGGCAGGAACAATCCGTGAACTTGCTAGCGCTGCGGCACCGTGTCCTCACATGTTTAATTATTAAGAATACAGATTATTTAAATGAAGTTAAAGTTTCATCTGTATAATATAATCAACATATTTTGCTGCATTTCATCTTAAAAATGATATTGTCATCATATGTAAATACGCACTTTATAAAGTGCTCAGGTTGTGTAATATTATAACTGTAGTGCAAGTTTACAGTGAGGTGATTGTACTTATAAGTACTAACAGTTCTACAAGGAGCACTTGATTGAGTGCGTTTAGAGTTCTTGGGATGAAACTGTTTCTGAACCGCGAGGTCCGTACAGGAAAGGCTTTGAAACGTTTTGCCATGGCTGAGACAGCGTGTCCTTGATGCTGTAATACCGATAATTCTCTTTCCGATCAGCTGCTGCTGTGATTCACACTCCGATACAGAGATATAATTACTCCGAGTGGTGCAGTGAGAGTAATATGGAAAAAGATGATCCGCTGTGGCAACTCCTAGCGGGAGGAGCTGAAAGAAGAAGAAGGTGCAGTGAGAGTAACAATGCTAAAGCAGTTACGGTATTTGGAATACTATGGCTATTCCCTGGACCATTATATTGTTACAAGTTAATTACAATCAGATGCATTACACTAATAAACAATATGCAGTTAGTTTCAGTGTATTTATTAAGCCGCGTGAGGAATGTGGTTCTAAAAAATAAAGAGTAACCACACAGGAATAGTAGCACTGCTTTGACGCTGGGTGCCGCCAGTCTGCAAAACCGAGCGCAGAACTTGCGTACGACAGGGTATGAGGTACCGTGGAAATGTGCGTGGCTTTATGCCAAGTGTAGGTTTTATACATCGCTATTTGAACGTGGAAACGTTCTTACGCAACATTTCTGTGCATACGCACCGTTTATACATGTGGCCCCAGGTCTGGTTGTTCCTGCTGAGACATCTCAACTCACCAGCTGCTCAGTTAGTACAAGAGATCAGTGTGGCACTCGTGTCCAAATCTCAGGAGGACCTGGAGGAATTAGAGAAGCACATCATGAGGTGTAATGACATCATGAAGGACAGTGTGGTCACTAACTTTCCTATAATTGAGAAAGATGCAGAGCATTTCAAATCAATGTTTAATCAATATAAAAATACTTTCCAGAAAAACCTGGGGAAAGTCTTTTCAAATATTAGAGGGGGTGGCACAAGGGAAGAAGAGCTGGACAACATCCTGAAGAAGAAGGAAGAGTTGCAATTTAAGAAGTTTTTCATAACAACATGGCTGGATAAAAGAGAAAAGGAAATCACTATGCTCAGAACTTTCTTTAATTGAATTAAAGAAATGAAGCTGGATATTGTGCGGTGGCCGGCTAAGGGCTGTGCCCAGCCATGATGCCTGGAATGACCAGGAGAGGGACTGTGCCTCCCCCGGACCACAAAAGGGCAGCTGCCTTGGTTGGTATGGGAACCACGGGAACAGAGCAGGGTGCCCGGATGATTGAGGAGCCCTGGACGTCAGCACTTTCACCACACCTGGAGGTGCTGGGGGAAAGAATACCAGGGACACCGGGAGTGCTTCCGGGTGCTCATGCAGCACTTCCGCCACACCAGGAAGTGTCGCAGGAAGATCATCAAAGGACACCTGGAGCACATCCGGATGGATATAAAAGAGGCCGCCTCCCTCTAGTCATTAGATATAGTCAGGTGGAAGTGGACAGAGCTCGGAGGAGAGGAGTGGAGGCAGAGAAGGAAGGACTATTGGAAGGTCTGGACTTAAAGATTGGTGATTGGTGCAGGGGCACTGTGCTTGTGTGGGACACTTGTAAATAGCTGTAAATAAATGTGGGTGTTGGAACCATCGGTGTTTGCCTGTCTGTGTCCGGGGCTGGACTTCCACAATTGTTATAAATGACCTGGATACATTCATTTACATCACTAGTGTAGTAATGGACCTGAGGACTTCTTGGAAGGGGTTTGAAGATAGCGTTCCATTTCTGAAATATAAGAGCGACACATGGAGTGAAGTGAAAGTCATGCTTACAATAATTTTAACACTAACGCTATCTTCAAACCCCTTCTAAGAAGTCCTCAGGTCATCTGTCAGTTAGTCATCCAGAATTTCAGACAGCATTCCCAGCATTTCATTGAGTTTTCTGAAATTAACCAAAACAACAAGACAACGAGATTTCTGGTCCATTCTAAACCTGATGATGAATATCCAGAGGTGACAATTTACTCTGTATCAGTCTGGGTGTCTCATCAACCGTAACTTTCAGGCTCCATCAAAACCTGAGCCTGTTGTGGTCAACTCCCAAACAGAAAAACACATAACCCTAAAGTTAAGAGCCTGACTCAGAAGGGTACAGAGTGGAGTATAAGCAAACTGAATATGAAGAGTGGGAAACTGTAGACACAAGAGATAAAAATGACAAAGTTACGATTACAAAGTTACTTACAGGTTCCACATATCAACTCAGACACAGAGCTGTTTGTCAAGTTGGTGTGCATCAGGCCAGCAACACGACTGAAGTAAAGACACTGCCTGTTAAAAGGGATATGCGTATACTTACTATAAAACGCAAATGTAAGGACACAAAAGATGGAAATCCTAGACTTTTCCTTTTGTCTTTGAAATCAGTGTTCATAAACAGTGTGAAAAAGATAAGAAAATTCACCTTTGGAAATAGAATATCCAACAAACATAGAAAAACTATTATGGTCCTCGGAGAAACAGGTTCTGGAAAATCCATCCTGATCAATGGAATGATCAGCTACATCTTAGGTGTCCAGTGAGAGGATGTCTTCAGGTTCAATATAATCCATGAAGAAACATCTAGAAGTCAAGCTGAGAGTCAGACATCTGCTGTCACTGCCTAAGAAATGAACTATCAGGATTGTTTCAAGGTCCCATACTCCTTCACTACAGTCGACACGCCAGGTTTTGGAGACACCAGAGGAATTTAACAGGTCAGACAAATCATTGACCAGATTCAAGAATGTTTTTCGTCCCCACAGGATGTCCATCACATTAACCCAGTATGCTTTGAAGTTCAGGTATCCCAAGCTCAACTGATGCATGCACAGAAGTACGTCTTTGACTCTGTTTGACACATTCTTGGTAAATACATAGGCAGTAACATGTTAGTTCTGATCACATTTGCAGATGGACAGCGTCCACCAGTTCTTGATGCCATCATGGAGTCTAGCATGCTGTTTTCCAAACATGAGGAAGGGACCCCAATTTTTTCATCCCTTTTTGCAAGTAATCTCGAGTCTAATAGCTGTGATGGTCCTATGTTTGACAAAATGTTTTAGGACATGGGAGAAAAAAGCATAGAGAAGTTTCTACATTCCTTAAATAAAATGGATGACATAAGTTTAGCAGTGCAGTACTGACAAATGAGGTGCTTAAGGAGCGCAGGCTCTTGCAGTAGGCAATAGAAGGATTGCAGCCTCAAATCAAAACTGGATTGACAAAACTTGAAGAAATGAGGCATACCTGTGAAATTTTAAATAAACACATTACTAACATAGAGAGCAACATGGACTTTGAATATGAAGTGAAAATAACTGAGTCAATAAGGCAGAGCATTGTAGACACCGGCGAATTCATCACTAACTGCCAGAAATGCAACTTCACCTGTCATTATCCGTGTTTTTATTCAAATGATGAGGATAAGATCAGATGTTTTCCTACAAAGGACGGGGTCTGCACTGTTTGTCTGGGTAAGTGTGTGTGACATGTTCACTCCAACCAACAGCACAGATTCTTCTATGAAACTAAAAATGTCAAAAGGCCCAATGATGAGCTTAAGAAGAAATATGAGAAAACAAAAGGGGAAAAGATGACAACTGAGGAAGTGTCTGAGTAGCTTCAACATGAATATAGTGTTGTGAAAGAGGAGCTTTGTAAACTCATTAAAGAGTCTCATCAAAGTATAAAATGACTTGAAGAAATCGCCCTGAGACCAAACTTGCTGTCCACTCCAGAGTGCATTGAGCTCCTTATTCAGGCTAAAAAACGAGGTGGATGAAGCGAGTGACGGCACTAAAGGAAGTGAAGCAACAAGCAGTGAGAATACATTATATTTCTTTTCCTTTCCTACTTTAACATCTTAATTACAATTATAGTTATAATTTTATATGTATGGGTGCGTGCGTGTATATGTATGTGTATGCATTATGTGTATGTATGTATATTTATGGGTTTTTTTTCTTCTTCTAAAGGGGACTGTTTAACGTCACACCTTTGGTTTATTGCATCAGAAGAGTATTATTAACGTTACCTGCTTCTCCATGGGTACTGTTTAACATTATATCCTGAGTTTATTCTATCAAGACTGATTAAGATCGTATTCTAGGCTTATAGTTGTGGAACGAGCCCCGGACACAGACAGACGGACAACGTTTGGTCACCCAACACATGCATATTTTACAATATTTACAGTTTAGGTGCACAACCCAGTGCCTCCAGCACCAATCCCCCAAAGTCCAGGCCTCTCTCTCCAGTGCCTACCTTCTTCAAGCCGCCTCCACTCCTCTCTAGCAAGACTCCCGTCCACTTCCACCTGACTCCAGTCATCGAATGAAGGGTGGCAGCCCCTTTTATACAAGCCCGAATGGGCTCCAGGTGCTTCCCGACACTCCTCCGCGGACACTCCCCTGTGTGGCGGATGTGCCGGCTGCGCACTCGGAAGCCCTCCGGGTGTCCCGAGTCTTCTTCCCCCCAGTACTTCCTGGTGTGGCGGAAGTGCTGAGGTCCAGGGCTCTCCAGGCTACAACATGGCCGGAGACTTTAATTGTGTTTTAAATCCAGACCTGGATAGGTATTCAGCTACAGGAGTGACAACATCTAACACAGCAAAAATAATTACACAGTTGTTAATTGATCATAACTTATCAGACTCATGGAGATTTCTAAATCTATACTTAAGAGCATATTCCTTCTTCTCACCAGTACATCATTGTTACTCAAGAAATGATTATTTTTATAGATTACAATTTCTTGCCCATTATCAAATCTTGCAAATATGACGCTATTGTTATCTCCGACCAGGCCTCTTTGATCATGGAGCTCACATCACCATGCCCCACATACTCATCTCGCAGCTGGCATCTTTACCCCCTGTCATTAGCTGACAAGAACTGTACAAAATTCATATCCAAGCAAATTGATTTTATCTTTAGAGACAAATGCATCCTCTGAGGTTTCTGCAGGAATACTCTGGGAAACTGTGAAGGATTTTTAAAGAGGACAGATTATTTCTTATCTTTCCCACAAAAATAAACTGGAGACCAAAAAGGCATCAGAGTTAATTAGTGAAATTACCAGAATAGATCAAGAACATGCCAGGTCTCCAAATTAGGCACTTTTTAAGAAAAGGCAGGTTTTGCAATAGGAACTCAACCTCTTGACAACAAAAGAAACAGAACAACTCATTTTTAAATCACAACATCATTACTACAAACACGGAGAGAAGGCTAACAAGATCTTAGTACAACAAATCCATTAGCAGGAAGTTTGCAATGCAACATTAGTAATCACCAACACAGACGGAGATAGAATAATTGGCCATGAAAATATAATGCACACATTTAGAGACTGCTATAAGCCCTAAAATTCTATTTAGTTTAAAGAACACAAGACACAATATAATGTGCTTTTTGATACATTAGGGATACCGCAGCTAGATACTCTAAGTGCAGAGGAATTGGATAAACCTCTGCATTATCAGAACTACTAGGCGCTATAAACTCACTTCTGAATGGGAAAACAGCAGGTACTGATGGCTACCCTGCTGAATTTTATAAAACAAATTTCAGTTAAGTTAGCTCCCCTCGTCTTAACAACATTTATAGAAGCCAAAGACAAAAAAAATCTGCCTCAAACTTTTTGCCAAGCATTAATTACTATTTTTCCTAAGAAAACTAAAGATTTATTACAATGTGCATCATACAGCCCATTTCACTTCTGAATAATGATGTTAAGATACTCTCCAAAGCCCTAGCAAAGGGATTGAGAAAGTGCTCTTTTAGTGGCCTCTCCAGTGCACCTGTTGTTACTTTCATTTGCACCAAAGCAGGTGACATTGATTCACAATCGCACATTCAGATTGATATCCCTGAAGCTTCATTGACCTACTGTTAGACTGGGATAATTAAGTGTTCCTTTCATTTTTTTGAGAAATGTGTGTTTCTGCAGTGTGTAAGGTAGGGCACAAGTACATTAGAAATACAATGTGACTCATGAACCACCATTTTGTTTACATAATGCAAGAGAATTTTATTAATGTTGCTTCTAATAAGGCCATCTTTGGGAAGTGGATTTGTTTTGTGGCATTGTTTGGGCCCATAGTAGTGTAAGTAAAGATAAACCATCAAGAAATGAGGGTTGGAGTCCCATATTATGCTCTGTTTAATAATAATGTCTGAATAATGACAATGGGGCAAACTCATGCCAAAACAAAACAATCGATGGTTGACGTTTAATAGATTAAAGTTTCAGTAATGTGCAGAACTCTGACTGATCCCTTGAGAACATGGTCAAGTTAAAGCACCAACATTCATTTTTCGTTTGGTTTATATATCACCACTACTAGAAAAGGTGGGGCATCTCTAGTACAAGATGTGACCTCAGTGGTCCTCTGTGCTTTTCTTTTCATCTGTTTCACTAATATGCTTGAATTTCTTGAGAAACCAATAAAAGTGTGTCATCAGAGAGGCACATACAGCATTCTTTACCACGGATCAACCTGAAAGAAGATGTTCAAGGTGCCCTGTGTAGATGGCAGCAAAACCAATTTAAAAAAGAAGACAATTATGATGGCAGGAATTCTTCTGAATTAGGCAATGTAAAATTTGGTGTCCATCAGAGGTCACTTATGAAGGGAACTCCTCTTTTTATTTAGTTTATACTAGGCGTCCCCCGCAGCTTCGCCTATGTAGTAGTGAAACAGGGCAGTGAGGAGGGCCCTGCCCAGCTCCCTACTCCTGACGTCATGCTTCTCTCTCCTCTCGGCCCGCAGCCTCTCTCTTGGATTAGCATGAATAAATCGCTCATACAAGTGAACTATGATTCTTAGCGCAGTGAGAGAAGTCACAAAATCAACCGGAATGTTCAAGCAAATTATAGAAAAAACCTGATCTAAATCCACAAATATTTCTCTCATTCGCTAGCTAAGCGGAGGTAAGGAACACTCCGAGTCTGGTGTGTGAGTGAGGAGGGCACCACCCCCTCCCGTCAACTCGCTACATGTCTCTCGGTACTGCAAACAAACTATTATACTTAGCACAATGAGAGGAGCCGCCAAATCAACTGGAATGTTCAAGCAAATTATAGAAAAAAACCCAATCTAAATCTGTTAAGTAGTTCTCTCATGAACAGCAGATAGACAGACAGGCAGGCAGACAGACATATAGACTTTGGATTTTAGAGGTGCAGATAAAACATGTTTTTATGTTCTTCAGGCGCTCAGTATTATTTGGTTATTCTAATCATATAGATTTACTCTTTTAACATAGATTGTGTGTGTATGTACAGTAGAAGATACCTTATTAATCCTGTAAGAGTAATTGCAGTGTGGCAGCAGACAGTAAAACAAATACTGCATAGGTGGATGCAGAAATATTGAGACCCCTTCACTTCATGCACACTTTATCGTGTTGTAGATTTTATTTGAAATGCATACATTTTACATTTTTCCCCATCAATCTACTTTCAATAATTCATAATGACAAATAGAAAACATGTTTAGAAAAGTTTGTAAATTTATTTCATATCAAAAACTGAAATATTCCTAGATGCATTCTAACCCGTTACTGTGGTGTTCCTTATTGTGCTCAGATGCCTCCTGTTTGCTTTATTTCTTCTTGAGATGTGCCCACAACTTGAGTGGAGTGCACAAGTGGCACACTAAACTGATTGGACATCATTTAGAAAGCACATATAGACGAATGAATAGAAGGTCCTACAATTCACACTGCATGTCAGGACAAAAAACTAAGCCATGAAGTGCAAGGAACTCTCTGTTGACCTCCGTGATCAAATTGTGGTGAGGCACAGATGAAGACAAAGGGGATCAAACCAGTTCAAAAGCTTTGGGTGTTCCCAGGAACACAGTGACCGTTAAAAATTGTGAAATGAAAGAAATTTTAACCAATGGGTCTCTTCCTAGAATTGGCTGTCTGGCCAAACTGAGTTAACATGCAAGAAGAGCCATGGTCAAGGTGGTGATCAAGAACCTGGTAGTCACTCTAACAGTACTTCAGAAAGTCTTCGGCTGAGATGGAAGAAGTGGTCAGAAGGACAATCATCTGAGTTCCAGTAGGAACAGTACGCTGCTATGCTAACAACAAGCCATGGATTACAAGTGACATCAAGGGCCTTTTGAACCAGAAGAAAAGGGCGTTTAAAGGCGGTGATCAGCATGAGCTTAAGCGCGTGCAGAAGGAACTCCGAGTTCAGCGCAGGGCGGCGAAGGAGCAGTACAGCAGAAAGCTGGAGCAGAAGTTGCAGAACAACAGCATGAAGGAAGTGTGGGATGGGATGAAAATCATCACTGGCTGCAGCTTGAAGCGGGGTGCCACCATCGAGAGAGACGTGGAGAGAGCAAAACAGATGAACAACTTCTTTAACAGGTTTGACCACCCAAACCCACTCTCACCTTGGAGTACTGCACCCTCCACCCATCCCTCTGCTGATACCAGCATAGGAGAGAGTTTCCCCCCACCCACAATTACAGCAGCCCAGGTAAGCAGAGAGCTAAGGAGACTTCGTGCCAGCAAAGCAGCGGGTACAGATGGAGTATCGCCAAGACTGCTGAAGGCCTGTGCTTTGGAGCTGGGGAGTCCTCTACAGCGTATCTTCAACCTGAGCCTGGAACAGGGAAGAGTCCTGAGGCTTTGGAAAACATCTTGTATCAACCCAGTCCCAAAGGTGAGCTGAATGACTTCAGGCCTGTAGCACTGACGTCACATGTGATGAAGACCATGGAGTGGCTGCTGCTTCACCAACTGAGGCCACAGATCCGCCACGCCCTCGACCCTCTGCAGTTCTCATACCAGGAGAAGGTGGGAGCGGAGGATGCCATCATCTATATGCTACACAGATCCCTCTCCCACTTGGACAGAGGCAGTGGTGCTGTAAGAATTATGTTTCTGGACTTCTCTAGCACCTTCAACACCATCCAACCTCTGCTCCTTAGGGACAAGCTGACAGAGATGGGAGTAGATTCACACCTGGTGGCATGGATCGTGGACTATCTTACAGACAGACCTCAGTATGTGCGTCTCGGGAACTGCAGGTCTGACATTGTGGTCAGCAACACAGGAGCGCCGCAGGGGACTGTACTTTTTCCGGTCCTGTTCAGCCAACATACATCGGACTTCCAATACAACTCGGAGTCCTGCCACGTGCAAAAGTTCGCTGACGACACTGCTATGGTGGGCTGCATCAGGAGTGGGCAGGAGGAGGAGTATAAGAACCTAATCAAGGACTTTGTTAAATGGTGCGACTCAAACCACCTACACCTGAACACCAGCAAAACCAAAGAGCTGGTGGTGGATTTTAGGAGGACCAGGCCCCTCATGGACCTCGTGATCATCAGAGGTGACTGTGCAGGGGGTGCAGACCTATAAATACCTGGTAGTGCAGCTGGATGATAAACTGGACTGGACTGCCAATACTGATACTCTGTGCAAGAGAGGACAGAGCCGACTATACTTCATTAGAAGGCTGGCGTCCTTCAACATCTGCAATAAGATGCTGCAGATGTTCTATCAGACGGTTGTGGCGAGCGCCCTCTTCTACGCGGTGGTGTGCTGGGGAGGCAGCATAAAGAAGAGGGATGCCTCACGCAAGAACAAAATGGTGAGGAAGGCAGGCTCTATTGTAGGCACGGAGCTGGACAGTTTGACATCCGTGGCAGAGCGACGGGCACTGAGCAGACTCCTGTCAATCATGGAGAATCCACTGCATCCACTGAACAGGATCATCTCCAGACAGAGGAGTAGCTTCTGTGACAGACTGCTGTCACTATTGTGACAGTAGGGGTCGCTGTTGCCCCGCGTAACCCGCAGACAAAACATCCAGACTCTAGGTAAAAGCACCAAGAAATAATTTTTTAATTATTTTCTTCAATAAAGTGCCCCAAAGCACCTCCACCTCCATGAACAATAAATCAATAATAATACAATACAGTACATCAATCCTCCACTCCCAGCAGCTCCGTCACACTCCCTCCCAACTCCGGCTCAGCTTGCTGTGATTCCCACAGTCCTTCATAGTCTGTGACCTGGAAGTGCTCCTGTCCTTCAGTCCCCTTGATCCAATACTCCTTCCAGGTCAGATGAAGACTTATGTTTTCTTCAGCCCGGAAGTACTTCAGTTCTTCCATCCCCATGACTTGGGAGTACTTCCAGGCTATAGGGAAAATAGAAATCCCTGTATCTCCCTGCAGCGTCACCTGATGGCACTACACAGCACCCAGCAGGGCTGTGAAGTAGAACTCCATCTCCCACGATGCCCTGTGGGAATCCGGGGCACATTCATGCTGCAGGGAGGACTCCATCTAACGGCCTGGATATGTTGGCCGGGATAAGCTGCCGGCCATCTCTCACAATGTCCTGCTCCACTGATAGACTGAGGAGACCCCACACTATGCGACTCTTCAATTCCACCTGGTGGGGTCAACGTTAACACTACACAAGATTATTGTCTGTTATACCTGCCTCGCACTCTCCACCTTGCATTTTTTAACTTGCACTGCATTTTTATCACTCTTTAATAAATACTAGGCTGACCCGCCTTTTAAGGTGACCGACTTTTAAGTTGACCACTTCTTAAGGCAATTCAATATGTAGATCAAATTGATATTTTATACAAACTCATTAATTTGGTTATATTGCATTTGAGCGGTATTACTTTAATACTCGTAGTTTCTGTTATTTTTGTGATGAAATTTAAACTTTTTTTCTATATTGAGGTCGCCCTTTTGAACCCCCCCCTGATATTTACTACGCAGTGAGGCATTTGTACTCCATCAACATTAATTATTTCCAGAGACATAATTTTGTCTATTTTTCCAGCGCATCGCGCACAAAAGCAAGGGAACGATGGGAGCACCAGAACTCTGCTCACATCATGACGCTTCGTAACGCAAGCTGCAAGTAGTAAGTCTGTGATAAGCGGAATACCGCCACGTTTTCCACTCACGGGATGAAGGACAATCCCGAACGCTTTTATATAGTAAGAAAGAAGAAGAAGATATCACACAGTCTGGAGTAGAAAATCATCTTTTACCTGGAAAAACGAAACTACAAATCCCATCGTGCATTGCAAAATGGACGGGGCGTGTGTGAAACTCCGCGCCTGCGTAGCACTCACGGGACGGAAGGACAATCCCGACCGCTTTTATATAGAAGGATTGATCTTATCAGTATGCTGCTGCTGGAAGATGTGAATTTCCCCTTGCGGATTAATAAAGTATCTATCTGTCTATCTATCTATCTATCTGATGGATGGCCAGCAGCTCAACCCAGCTGGGATGCTCAAAGGATATAAGGATAGGAGGAGGCAGCTACTTTTGGACACTGCCTCCCCGAGAACGTGAGACTGTGATTTCCCTGCAGCATAGCAGTGCCCTGGATTCCCACAGGTCACCACGGGATCTGGAGTTCGACTTCACAGCCCTGCTGGATACTGTGGGTGCTGCCAGGAAGCACTGCAGGTAGACCTTTTTATTCTTACTTTCCATATATTCCAGAAGTATACCCAAGTCACGAGGATAGAAACCCCAAAGTACTTCTGGACTGAACAAAACTGAAATCCTCCATTTCACCCAGAGGTGCTGGCAAGTCATGTAAGAGGAAGAATGGAGACACTTCTGGGTTGAGGACTACATAAAGGACTGTTGGGAACTCAACAAGCGAGACAGATGACAGAGCTTGCTGGGAGGGGTGGAGGAGAGAATTGCTTTTGGTATTGTAATTATATTTATTGTGTGTTTATAATTGTCTGTTTACTGTGGTTGTGGTGCTTGAGAGCACAGTTTTAAAAAGGGAAAGAATTAAAACACCTTTTTGTACTTTTACCTGGTGTCCGGGATGTTTGTCTATCCTGTTAGAGGTGCGACAGTGCCCTCTAGTGTCACAGCAGCTATTAAGCAGCTCAGTAGTTTCTTGAATAAATATTCTATTCTTGATAAGTTTCATTCAGGTTTTAGAACAAATCACAGTACAGAAACTGTGCTGGTTAAAATAGTAAATGATTTGTGAATTAATGCAGACAGAGGCCGCGTTTCTATTCTCCTACTCTTAGGAGTGCAGCATTTGACACCATTGATCACGCTATTCTTATAAATTGCGATAGACAATGGGTGGGCCTCTCTGGCAGCATCTTAAATTGGTTTCAGTTTTACTTAATTGGTAGAAAATTCATTGTTAGTTGTGGTTATTGTACTTCAGAGATACCTGATATTGTATATGGTGTACCACGAGGATCTATTCTGGATCACTTGCTTTTTTCTCTCTCCATGCTTCCATTTAGTTAGATTATCACAAAGCACAAAGTGAGCTACCACAGCAATGCAGATGACACACAACTCCATTTATCACTAGCGCCTGATGACCATGATGCTCTTGGCTGTCTGATCTAATGTCTTAGCAGTATTTCTGATTGGATGAATAGTAACTTTCTTATACTAAATAAGGAAAAAACAGAAATCTTAGTGACTGGCAAACGTGGATATAGTGAGGATAATGGAAATAAACTTGATCCTTTAGTTTTAAAATTAAGTCGGAAGTAAAGAATTTAGGGGTTAACATCACCTCTGACCTAAACTTTAAATCACACATTAACCAGATTACTACGACTGCATTCTTTCAATTAAGAAATAAAGCAAAAGTTAGATCCCTAATAACTATACAAGACACTGAAACCTTAGCTCATGCTTTTATTTTTAGTTGACTAAATTCCTGTAACGCTCTCCCAGCAGGACTACCTAAGAAAGACATCAATCGATTGTAATGAGTGCAGAAAGCAGCAGCCAGAATCTTAACTAGAAAAAGAAAACCTGAGCACATCTCACCAGTTTTTAGCATCCTTACATCAGTCACCTGTGTCATTCAGAATTGATTTTAAAATACTTCTTCTGGTTTATAAAGCTTTAAATAATCTGCTCCGTCCTATAGTTTGGAATGCCTGTCCCCCTAACACTCCAAGTCGTAACCTCAGATCTTTGAATGGTGGGCTGCTTTTAATTCCAAGAGTCAAGCTTAAAAGATGTGTTGAGGTGGCCTTCTGCTGTTATGCAGCTAAAATCTGAAATACTTTACTATAGAAATTCAGTCAATTCTGTGGAACATTTTTTTAAAAAGTGCTAAAAACTCACTATTTTAATATGGCTCTTTCGTAGCTTCATATTAGTTGTATTCCTAATAGATCAGGGGTCTCCAACTCCAGTCCTGGAGAGCTACTGTGGCTGCAAGTTTTCTTTCTAACCCTTTTCTTTATTAGTGAGCAGATTTTGCTGCTAATTAACTCTTTGCCTTAATTGTAATCGATGCACAACTTAAGACACAGGCCCCTTAATTATTTCTTTTTCCTTAATTAGCAACCAAAAAATATTAAGACACAAAATGTACCAACACATTAACAACAAACTGCGTCCATCACACAATAACTGAAAATAAAGAAAGGTGAAGGCCTCAGTAATGTTGATCTGATCAGGTCCACATGCTCTTAAAAAAGAAAATCAACAGTTTTGGAAATGTCTGCCATGGCAGAATGAGCGCCATGGAATTAAATATCAGGTTTAATTAGCAACGAGAATTGGCTTCAAATTAAGAAACTTAATGAAGTGAAATTGGTTGGAGTTTGAGGTCCTAACTTAGTTGCTCATCTGTTGGCTCACTTCACATCAAATTTATGTTTAGCTGCCATTTAAGGAAAAAATAATCAATTCGGTGGTCAGAGTCTCAAGAAAAGTCAATTACAATAAAGGGAAATAGTTAATTAGTATCAAAAACTGGTCACTAGTTAACACTAGAATTACCAGACCCTACACAAAAACTCATAGATCCGTCCCACCTTATGTAAGTAACATATAAATGTTAATGTTTTGAACACATGCACCGTCCTTACATACACCGTCCTTTGTATATAAGAACCAGATCGAATGTTATTTACCTATTTACCTTTATTTATTTACTTACTTCCTACAGTGTAAAGTCACAAGTAGAGTGCAGAGTTTCCCATGTACATATACAAAGTACAGCGATGGCAAAAGTGCATTCTTGCTCCGATATAGAACCGTCGTCATGATTTGAGTTCACCTCTGTTATAGTGCGTCTTTATGTGAAAACAGCAGTGTCAAATGCGAGGAGAGGGGTGGGATCGTGAACGCAACTGAGAGAATAAAACTGAATAAAAAAAAAAAACAAAGCTAACCTTTACAATATCATAAACTACACCGGCTGTTACAGACTGGAATCAAATGTATGTTTTTATTCTAAAATAGTAAGAATACGAGCAGCTCACTTCTCAAAACGGACTCATCCGGGATCGAACCCGTGAAGTTTTGACTACTAGGCAACAGTTGACACCGATAACAAATGTGTGCCAATGTCGCACGCTAATGCGGGTTCTTTTTCTGCAGTTATATTTTTGAATAAAAGCGCACTTGTTCTGTTATATTTGTACCTTTTGTGTGTTTCTTTGATATTTAAATGTAATGAATTATTATTATTACTAGCCATGTGCGCCCAACTACGTTGCGCGTGTTAAAGTTGTCTGTGAAGGGCTCCCTGTTTGAACGCGGCTGCCAGTCGTGAACTGGGCCCTTCGTCACACAGCATTATGATTTTTTAAAAGGGAAACAAAATTACAAAAGAAAACCCTTGGACATAGGAACGGCCTACTCGGAGTCACTGTCCGAATAGTAATTATGTGGTGGTGTAGGAGCATTTCTGCTTCTGTCCGTTCACAGTCCGTCTCGTTTTCACGACGCTGTTGTTTCCTCTCACGATGTCTTCTCAACCTTTCTCCAATCTCGCAGGTTGCTTTGTGGCAATCCAAAGAGTAAGGCAATATACACGGAGCAATGGTTATAAAAGGGGGACACATAGGTATCCATGCTCTTTAAAGCATAAATACGGATGACTTCACTGACATGTGAGCAAGCCACGGTACAACTGTGAGATGCGCAGCACTCGCCAGCTACAATGTAACAATAATAATTTCCGGAACGTGCTGTTACGTTGTCATTCATTTTACCCACTGTCTTTCTTTCATTCATATGTTACGTAGGCACGTACCTTTTATCTTCGGCAATCTCATTCTCTAACCAGACCTCAGGAGCTAACCAGCGTAACACTGTCCACCACCCCTTTCGTTATTCCGGCACATTGTTGACATCCATGAGTAACAACAATGTACTAAACTGGAAGGTGGTCTACGCATGCGTGGAATTCATGGACAAACAAAGGTCAAGATCTAAATGAAGATCTCTTTAGTTAATTTAAAGCATAACAATTTGTTTAGTTTGAATGTCTATGTTTTGAGGTGTGACTGGAGTACTACAGTCTTCAGTAGTATAAGCCTGGAGGAGATTCTTAATGCAATGCCTATGTTTTAGCTGTCTCTCTACTGCCATCTAGTGCTTCTTCTAATTCATTCGCGGACAAACAAAGATCAAGATCCAAATGAAGATTATATATAGAGATTATTTGGACTTCAGGCGTCACACATTATACACTTCATGTCTACATTTTGTCAATTATTACTAAAACATGAAAAACATTTCTGTTTTAATGATGTGTTTACATAGATCGTTGTAGACACAGAACACACATGAAATGCATGTGTTCCAAATAACGATATAGTATTTATAAAAGGTGTCATTTTGCTTGACTTCTCACTCTATACAACTCTAAGCAACTGACACGCAGGTAAACAGACTTGAGCTGAGAAAAGTGTGCAGCGGTGGGGGATGTGATAGCAGGCTGCTTGCTGTTTACTGCTTATCAACACATTTACAGGACAAAAGACGCTGACGGAGAGGTGCAAAGCGATTTAAGGTGGGACAGATCTACAAGTTTTTTCATAGGCTCTAGTAATTCTAGTGTTAAGAAACAAAAACTTGCAGCCACAGTAGCTCTCCAGGACTGGAGTTGGAGACCAATGTAATAGATTATATGGGCACAGAATTTTCATATTCTTCAGGGATCCACAATCTCCACTAATCTCCAATTTTCTCTGTTGTTTTCTCTGGTTCTTCTTTGGTGACAACCAGTGCCGCCACCACCACCACCACCTGATTAAGGCACCATGCAGCTTCCTGAGAAGATGAAATGAAAGCAGGTGTCTCAGCTGTCCACAAGACCAACTCCATCTAATCTCATCTTGTGAAGCATGAAAACTACATGGCCCTTTGTCCAAGGTGTGGTGTGATGCTGCCTTTCTCAGCTTGTTGTTAGGTCCTTTCTGGCAGAAGAGTGTAGGCACTGAAGTTCCCTTCTTGAAGTTATGACTGCTAATCAATCTTCTCAGACTGGGCTCAGTCTCTTGCCCACAGTTTGGCTTGGCAGAGTGGATCTTGAAGCTCATTCAGCTCATCCAGCTCTGAGGCTTTAAGGATAGTAGCTTCCATTACAAAGAAAGTCTGTGAGCTTTTTGTTCCACATTGAATTTGAGGTTTCTCACCCCAAAACGGGCAGCTCATCAGCTTTCAGAGTGTATTTTGAGTCTTTAGCTCCCTAAAAGAGACAGTTAAACCTCTGGTGGTTGGATTTAGGTCCCTTCCAGTTATATAGATCCAGTGTCCCCTTATAGGTGCCTTATTTTGTTCAGCACATTCAGACACAGTTCAGCTTAAAATGAATGTCATTTTGTCTGCCTTTTTGTCTGAAGGAGTTTCAGTAGAGGTGCCTGCTCATCTCTGATTTACACCTTTTTGTTATCAGATGTAGAACAGAGCTGTCCAAAGTGTTGATACGAGCTGCCGTTCAGCCATTCACTTAGGAATGCAGGTTGGGAAGTACAAATGAATTATTAAATTAAATCTGCTGTCCAAACAGGCTTTTGTGCCACTAAATGCCTAGACGAAAGGGCAATGCCCACTTTGTTCATCACTTTTATTATGCTAGACTGCCTTTATGCAATGACAACTTTCATTTTTGCTAGTTTAATTGATGGTCTGCTGTCTCTACTAACATTTCCTCTTTTTGTGGTTTGGTAATTTAAAATAAAAATAGTCAAAGTTACAGTTCAATGATGTGCTTTTAATCCAAAAATGCTTTTAACAAAGTAATTAGAATAAAAAGAAAGATAAATAAAACACATTCTAATACTCTTGATTACGTCATAATAAAATCATATTCAATAACAGAAGTCATCAGTTGTGCAGATACAAAGGTCCAAAATACAGTCATTCAGTATCTGAGAATGGAACCATAAATACCAAATGTACTTTTAACAGTTTTGATGTGTTTCTTTTTTTTTCATAAGTTCTTCTTTGTAACTTTGATATTCCATGGGCACATTGTGTCTGACGATTTTCTCTTTTGACGTTTCGTTTTGATACTTCCTTTACCTTCTACTCCCAGACATGTTGTGCTAAACCAACCAGAATTGTTTCCAGAGTCTTTCTTCCTTTCTTCTTGATCATCATACTTCTTCTGCTTACTTGCTGAGAGATTTGCTATTATCACTGCATGTTCTTTCACTTCCTGCAGTGACTTCACTCGCTCCATCCATCCCGGCTTTGCCTCTCGTTCTTCAGCCTGACCAGCCTGAATGAGGAAATCAATGTACTCTGGAGAGGAGAGCGGGTTTGGTCTGAGGGCAATTTCTTCAAGTCGTTTTATACTTTCATGAGACTCTGTAATGAGTTTGTAAATCAAGTTTGTCATATCATCCAGTTCATGCTGAAGCCGATCACACAGCTGCTCAGTTGTCATCAACTCCCCTTGTGCTTTTTCATATTTCTTCTTAAGCTCATCATACGTCTTTTTGATCATTTTAGTTTCATAGATAAATCTGTGCTGTTGGTTGGAGTGAATATTCCACGCACACTTACCGGGACAAACAGTGCAGACCCCGTCCTTCATAGCAGCACATCTGATCTTATCGCCATCATTTGGTAAAGAACACGGATAATGACAGGTGAATCTGCATTTCTGGCAGTTAGTGATGAACTCCCCAGTGCCTGCAATGCTCTCTCTTATTGTCTCAGTTACATCCACTTCATACTCAAAATCCTTGTTGCTCTCTATGTCAGTAATGTGCTTATTTAAAATGTCACAGGTTTGTCTAATTTCTTCACGTTTACTCAGTGCAGTACTGATTTGAGGCTGCAGTCCTTCCACTACCGTCTCCAAGCGCCTGCGCTCTTCAAGCACCTCTTTAGTTAGTGCTAAACTTTTAGCATCTATCTTCTCTAAAGTCTTAAAAAAACTTTCCATGCTCTTTGCACCCATGTCCCAAAACATTTTGTCAAACATCAGACAATCACTGCTATCAGTCTCGTCATTATTAGCAAAAAGGGCCGAATTATTAAATTTGAAAAATAAAGGGCTCCCTTTCTCATCTTTGGGGAATGGTATGTTAGAGTCCTTGATGGCATCCAGAACTGGTGGACGCTGTCCATCTGCAAATGTGATCAAGACCAGGATGTTATTGGCTATGTCTTTACCAAAAATGGACAAAATGGAGTCAAAGACGTACTTCTGTGTGTGAGTCAGTCGAGCTTGGGAAGCCTGAACTACAAAGCACACTGCGTTAATATGCTGGATACCCTGTGGAGATGAAAAACATTCTCGTATCTGCTCAGTGATTTGTTTATCCTGCTGAATTCCTCTGGTGTCTCCAAAACCTGGTGTGTCGATTATAGTGAAGGAGTATGGGACCTTAAAATAATCCTGGTAGTTCATTTCATAGGCAGTGACAGCAGACGTTTGGCTTTCAGCTTGACTTCTAGATGTTTCTTCATGGATTAACTTGAACCTGAAGTCATCCTCCCACAGGACACCTAAGATGTAGTTGACCATTCCGTTGATCAGGGTGGATTTGCCAGAACCTGTTGCTCCAAGGACCATAATTGTTTTTGAAGGTTTGATGGATGTTCTGTTTCCAAAGGGACATGCTTCTATCTTCTTCACAGTATTTATGAACTGTGATTTCAAAGGCAAAAGGTAAAGTCTTAATTTTCCACCTTTTATCTCCTTACATTTGTCTTTAATAGCATGTCTTCTCGTAGGCTTTTTAACGGGCAGTGTCCTCACTTCAATCGTATCACTGGCCTGACTCACACCAACTTGACAAACGGCTCTGTGTCTGAGTTGATATTTTGAAGCTGGACGTAACTTTGTGATGGTAAATTTTACACTTTTATCAGTCGTGTTCACAGTCTTCCACTCCTCATCTTCGAGTCGCTTATACTCCACTCTGTACCCATCAATGTCACACTTTTGTGGTCTTAACTTTAGGGTTACACTGTCTTCTGTTTGGGAGTCAACCACAAGAGTCTCAGGTTTCGATGGAAGCTGAAAGTTGTGGTTGATGAGACACCCACGTTTATACAAATAGATTGTTGCCCCAAGATATTCAACATCAGGGATGGAGTGGATGAGAAATCTCATTGTCTTGCTACTTTGGTTAATTTCAGCAAACTCAATGAAACGCTGGGAATGCTGTCTGAAATTCTGGATGATTAACTCTTCACTTGGCTCTGACAGATGATATGAGGACTTCCTAGAAGGGGCTTGAAGATAGCGTTCCATTTCTGACATGTATGAGCGACACACATGGAGTGAAGTGAAAGTCAAGCAGACTATATTTTTAATACTAGTATTGTAAATTAATGTATCCAGGTCATTTATAACAATATCAAGTCTCATTTCATTAATTCGATTAAAGAAACTTCTGAGCATAGTGATTTCCTTTTCTCTTTTATCCAGCCATGTTGTTATGATGCACTTCTTAAATGGCGACTCCTCCTTCTTCTTCAGAATGTTGGCCAGCTCTCCTTCACTTGCATTACCCCCCCTGATATTTGATAAGACCCTTGCCAGTTCTTTTTGGAAGGTATTTTTAAATTGATTAAGCATTGATTTGAAGTCATTTGCATTTTTCCTAATTATAGTAAAGTTATTGACAACACCGTCCTTCATGATGTCATTACACCTCATGATGTGCTCGTCTAATTCCTCCAGAACTTCCTGAGATTTGGACACGAGTGCCACACTGATCTCTTGTACCAGCTGAGCAGCCTGTGAGTTGAGATGTTTCAGTGGGTACAACCAAACCTGGACGGGCACAGCTAGCTTGTCATCTTCGTCAATATGCTTTGGCAAATTGTTGTAAATCTGCATGGCATCCTGAAAGCTTGTAGGATTGTGATCAAGGAGAAAATCACCATAGAATGTGAAGTTAAGATGGTCAGCGGTTTCCTTGTCAGCATCTGTCATTTTTAGGGCTCTTTTTCCATCGTCAGAAATATATTTTTTAATTAATGTTTCTAACTTTCCTTTATTATCGCGGTTCTCTTCCTCTTTAGTGTCCCTTTGATCAAAAACAAAAAAAGCCTGAGCGCCATACAACACGCCTGTAACAACATGGGTGGCCGATTTCTGCTCAAACACTTCTGGATAGACGACGTTCTGATTCCCCAAGTGGCTCATGCTGAGCTGCTCCATTCTGGTGGTCGTGCCGTAGTGCAGGGTGACCCTGGACTGTCGTTTGGATGGTTTGGTGTCATTGAGGTACTTGGCAGCTCCATCAACCTCAATCAAGCCACACAAGAAGCTCGCTTTAAGGGAGGTTGACATATTTAAGATGGAAGTTTTCTCATCCAAGGAGTCCAAAGTGATGATGTTGACCTGCGTGTCCTTCTGAGGTTTAATTTTGAGGTCTTTCTTGAGGTTTTCCAAGTTCCATAGAGTGACATCTGGTGAGAAAACAAATTAAACAAACAAAAAAATTATAATTTGGTCAAACGTGGATCCCAAAATATCACTGCAGGTGGTTCTTTTGAGAGAGCAAACATGAAGAATTGAATTTGCTCTTACCTGGAATGAGTGAATCAGTGCGACAGTCATAGAGCATCCCCACCTGGAAGGGTCGGCCCAGGGTGGCCATCTCCAAAGGTGAGCCATCTTGAGGTGACAATCCCATTCTGTGAAATTAAGCACATACAGAAAATGATGTTAATTCAGCAGTGTATTACAATTATAAGACTTCCCTCCAATTTTTCATCTTTTTAAGTCTAATACAGTACTCCAGGGAGGAAGAAGAGTTCATCTTAGCAGGATCAGCTGAAAGTTGGGGTGCCAGTCCATCACAGTGTGCCATGTAATTCACTCATTCTGGTCAGACTGGAGTTACCAATGAAGTGGTATTATAGGTGGTCCGGGCCACTGCCTTATAATATTGGCTTGGTCTCCATCTGTGCAGAGTTTACATTTTCTCTTCAAATCTCTGTCATTTTTCCTTTAGGGACTCTGATCTTCATCTTTTTCCTTCCTTTGGCTTACTGTTGTCACAAAAAATCCTGGCTTTTATAACTCATATTAAGCAGATTCAATAAATGGCTGGATGGAAAACTAGTACTTTACAAAGCATAAATCTGTAAAGAAGCTTCCAATTTTGAGCAGGACTTGCATTCTCATTCCATTCTCATTTCTGCCATATCTAACTTCTTCTCCCACGCTCCCTATTGCCCATGGCTCGGCAAAATGCATTAGTGCTGGTCTCACCCCCACTTTACCTTTACCCTTCACCTTAATTCTTCAATCACACAACACTCCTGATACCTTCTTCCATCCACACTGCACTCTATGGATTATCTCTGCTTCTAATTCTTAATCTTGGGCTACCACTGATCTCAGATGTTTAAATTTATCCTCTCTTTTCAATGGCTCTTCCTGCAGGCTGACTTCTGAATCTTGGTCACCATTAAACCACAGATAGTATGTCTTCTTCCTAGTTCTCTTCAACCTTCCGTTTTCCAAAGTCCTTCTTCATTCTTCCAACTTTCTCTCCAATTTCTCTTTTCTAGTGCTACATAACACAATATCAATGGCAAAAAGTTGGCACCAGGGGTGATTGGTCTTTTATCTTAGGAGTCCACACATCCATAATCAGATCAAAGAGATAAGGACTTAAAGAAGATCCCTGGTGCAGATTACCTCTAACTGGAATCTTGTCTCTTACCCTCAAACATAATCGGGGCATTCCTCTAGTCCTCCTTCCTATCTCATGCTCCTTCAGACTTCTTGACATGGCACTCTATCATAAGCCTTCTTCAAATCAATAAATACCAAATGCAAACCTTTCTGTGTTTCTTAATGCTTCTCTATAAGTTGTCTCAATGCAAAGGCTGCAGCAGTTGTTCCTCTCCTTGTAAAAAAATCAAACTGCTCCTCCCCAAGCCTTTTCTGTATAACCCTTTCCCAAAATGTTCATTGTGTGTGTGACATAAGCTTTATCCCTTCACAGTTTTCATGATCTTGAATATCACCCATGTCCTTATAAATGGGTACAATCACACTGTTGCCCCTCTCCTCTGGTATTCTCTAATATCCATTGATCTTCTGCATTAGATTCCATAAATCATCTACTCCCTTTTCCCCTAAACTCTGCTACACTTATTTTGGAATTTTATCTTGTCTCATTGCCTTTCCGTTTTTCATTCTTTTCAGTTCCTTCTTTATGTCCCCCTCCATATTCTTGGTATTTGCCCTTCATTTGGGACTCCATCCCCAAATACTGCCCTTGGATTTTATTCATTCAGCAGCTTCTCAAAGTACCTGTACTATCTCTTCTTGAACCTATTATGCTCACTCAAGACCGCACCCTACTCATCTGTCATCTGCTTTATCTAACTAAAATCCTCCCCAGCCCTGTCCATAGTAATTGCTATTGTAAGAAACCTTCTCTCTCCCTCATTAGTCTCCAGTTTTCTCAAACATATCCTTCATAGCTTGTGCCTTGTCACCTGCCACTGCCCTCCTTGCCTCTTTATTTGTCTGCCCAGACATTTCTCTATCTTCCTCCTTCCCTGATTGCCATCATAACTTCTTTGCCTCCATCTTAGCCTTTATCATATCCTGCACCTCTCTGTTGCACCGTTTCTTTGTTCTAAGGGGGGCCTCCTTTCTGTCATTCTACCCAATACCTCTTCAATTGCTCTTAATACAGCTTTGCTATTCATCTCCCATCATTCCTCTACCTTCTCAAATGATGGCACTTAATCTTTTAGTCTCCACCATAATTGGTGCTGCTTGGATCACTTGTTACACGGAGAAGTGACCAACAGACAGACTTGCTCCACTTCCTTTAATTTTCTATCTATTTCTCTCAAACATTTTTCCTGGTATGGCAGAAGTGCTGCATACCATGGTTTCTGATCCATCCAGGTGCCCCCTGGTGGTGGCCACGGGTCCCCACAAGGTTGAGCTTCCAAGCTCTGTTCCCATGGCCCCAACACCCACCAGGGTGGCTGCCTTCTCATGTTCCAGTGGAGGTACTTCTCCTAGTCCTTCCATCCTCCAGGCACCCTGACTGGGCATGAGCTCCAGCCGTCCACCACAATATAGATAGATAGATAGATAGATAGATAGATAGATAGATAGATAGATA
>JANRMT010028174.1:5340948-5374570 GCA_026402145.1 Polypterus bichir lapradei
ATAGATAGATAGATAGATAGATAGATAGATAGATAGATAGATAGATAGATAGATGATAGTGTGATGGACGGATGGGGATCATGCCCTTTTAAAGAGAAGACTGTGGGAAGGGACATATGACCAGCAGTACCTCCCCCAGGACACGAGAGGGCAGGCCCCCTGGGGCCATGCAACTGGAGCTTGGAAGTTCATCCCAGCCGGGGGCCATGGCCACCTCCAGGGGACGCCTTGACAGCTCCGGAGTCTGGGCATGAAGCACTTACACCACACCCAGAAGTACTGCCAGAAGAGGAGCTGAGTTCCTATGCAGCACTTCTGCCACACCCACATCCAATCAGGAAACACCTGAAGCACTTCTGGGTGTAGTATAATGGAGGCCGCCTCACTCCTTGCAGGGGCTTGAGTAGGGAGGAGTTGGACAATGCTTAGAGGAGTGGAGTGGAGGAGGCAGAACAAAGAAATGAAGAAGAAGAGAAAGAGAACTGTATATGGTGTTGATTGAGGCACTGTGCTGTGTGTAGAACCTAAGAGGGACAATAAACGCGTCTGTCTTGAGACATTTGGTGTCCGTATCTGACTGTGTCTGGGGTACAAGTTCACAATAGATAGATAGATAGATAGATAGATAGATAGATAGATAGATAGATAGATAGATAGATAGATAGATGTGAAAGGCACTATATAATAGATAGATAGATAGATAGATAGATAGATAGATAGATAGATAGATAGATAGATAGATAGACTGAAAGGCACTATATGATAGATAGATAGATAGATAGATAGATAGATAGATAGATAGATAGATAGATAGACACCCAAATATTACAAAATACAATTTACAGCACATACGAAAACTTGGGAACAATAAACAATTTGCATTAATATACAACATCCTCCCAATTACTACTGGTGAGCTCACCCCCTATTAATTTCACGGGTCAGTAATAATTATTCACTTTTTATTATGGAGCCCTAGACTGTAGCTTTGGTGGCCAAACAAGGAAAAACAAAACTGGCTTCTTCACTTGAAGTTTTACCCCAAAAACAATTAACAACCAAAAGAAAAAAAAAATCCAGACCTTTGTTGAATAGACTTCTCCCTTTCACCGTGTGTGTGTCTCTTCTCACCCCATCAGGAAAATCACCAACTCCAACAAACCGCTGCCGAGTTGAACTTGTGTCCTCCTGTCTCCCGTGTCTTCGGTTTACTGAAAGGTTCCGTAGGAACTCCCATAGTTCCTGGCGGTTTGTTGAACGTGCTTGGAGTGGAGTGTTATTGTGCCTTTGCTTTTGTTTTGTGATTCCCCAGATTTTTGAGCCCATGCTATGTTTTTGATCTCACCATTGGGTTTCAATTTGGAGTTGTGAACCTCTGCTTTATTTTTATTATTACAGCTTTTGAAAGTATTTTGTACCTGTGCATTTGGAACTCTCGTATTTCACAACAATATTTTACTTTACCCTGAATAGTCTTTGCTATAGTTTTTCTTTTCATGCCTTTATCTCAATCTGTTGGCATGTCTGCATCTCTCTCTCTGTCTCCCGCTTTCTATTTCCCATCTCTCCTTTCTCACTCTAAATGCATCCAATCCTGTCCCTGTAACTATCCTGCACAGCCTGTGGATGAGCCAATCAGAGGGCACTAGCAGTTATAAAGCTCTGCTTTACGCACCCTATGCTGATTAGGTTTACTAGACTCTATTTTATTGATTTAGCTTTATTAAAACAACTTGCACTCTGCCTTTTTTGTTTCTCCCCTAAACTTAACCAGGTTACATACATATACTGTATATTAATATATTAAAATATATACATAAGTCAATGGTGTTTCACTAGGAATGAGTCCATCCTCGTTAAGCCACTCAATTATCAGAGCTTGCAATGCCCTGATAAGCCAACGCACCATACTGTTGAATCATATTTCACAGAGAAACTGATCATTTAAATAATGAATGTAGAGATTATAAATTTGCAGGTTTAGTGTTTGAATGTTCATTATGTTTGCAACAAGACTGAAGTTCACAGTGGCACTTACACAGGGAAATACAGTAGTGGAAAATAAACAAGTTTTAAATGGTGTGGCGGACATGGGCATGGACCCCAGCTGGGACGCCCCTTCACTGTATATTCAGGAGGATTAGCCCTGGACGGTGCAATACCTCCCCCTGGACTCTGGATGGCCGCCCCCATGGGTTGGAGCAGTTCCTCGTTTCCCGCAGGGCTCCATGGGAATTGGAGTTGGGTGCAGCCCTGTTGGATCCCGCAGGTGCCGCCAGGGGGTGCTGCAGCTGGGACTCCTAAGCCCTTGTGGACAGCATATTCATCACACCCGGACGTGCAGCTGGAACTTGGTGATCAAGCACCTGGAGGACTTCCGGGTGAGCTATAAAAGGAGACAGCGACTACCACTCAGCGGCCAGAGTCGGGTGGACGACGACGAGGTTGCCTGGGAGGAGTGGTGGTGCCAGAGAGAAGAAGTGTGTGATGTACTTGGTGCTTTTGGGACTGTGTTGTGGATGGGGGACACGGGGAAGACGTGCCCTCCAGCTGAAGAAAATAAGTTTATTTTACACATGTGCCTCCAGTGTGAATCTGTGTCAGGTCAGGTGCATATTAGCACCTTGTTACAATGGTTACTTTAACACTATGAGAGTTAACACTGGCAATTTTACTTTGTGCAACTGGGGTGGATGTTGAATACAGTCTAGTTTGTTCAATGACACACGTATTGAGATTTAACCCCTCACTGACTAAATGTGATTCTGAGTTTGTAGAAAAGGATTTCCTTCCCTGCGATTTACTGACCCCATGTTTGCTGAGATTTTCCCTTGACCCTGTTCTGGGTATGGAGGTTTAAAAAATGGATGGTTTTCCTTCCCTTAGTGTGTAAATCTCAGAATTGAACATTGCTGGGAAATAATCAGGAGCTCCACAAGATGCATCACAATTCTGCATCAGTCACGTGTTGGTCTACAATATTCTCTGAAAATATATGAAGGCACTGCTGTAGTCGGTCCAATTTTGTCCCTGATACTAACTAATCGGTCTGTCATAAGGACTAATCTGCAATTTAGGACCACAACTTTGTCATGCATATATTCATATATAACAATGCATCTTTTTTAAACAAAAAAGGATGGAGGCAGAATTCTGTTTCAAAAGAGCTGTACAGGCATCCTCTGTAGCTGTTCACACTTGACAGGGCCGGATCAAAACAACCCCAGTCTTGTTTCCTCTCACTTGTCCTCTCAGATCTTAAATGCCTAACTCTATAAACATTTTACAAATTACTGGGGCAATTAATATTGCAGGTCTAAATGTAGATCTACATATTTGTTTCTAATATAATGAACTTTTACTCCTTTAACACTTAAGTGACAATGTAGCTGTACACGTACTTCATTTACTACAAATTTCAATAATTTCATATTCTGAATACCCCCGTCAAATTATGCTTTAATTTTCTCTCCTCGAATCTCTGCTTTAAGCTGTTGCTTTCCTCTTAACGGGGAGACGTTCACAAACAGACACAGCCAACCTTTTAACTGGGCTCGGAATCCTGCTACAGTCACAGTCTCCAAGAAGAGCAGCTCGCCCAGCATCACACCTCCGACACCGTCTGCCACTCTCCCGCGAGAGCCCTCCTGAACAATAGATCACTATAGCTACCACAAGATGAGCCCCCCCCCCACCCCTCTTCAGCTGCTTTCGAGCGGCGCTAATAATTAGGTGATCTTTACCCAGCTGCCTGCCTCCCCTCTACCGCGCTCTCGGAAGTGTGAAGGAAGCACTTGACTGACCCGCCAGCTGGGATTTGCAATTGAGCGCTCATTCAGTCAAACACCCCAACAACCTCGGATCAGTGCGGGCACGTGGGCACGTGCACCCGCATCCACTCGGAGCCTGCGCACTCCGGGGGAGCGCGACTATTTATTAAAATCACACATCGCCTGGCAGCTCTAATAATAAATAATTTAAAACACCCGAGCGCATTTTAAAAATGTTCTAAAGCTTAGTGCAAAACAAAACGATAAATAAGACTGCGCTGAGAAAAAAAAAGTAATTCACAAGTTCATAAAAAGGACATATTATTTTAATACATACTTTACTGGTATACACCTTTCCTAATCTCCTAATAATAATAATCAAACAAAAATAGTCTGCTCATACTATAGGGTTACTAAAAGAAATGCTCAATCCAGAAACCTTTAAGTCAACATCAACTCCGTCCTACATCCACATACTTAAAAGGGAGTGTAGAGTGTACCTCAAAGAGGACATTTTTAGCCTTTCCTTGGCTACCTAAGAAAGATATGATATTTTTATTATCACTGTACAACATAATGAAATATCGTTTGGAGCAAACAGATAACTTAGATAAAGGTATATAAGAGCAGACATTGAACTACAAGAAGCACAGTGAGTTCCAATTGGGTCATGTATCAGTATGTGACAAAGTTCAGTTCAATCAGTTAGTGGTGGTTCTGTTATAGGAAGGGGTAGTGTTCTTCACTGTGCGGGTATGTAGAGCCCTGAAGCCCCTGTTATAGGATAGAGGAGTGAAAATTGCAAAAATAATAATATTAATAATAAACTTTTTGAGCTACTAACTTCGCCTTTTCTACTTTCTCTAGTCGCTCAGCTAAAGCATATCCGTGTCCTGATCGCGTGCGGTCTCTTAAATAGCAGCGCAGACTCGAGCGCACGTGCACACCTCACCTGGAAAGTGTCCACGTGCGTTCTCCTGGAGAAACAAAGAGTGTGTGAGAATTCTGTCCCACTACCAGGGTTGCCAGGCGGGGAATTCAGGGCCATGGGGAGAAAAATGGGGGGAAGGGGGGTATTTGATTGGGGGGGAAATATAAGGGGATAAATGTATTACATGGGAGGATTTTTTTAAAAATGAGGGGTATTTTTTCATGTAAATTGCCTTCTTATGGAAACATGATTCCGTATTTTCCACAACTTCAGCAGCCCAAATACTTGATGAATTTATCACCCAGCACAGGGGTCCTCAATCACAGTCCTGGAGAGCCGCAGTGGCTGCAGGTTTTTGCTCCAACCCAGTTGCTTAATAAAAAGCACTTATTGCTAAAGTAACACTTCTGCTTCACTTTAGTGATTTTGAGCCCTTATTGCTTAATTTTGTCTTAAACAGCTATTTTAATTGCTCCTTATTATCAATAACATGCAAATGACAAGAGAGAGCAGCATTTCTCCATTTAGCTTATTTACATTTACACCTGTGTGTATTTATCTGCACTATTGGGTTTAATTAAATACTTGGAAGAAAAATGAAGAGAAAAAAGTGAAGGACTGAGAATTACTCGTCCATTTTAGCCTTCAAATCATTTGCATGATAGAAAGGGAAAGAAAATCTAGGATATGAGAATGACCTGACATAGCAGAGTTAATTTAATTTCATAGCTTGTTAGTGCTTTATTGGCAAGAATTGCTTTCTAATTAAGCAACCAGGTCAGAACAAAAACCTGCAGCCACTGCGGCTCTCCAGGACTGGGATTGAGGACCCCTGACCCAGCAGTACAGAAAGTACAGCATATTGCTACCTGTCATTGCTCCACCCCTTTCTCAAAGCTCATGTATAATTGGTTAGGGGTAGCAGATTGACAAGCCAACTGATCGCGACATGCTTGCCCCGCCCCAGGTTCTACAGTTCCTGTTAATTTTCCAAACTTTATTAGCACCGTTCAGGTTCCCGCAAAGCAAACAAGTGCTTTAGTGTTACTTTGTGGAGTTGTGTGAAGTTGTCAGTTTAACTTATCAAGATAAAAATGGACTCTTTTCAGTTTATTACCGCTTGTAATGACAACTCCCAAAGCATCAAGCTGCAGGCAGAGATTCTGCAATAAATGGAGCACAGAACCAGAGTTTGTGGGTAGCATCTTTATAATTTAAATGATTGTGTTTTGCTAATATGTGGTATAAAACCTCCAACACCTCAGTTTTAAAATCTATATAAAGTCAGGAAGGCAGATAAAGGAACCCTTGTTCACCATTTTTGTTCTGATTTAGCATACTTAAATTTAACAATTTAACCTTCCCCAGATTTGTGCCTCAAGACAATCCTGTCAATTCCTTTGACTTCATGCTTGGTTTGTGCTCTGACATGAACTGTCAACTGTGGGACCTTCTATAGACAGGTGTGTGCCTTTCCAAATCATGTCCAGTCAACTGAATATACCACAGGTGGACTCCAATTAAGCTGCAGAAACATCTCAAGGATGATCAGGGGAAACAGGATGCACCTGAGCTCAATTTGGAGCTTCATAGCAAAGGCTGTGAATACTTATGGACATGTGCTTTCTCAATTTTTTTATTTTTAATAAATTTGCAAAAATCTCAAGTAAACCTTTTTTCACGTTGTCATTATGGGGTGTCGTGTGTAGAATTCTGAGGAAAAAAATGAATTTAATCAATTTTGGAATAAGGCTGTAACATAACAAAATGTGGAAAAAGAGATGCGCTGTGAATACTTCCGGATACATTGTATCACGTCATGGCACCAAGTGCACTGCTCTTACTGTGAACATCTTAGGTCCAGAACTACACAATGAATTGGTGCACGATATTGGCAACAGCTATTATTCAATGAGAATTGATGAGAAAGCATTGACATCTCTGTTACTTAGATGCTTTCTATAGTCATATGCTATCCACGTTTGACAAAACAAAAGTTTGTCCAAACATTTATTAAAGAAATACCAAACAGATGCCACTTCTCTAGTAGATGTTCTTATTACAGCTTTGGAAGAAGATGGCCTAGATTTGCTTCAATGTATTGGAATTGGAGTCAATGGGGCAAGTGTTATGGTTGAATGTAGCCATTCTGTATGTACTCTGCTGAAGGAAATGACTCCTCATCTTGTTCTGGTATGATGTGTTTGCCATTCACTCAGTCTGGTTGGTAGTAAAGCATATTAAGCATTACCAAGACATTTAGATTTCCTGGTCTGTGAAATTTACAAATGGTTCTCAGCTTGGGCAAAAAGAAAAATATGCTCAGTTGTACAAGACTTTAGAAGGCTCCATCCCTAATAAAATTATACAGCCTGCAACTACAAGTTGGCTAAGTCGGGGTGAAAGCATAGTCAAGATTTAGACTAGTGGGATACAGTATCTTAAAACTTCATTTTAGTATAGCAAAGGACACACAGAAGTGTCACACAGTAAGTCTCCTAACTGATATGATGGCTGATCCATATAATAAGCTCTATTTGATCTTACCCATGGGCTAAACAAAACAAATCAGCAAAACAACAAGCAGACACAGCCAACCTATCTAAACTCCTCCATGATGTGAGCGTGTACTTGTGTTCTGTTCTGAAACTAACAGTTAATCCAAATTACCTAGAAAGCCTTTCCAGTTCAGATCTAGTTACTTTCAATATGGAAAACTAGCTCATTCCCACGGCAGTTATTATAGAAAAAGTATTCTTAAAATTGATAATTTCTATGTATTTGAAAAGTATTTTAAGCACATGAGAAAAGCAGACACTATATTATATTAAGTACTAGCTGTCACCCGCATCTCCACCCACATAGTAGTGAAACGGGACAAACTTTAAAATGCAATTTTAAAAAAAAATGTAATTCAGGTCAAGCGGAAGGTAGTTACACTCACACGTCAAACGTTGGCACTGTATCTGATCGTGTTCAGGTCTGACGGGAGAGCGTCCCCCGCATGGGGAGAGGAGCACATGGCTGTGATATCTGTGCCAATCACCAGGGCCCCGCCCCCTTCCCTTCAGCCCGCGGTGTCTCTCTCGGATTTGTGCAACTAATTCGGTACTATAAGCGAACTATGATACTTAGTGCGATGAAAGAAGTCGCAAAATCAACCGGAAGGTTCAAGAAAATTCTAGAAAGAAAGCCCAATCTAAATCCGTGAAGTAGTTCCCTCGTGAAAAGCAGACAGTGTGGAAGAAAATTATGAATACAGACACCCCCCCCACTGGAATGCCCCGATTTAAACAATAAAACAGAGGCAGGAGAAAGTGTCAATCGTTATTCTTTATCTAAATCTCCGAAGAGGCAAAAAGCATCATATCAGTGTTTTTGCAAAGAAAAAAGTGTCCTCTGAGCTCTATTTATACAATCCATTGATTAGGTCACTATTCTTTAAAAGAAATTCATTACATATTCACAAAACTTTTAACAAGATTGGTTACACCTAGTTGCTAACAGTACAAGGCAGATGTTGATAGCTTAGATGACCACAACTTGATTGATAGTCCTGTTTGTTTAGGATGTACGTGACTTTTTGAATGTATTATTTTTATTCTTATTTTAGGAGATGTGTGAATTTCACAAAGAAGAGACAAGAACAATGGCCTATATATATATATATATATATATATATATATATATATATTATGATCCAGCTGGGTACAGGAAACAGGAAACTTAGTACTATAGAAGAAAGATTATGCCATAAATATAACATTTTTCTCTTAAGGGGTTATATAAAATAACAAGAAATACATTTATCATAGTGAGCAATAAAAGAACAGCATCAGCTTTTAAGTATAAGGTCAGAAGGATGTGAGACTCAGACACATGCCAGGTGCACATTGGACCAGGGTTCAAATTCAACTCTTACAACAGACAGAGAGACATTGGATTTTATATACATAAATATTGTAATGGGCGGCCGGGTCCCATGCCCGCCCAGGACACCCCTGCTGCATATGTTCCAGCGGAGCAGCCATGGGCTCCTCAGTACCTCCCCCGGGACGCTTGGTGGCAGCCTCCCTGGGTGACGTTGATGCCTCAGTTTCCCACAGGGCTCCGTGGGATCCCGGTGTCTTTGTGGACAATTCTACAGTCTTGCTCAGAAGTGCAATTAGCAACAGGTGATGAAGCACCTGGAGCACTTCCGGGTGGGCTATAAAAAGGGCCAGCATCCACCACTCAGAAGCCAGAATCGGGAGGAAGAGGACAAGGTTGCCTGGGATGAGTGGTGGTGCCAGAGGAAGGATTGGTTTGTTTGTGCTGTATTTGAAGTGCTTTGAGACTGTGTTGTGGCTGGAGGGATTATGGGGAAGACGTGCCCTCCAGCTGAAGAAAAATGAAAGACTTTGCGATTTTACACGTGCCTCAGTGTGAATCTGTGCCAGGTCGGGCGCCTATATAGCGCCTTATTTCACAATATATACAGTAATCCCTCCTCGATCGCGGGGGTTGCATTCCAGACCCCCCGCGATAGGTGAAAATCTGCAAAGTAGAAACCATATGTTTGTATGGTTATTTTTTTATATATTTTAAGCCCTTATAAACTCTCCCACACTGTTTATAAATATTGCCCGCACAGTTATACAGCATAAACCCTTTGTATTCTCTTAGATATTAAGTAAGATTCATTGTATTTATGTATGTAAACACCCTGTTTATATACAGTAAAACCTAAATATTATTTTAAAGATATTGAGTGTCTCCGATATCACATATGTTACAGCCATTACGATAGACAGGCCACCAGCAATAAATACGTACAATGCAAGAAAAATAGTATACAGTAAATGTGTGTACAGTGACACTAAACGTACGTACATGTACTAAGTACTGTAAGTAGAAAATTAATTATGGTTACTCACTAACAATGACATGATGACTTGTCCGATAACAATGAGTTTAGTTTTACTGCACAACAAAGGAGAGCGTTACAGCTCTTCTAAAGGAGCCTCTTCAGGCGACTGTGTAGCACCGCCGTTGTTCTTCTTCAATCCAAATCCCTAAAGCAGATTCCATCCAGACTACTGCCTTATTACATCCACTTACAACTCGTTTTGCACCCTGGTTAAAAGGCACTGCGGCCGCAGATCTTATATTTCTTTCCTACTTTTTAAATAAAAAGAATTGTAGCCTCATTGATGCCGTAATGGCGTCCTACAGCGGTGTAGCTTTTCCCTTCCTTCAACATGTCCAAAACGTTTACCTTTTCGGCAATCGTTAACATCTTCCATTGGTGCTTGGGCACGGCCCCTGAAGCAGTAGCAGATTGTTTTGGAGCCATAACGAAGGGCTTGACTATGCACAAAGATAAACACAAAAGAGCACAAAAGTTAACTCTTTACACAGCGAAACACGTTGATGCTGAATGAGCGAGACGAGACTTCCTGGTTAACGCAACGCAATCGAATTCGGCGCTCTGTCACTGAGCCAATCAGCACACAGGAACTTAACTGCATGCTCTGATTGGTTAGCTTCTCAGCTATCCGCCAATAGCGTCCCTTGTATGAAATCAACCAGGCAAACCAACTAAAGAAGCATGTACAGGAAGTAAAAAGACCCATTGTCCGCAGAACCCGCGAAGCAGCGAAAAATCTGCGTTATATATTTAGATATGCTTACATATAAAATCCGCGATAGAGTGAAGCCGCGAAAGTCGAAGCACGATATAGCGAGGGATTACTGTATAGATTAAGGTGTAAGAGTTAGGAGTTAAAAGCTCATGCCTATACAGTATATTTTTTATTACCCCATATAAGCCAAAGACCATCATTATCTCTCAAGTTGAAGATTAGACGTTCAGTAGAGCTGAGAAGAGATGAGCCCCTGGCTTAGAAGGGGAACATGAACTCCTGGGTTGTAAATAATTGTAGCGAGCGCTGGGAAAGAAGGGAGTGCAGGTAGGCCTTGCCAGACAGATATGATGGACAGCGAAGAGTTTGACACCCGCCCAGCTGAAAGATAATGGTGGAATTAGTAAGGGCCAGAACTTGAGCAGTGAAAATTTGAGGAATCATATGAGGATGAATAATGACTTATATAATAAAAATTATAATAAATGTAAGAGTTGCTTGTAGTTCTGGGCTCAATTCTTTTGGAACAGAGTCTGTATGTCGTACAATAAATCTCAATTCTGTTCTGTTACCTGTCCTGAGACTCCGAGTGTCTTCTTTGGGGCTGAGGGTGCTCGTGCTGCGTTAATCAGCTTCGGTCCGATCTACTTGGGTTAGGAGTTTTCCTGCTTTGCTGACTCTCTTACCAATAAGTCTGCTGTTGAGTAGACTTAGAAAGGTGCAATGCTAAACTTGTGAGGTTTGCTCTTGAACTACAGAGTCGCTTGCCAGAAAAACCTTACAGTGCTGGAGAAGCCTGATATGCTTCATCCGAAAGAGGCTCATTCACAGATAAAGGCAACAATTACATGTCTGGCAAAAGCGTTCAACATGAGATGCGAGGACACAGATCAAGCTGAGAGAGAACGGAGAAATGTAACAAACAAAAGGTGGAATGAAACAAATGATGAATGCTTCTGGTTTATTGTACATAAGGACAGTGAATCTTCTGGAAATCCAAGATTTAGCCATGTGTCTTCACTTGCACTATCTCTGTTGACACTACCTACTGTACAGCAGTGGCCAGATGTTATGAGAATAACATAAGTATTCATTTTCACAAAGTTTGCGTGTTTTTAGATCTTTGTGTCAGATGTTTCTCTGGTAGACTGAAGTAGAATGACAAGCAGTTCAGAAGTTTCAAAAGCTTTGACTGACAATGACATGAAGTTGATGCCCAGAGTCCATATTTGCAGTGTTGGCCCTTCTTTCTTTTTCAATTGGCCCTGGCAGGCTCTTAATCAACTTTTGGGCCCAATCCTGACTGATGGCAGCTGCCCATTCTTGCAGAATCAGAATATGTGGGGGGTTTTGTTTGTCCACCCACCTCTTGAGGATTGACTACAAGTTGTCAATGGGATTGAAGGTCTGAGGAGTTTCCTGGCCATGGACACAAAATTTCAATGTTTTGTTCTCCGAGCCACTTATAGTTCTCACTTTTGTCTTATGGCCCGGTGGTCCAGCATGCTGGATTGTTCATTGTTGGTCATTAAACTGTTCTTAGATGTTTGGGAGAAGTTGCTTTCGGAGGATGTTTTGGTCCCATTCTTTATTCATGGCTTGGGTTCGGACCACCACCTGTGCAGAGCTTGCTCAGTAATGGCAGCAGGCAGATGTGAGGCAGGTGAAGACGTTTGGAGGATGGCCTGGTGGGTGTCAAGGAGGGCAGCAAAGAAGCCAAGAAAAACATCAGAGACAGACTGATATTCTGGGATTGTACTGCTGGGGAAAATTGTTACGATTCTTTGGGGCATCCAGAAAACAGAAGAGAAAAAGTGAGCACTACCATCAGTCCTCTGTCACACCAACAGTAAAGCATCCTGAGACCATTTATGTGTGAGGTTGCTTCTCAGCCAAGGCAGTGCAGGGCTCACTCACAATTTGGCCTAAGAACACAGACTTGAATAAAGAATGGGACCACAACTTCAACCGAGAGCAACTTCTACCAGCCACCCAAGAACAGTTTGGTGACCAACAATGAACAATCCAGCATGATGGAGCACCGGGCCATAAGGCCGAAGTGACAACTAAATGGCTTGGAGAACAAAACATTGAAATTTGGGGTTCATGGCCAGGAGACTCCCCAGACCTTTAATCCCATTGAGAATTCTCAAGAGGCAGGTGGACAAATAAAAACCCACCAGTTCTGATTGTGGAAGAATGGGCTGCCTTCAGTCAGGATTTGGCCCAGAAACTGACTGACAGCATGTCAACGTAAATTGTAGAGGTCTTGAAAAAGAAAGAGGGGTCAACACTGCAAATATTGACTCTGTGCATAAATGTCATGTAATTGTCAAAAAAAGCCTTTGAAACTTCTGAACTGCTTGTAATTCTACTTCAGTCCACCATAGAAACATCTGACACAAAAGATCTAAAAACACTGAAGCAGCAGACTTTGTTAAATTCAATACTTGGGTCAATCTCAAAATGTTTGGCCACGAATGTATATCTAATGCAACAATGGAAAGAACATTCAGCACTGTTAATAATTTGAAGATGAAGTTGAGGAACAGACCTCAAACTAAAACACTAAACAGTCTTTAAATTGTACAATATGGCCTACAATAGAGGAACCAACAGGACATTTTGTCCAAGTGATCAAATCAAATATATACCATTTTGTCCACTGAAGATTGCTTGCACCATTTTCTATCTGATTACTAACAAATGTATTGAAAATTCTAACTGAAATTAGCAACATTACAAGAGCTTCCTTTTTTGAAGAAGCTAAATATTGAAACAGGTTAGTTAGATGTGTATTGGAGTCTTAAGGTTTACCTCTTAAAAGTGTTTCAAACTCTCCAACTTGTACGTTAAACTGAGAAAGAGTGTTGTGTTATATTATTATATTTGAGGATGAACACTGTCTGCACTTGTGCCATTTTTAAATGCATTTGTTCATTTCAGAGCACAAAACATTGCATTACATGCTTAAAATGGGGTTTCTTATGAAAGACTCATCTGCAATATGTTCAGTAAACTTTAATATTTTTAAACAATAATTCCACTGATTTTTTTTTTTTTTTGTCATTAGCATAATTGTTTGTTTAACAAGTACACTGAAAAAAAATGGCATGTCAGATTAAAATAAAAAAATATGTACATCGGTTGCATATAATAAAATTGTTTTTATCAAAAATAATTTAATTATGCTTAATGCACTAAATGATTATATTCTGAAACAACATGATATTTTTTATATAAAATGAATACAACTTTTTCGTTCTCTGTTACATTAATTATGTTAAAAAAACATGGCTCATGTCAATAAGGCAACTCCACGCAGGAAGAACCCGGGTCTCCTTACTGCAAGACAGCAGCGATGCCACTGCGCCACCGTGCGGCCTTGACACAACATTGAAAGGAATACAAGAACAAACGCAAAACGGAGTAACATTAGTCTGTGTGATTAAGTACAGTATTTTAAATAAATATCTGAATATTTCTCGTTGTGTGTGTGTGTTTTTATTTTTTTAACTTTTCTGTCACTAACCTTTGACTCTTAACCAGCGACAATAACTCAGACGAACAACCTGTTGCGTCTTTAAAAGTCACGTGACTTTACCGCCAAGTTATCCAGCCTCTGCTGATGATGCGTATTCATTTCCGGTGAGGACTAAATACAACTCTTTTGACTTCTGCCTAAATGATTGAAATTAGTATATTGAACATCCCAAAAGATTCAATAAATTAAACATGATGGAGTTATGTTCAAAAGTGGAACATAAACAATACAAGTAATATAAAGTAAATACATTCTTGTAAATGTAACAACCTGCCATTTCCCTTTTTTCAGTGTAAAATACTTTAACCTGATTTAAATAACAAAAGGTGCCCATCATTAGTGAATAACCTCAAAGTAGAGCGAAAACGGGCATGGATACTGAAAGTCTGATAGAATTCTTCATTGGTTTATGTGCACTGGTACAAGTGACAAACCTTTTCTTTACTTCAGAACAGTTCTTTAGATTAAGCATGTAAATATAGTTTTTGTAAATGGGGGGGGGGCTGGTTGGCTTGCTGATGGGGGAGTTTTGACTGTACTGCTTGGCAACCCTGCCCACAATGGAAATTGAGCACTCGCGGGTAGAGCATCTACAGCAAGGTGGCATCGGAAATGATCGAAACAGTGCAAACGTCCGCTAGGTCTCCCAAGCTGAATGTCTGCTTGATCGGCGACCCACCTGACGAATGAACAGAACCAGCGGGCAGAAGGCGCCACCAGCGCCTCGGTAAGTAAGTGCCCGCTTGTCTCGACTTCTTCTCACACTTAAAGCTCACTTGTTGATTCAATAAATAAACGAAACCCCGCTATCTGCAGGCCGACAGAATGACACCCTTTAAGTGATAAGGCGGTGCTGATGATTATGTGCCGTTCACACGCCGCCACTCCACGCGCTTTCACAGACGACACGAGCCCCTTCATGAACATCTAACATTGAGACCCTCGGAGTCAATCAACAACATGTTATTTAAAGTGAAAGAGTTACATTCTTAAGCACTCAAAATGCATTACAAAATGTCATTTTTTTAATGTCGCAGCCGTGTTGAACAGCTTCTGCACTAAAACCATTAGAAGTTTACAAATAACGGTTTTCAATTTCAACACGAATTTTCATTTTGCCTAGAAAATATTTTCATCAGAAGACTAAATCCTCAACAATAACAGTGTGAGCAAATCAGAAGTGACTATTCAGTTCAGTCCGTCATCTTTGTAATGGTGAAACAATAGCTGCATAAGATGAAGAAATCAAAATTTTAAGAAATCTTACTTGCCCATTAGGTTTCCCATTCTTATTTCCAGGTGTTCAGTTTTTGTTTTGAGATGTGCTTCATATTTATATACAGGGGGAGTGGGCGGTCTGCCTGCCTCTCTCATCTGACTCTACAAAGATGTGGTTTCTGGTAAACGTGTGAATTCGTTCAAACAAAAGGTAAAATAATAAACAGTGACAAAGGAACCACTTTTTTTCAATTATGTTATGATTTCGTAAGTCCTAATAATACAACACAGCCTCAAAATATTATGTTACACAGCTTATTTAAATTCACTGTATCCAACATTTGTATGTTTTAAGGACTCATTCCCTTCATAATTTTCACTTCAATCATGTTTCCTCTTAATCTCTGTAAAGGCTCAGCTCTTTCAATCTTTCCTTATAACTCATCCACTGAAGTCCTGTAATCAGCCTAGTTGCTCTTCTCTGGACTTTTTCTAGAGCCCAGGGATCAAAACAACAACAGCTTTTATTTCTATACAAAATCTGTAGCTCAAAGTGCTTTATAAGATGACATGGAGGAAGTTATAAGAACAAAAAATTAAGATTAGGCAACACTGTTAAAGAGTAAGTGACAAAAAAGGTAATGTCTGATGGCCAGGAGAACAGGAAAAAAAAAAAAAAAACCTCCAGTTAGGTTGGAGAAAAAAATAAACTCTGCAGGTGTTCAAGGGGAGCCAAAAGACCAGCCATCCCCCAATGGGCATTCTACCTAACATAAATGTTCTTAAATTAGTCATGTTTGTTTTCAGGCATCACATGATAGGATTTGATGAAGATGGTCTTGTGGACAGCTTGGGCACCCACTTTCATTCCATCATCTCAGGGGGCTGCATGGTGCCTGGAGCAGGTGGTGATCGTGCAGATAGAAGAACCAGAAAAGTCTGCAGAGAATAGTGGAGATTAGTACAGACTGCGGAACCCTAAAGAATATGATAATTCAATGTCCATGTAGTCTATTAGGTATACAAAGAAGATGTAGCTTCAGAAAAGCCCTTTAAAAATAATGGGGTTTTAGAAGTTTCTTAAAATGTTCCAAAGTATTATTCTGGTAAAGTATTCCAGATTTTAGGTGCATAACAGCAAAAGGCCACCTCACTACTTCTTTTAAGCTTGGATCTTATAATTATAAGCAGACCACCATTTGAAGATCTAAGGTTACAACTTGTAAGTGAGTGTAAGGGAACAGACATTCCAATATATATGAAGAGATAGATTATTTAAAGCTTTATAAACCATTAGTAGAATTTTAAAGTCAATTCTGAATGGCACTGGTAACCAATGTAATGACACTAAGACTGGTGTGATGTGTTCCGGTTTTCTTTTTCTGCATTCCGGCTGATGCATTCTGCACAAACTGTAACTGATTGATGTCTTTCTTGGGTAGTCCTGTTAGGACAGCATTACAGTAATCCAGTCAACTAAAAACAAAAGCATGAGCTAAGTTTTCAACGACTTGTAAAGTTATAAGATGTCTAACTTTTGCTATACTCCTTAAGTGAAAAAATGCAATCCTAGTAATTTGATTAATATGTGATTTAAAGTTTAGGTCAGAGTCAATAGTTACCCCTAAACTCTTTACATCCATCTTGACTTTTACGCCTAACGGATCAAATTTAATTCTAATACCCTCACTATATCCATTTTTGCCAATAACTAAGATTTTTGTTTTCTCCTTATTTAGTTTGAGAAAGTAACTACTCATCTATTCAGAAATAGAAGTAAGACATTGCATCAGAGGGCCAAAAGAGTCAGGGTCATCAGATGTTATCAGTAAATTCAGCTCTGTGTCATTTGCATAGCTGTGGTAGCTCACCTTATGTTTTGAGATAATATGACCTAATGGAAGCATGGAGACTGAAACAAGCAGTTGATCCAGAATAGATCCTTGTGGTACACTGTAAACAGTATCGGGGTCTCCGAAGTACAATTACCACAACTAACAAAGAATTTCCTACCTTTTAAGTAAGACAAACCAATTTAAGATATTGCTGGAGAGGTCCACCCATTGTCGAACGCAATTTATAAGAATACTGTGATCAATGGTGTCAAATGCTGCACTCAGGTCTAAGAGTACAAGAACAGATAACATTGCCTCTGTCCGCATTAACCTGAAGATTATTTACTACTTTAACCTGTGCAGTTTCTGTACTGTGATTTGTTCCAAAACCTGACTAAACTGAAACTGGTCAAGTGTAGAATGTTGAATTAAGTAATCTTTTAGCTGTTTAATTACTGCCTTTTCTAGAATTTTAGTTAAGAAAGGCAGGTTAGATATTAGTCTGAAGTTGTCACAGACATAGAAATCGAGATTATTTTTGTTGAGTAGGGGATTGACAACTGCAGTCTTTAGACAGTTGAGGAAGACCCCCATATCAAAAGATGAGTTCACTATGTCAAGTACACTATCACTGAGCACATCAGAGACTTTGAAAAGGCCTGTTGGTACTGGTCAAGGATACAGATGGAGGGTTTCAGCTGAGGAATCATTTTACGTAGTTCGGGTAGATCTTTTCAAATGAAAGAGTTTAACTCACATAAAGGAGCATGTTGCTGGGATTCAATCAGGTTAACTTTGGGTTGGGTGGTGGGTATACTACATTAATTCTAATACTGTTTATTTTTTGTTTAAAAATATAGCAAATGCTTCACAAGTTTCACTAGTAGTTTATATGAGGTATTCCATTGAGCAAACTGGGTTTAGAATACAATCAATAGTTGAGAATTTGGATTACCAGCATTATCATTCATAATTTTAGGAAAACAGGACTGCCTCTCAAGGACTACGTTATTATATTCAGTTATTTTAGCCTTCAATATTTCATAGTGGACTATCAATTTAGTTTTTCTCCATTTACACTCATCTCTCCGACATATTCTCTTTAAATCAGACACTCTTAGGGTATTCCAAGGTACTGTACTGTATGATAGTGTTGGAGGGTTTCTTAACTGTCTTTTCAGGGGCTACTATGTCAGATGCAGCTTTCACCTTAGCATAAAAATTTTCCACCATACTATTTGTACTGTTAGCTCTATTGAAGTAAGCATTACAATCAGACTGATTGTTTAGAATATTAGCAAACGCTGAAGATGTATAAAAATAACATTTTTTAACAATCAGTATCCGTACATCAGTATTTCTACATTAAATAATATACAAAAATGGTATACCAATAGGGCGGCACGGTGGCGTAGTGGTAGCACTGCTGCCTCGCAGTTAGGAGACCTGGGTTCGCTTCCCGGGTCCTCCCTGCGTGGGGTTTGCATGTTCTCCCCGTGTCTGCATGGGTTTCCTCCCACAGTCCAAAGACATGCAGGTTAGGTGGATTGGCGATTCTAAATTGGCCCTAGTGTGTGTTTGTGTGTGTCCTGCGGTGGGTTGGCACCCTGCCCAGGATTGGTTCCTGCCTTGTGCTGGGATTGGCTCCAGCAGACCCCCATGACCCTGTGTTCAGATTCAGCGGGTTGGAAGATGGATGGATGGTATACCAATATCCATGATCTGCCTCACGTCAACTAATTCTTTTGAAATGGCTAAATTCAACGGGTGTCTTCCCTTATGTGTGGGCTAGATAGATAGATACATGTAGATATAGATAGATAGATAGATAGATAGATAGATAGATAGATAGATAGATAGATAGATAGATAGATAGATAGATAGATAGATAGATAGATAGATGATGAGTTCATGAATTCTCTTGCCTTCGGGTCACATTGGTTTTCCACATTAAAATTGAAATCACCTACAATTAGGAACCTGTCATAGTTGGTTATTATTATAGACACAAAGTCTAAGAATTTCTCAATAAGTGAAGCATTATACAGTACTAGAAAAATAAATATAGAGTTAGATAAATGTCGATAAAAGTTAAGTTGGTATAATAAAATATCCATCTATGATATATCATTAATTAAAAAAGAACAAATTGGTATTAGTGGGCTCCTTTCAAAAACTGTTAGGGGGGGCGCATTTAAAACTGCTATGAAAACTTGGGTCGCAAATACTTAAAGGTTGAGAAACGCTGTCATAATCTTAAAACCTCTTTTAATGTCACCTGCAGAACTGCCAACCTGCCCTTACCTGTGTTTCAAGATGGGCAATGGCCACTCAGTTCTTTAGTCCATTGATGCATTCTCTTCTGTCACTAGTTAGGATTCCTATGAGGCAGCCACACAGCAAATTCATTCAAAGATTATCTTCCCCAAAATACGATCTTGGCTGATATACTAAATATGTAATTCGCAGGGTTCTCCACAGTTGGTCACGTGAATATCCTCCAACAATGGTAAGCCAGACTTTCATTACCTATCCTCAGCATATTGTCACTATCTTACCTTGAGATATGGATGTATGGAAAGCAATGTGCACCATTTTCGGAGATACTGAGGTAATAAAAGAGGACAATGAACAGCTCATTACCCAGATGATCATACCCAGTGATGACACAAAACTTAAGTGTCTAGCCAGTCACTAGACAATCCCACAGGGTCGTCCTTTTCTTTACTTTCTAAGCCACATGTCGCTTGTCTCTGTGGATGACCCTCTGTTGCTTGTCTTTGAAGTCTGGCACCAAAGTCCTACACAGTTTGGAGGTGACCACCTCAAAGAGATCCCAGTATACTGAATGAAGTGGACTGGGCAGTTAAGAGCTTGAGACCGAGTGAGTAATAATCTTTTACTCTGGCATAGAAGAACTGGAAACATTGTGGGATATTTTATTTTACAAAGAGACAAAACTGAGTGGACATTGTGGGATAATTTGGGTTCATGATTTTTCATGTTATTTGTATACTGTATGTATTGGAAAAGGAGGTGGGCAGTTATGGGATCGGAAGATGTTTGTTGAGTTTATGTGATTTGTATAGAGTTGATTTTTTACATTTGATTCTTTGCACCGTTCCTCTGGGTAATTTATTTTTTTTTTGTATAAATTAACTTTATTATTTGATGTAATCTTTCGGTGCCACAGGAAGGGGTCCGAAGGCAGTTTGGGGTTGACGTGCAATCCGGATTTAACACATTGCTATAAATAGTGGTGAATCAAAGTGGTTATGACCGCTACAGATTTTAACAGTATTTTAATGATAGTTTACAACCTTTATACTTATGCATGAATCATAAATCTGATAAAACATTGGAGTTTCAGCTGCTCGACCTGGAGAAATAACACAGCTGTACTAAGGTAGATAGGCTAGTTCTTTAAAAGATAATAATAATCTGAATTCCCTGTTAACAATTTTCAATATGCTGTCGCTGTCAGGTGTATGTGTGCGCTTGCAAAACACAAACGTTACCTCTGTTTTGATTAGTGTTATGATGTACAGTACAGGCCAAAAGTTTGGACACACCTCCTCATTCAGTGTTTTCTTTATTTTCATGACTGAAGGCATCAAAACGATGAATGAACACATGTGGAGTTATGTACTTAACAAAAAAAGGTGAAATAACTGAAAACATGTTTTATATTCTAGTTTCTTCAAAATAGCCACCCTTTGCTCTGATTACTGCTTTGCACACTCTTAGCATTCTCTCAATGAGCTTCAACAGGTAGTCACCTGAAATGGTTTTCACTTCACAGGTGTGCCTTATCAGGGTTATTTAGTGGAATTTCTTGCTTTATCAATGGGGTTGGGACCAGCAGTTGTGTTGTGCAGAAGTCAGGTTAGTTGGACGATCATTTATTTTTCAACAGGACAATGACCCCAAACACACCTCCAGGCTGTGTAAGGGCTATTTGACCAAGAAGGAGAGTGATGGAGTGCTGTAAATGGTCATGAAAATAAAGAAAACACATTGAATGAGGAGGTGTGTCCAAACTTTTGGCCTGTACTGTATAAAATCTACAAATTATTCTCTATATATTTTATTATATATTTTGCTCAATCCCAACAAGATGAATTCAGATTTAGGAGGCACTATAATAAAAAGGCACATCCTCTTCCCTTACACCTCACTTTTATAACAGTTGTTCACAGCATAGTGCTAAATTGGTTTTACAGCCTGAGAAAGGAAGACTGAGCCAATGCCTCAGGATATTGATTAGTTTATGGATGGACATCTGGGACAACAATTTGGTTTACAGTCTGGGAAAAAATAGATTAAAGAGTTTGAGCAAAATTTATCCATCATATTGACAGCCAGCCAATCAGGTGCATGAAACATTCATGTGTTGTGAAACCACTGCATGAAACTTTATAATAAATATGCCTCATTTGAAAGCAACATCAGAAGAAGAAGAGAAACAGCAACAACAGAAGAGTGACGTCAGAGAAGAAAACAAAGACGACCAGTTTTCATCCGTTCGTCAGTTAACAGCATTTTCATGAACATCGATTGTTAAATCAAACGCCGCCCTGGGACATTCATCCTTGTCATCTGTAACTTTTTCGTAAGCTTTTTCTGAAGACTATACAGTATATATCCAAACTTTCCTATCAGTACCTATTTTCTATTATTCTTTGTTCCAGTGTATTATTATTATTCTTATGATAAATACCATGCTGCTTTTAACTTCCTATGCTTTGTCTTAATGTCTAGAGTGATTGAAGTAATAAGTTAGATTTCTTTGAGCACCTGATGTGGCCAAAATTTGCCATTACCTCTGTGCTGCTAGGTTTATTAAGGCTGAGGGTGAGAGCTCCACTCAATAGTAGGGAACAGGACGTAAAGTAAAGTATCCTTGGATGGCCTATAGTCAAGAGAGCTGAGTCTTTATATGTTTAAATGTATTCTTGTAGACTAAAAGTAATATTTAGATCTGAGATATCATTAAAACATCATATGTTGTTCTTAATAAGTAAGTCTCTTGAAGTACTGAGAGAGTGACAGGCTGTGTTATTCCTAAAGTACTTGTGTGGTTTAAAGTGCTAAAGGTTAATCAGCGTGTGTGTGTCATTCATGGGGCACTGTTGTGGTTAGGGTCTGTGCGTATGCATATAGCTATGTATGTGTGTGTTCATCTTAAAGTGCAACAGTAGGCCAACCCGATAACGAACTTGACGAGTACACTTACTCTTGAGGGAAAACAGGTAAAGGGTAAGTAGAGGGAAATACTACAATAATACAATTGGTAATGGAAGAAGGAGAAATATCAACAGAGAAGACAACTTGTAAATTATTGACACTGACCAAATGAATGTAATATGTAAACTTTGCAAGCAGCACATTGAATACAAAGGGAATCAACACAAGCAACCTCTTTGAATGCATCAAGAGCAGCCACACTAACGTAGACAGCAAGTGTCTGCAAAGACAAGCAAGCAGCGTTACGCAAAACAGAAATGAACTTACAGCCACCAAGTCAGCCGCCATCAGGTACCTGTGTGACAAAAAGGCAAATCCATGAATGAAATTATGAACGCAGTAACACAGCACATTACTCAGTGAATGCCTTTCCATTCATATGGTGTATGAAGAGAGATTTGAAAACCTACTCAAAATACTAGGCTCCCAGGTATATAATGCCAACTCGTATTTACTTCACCAAAGCCTCGCTCCACTAAAATTTATGAAGAATGCAGGCAAAACGTCCACTCAGATATTAAACGAATTGGTTATTTTGCATTGTGGCAAGTGGCTGGGGGTGGTACCCAGCCAGGATGCCAGGAAGGACTAAAAGAGTGACTACGCCTCCTCCAGATCACGAGAGGGCAGCCGCCCTGGATGGTATGGGGACCACGGGAACACAGCTTGGAAGCTCAACCATGTAGGGGCCTGTGGTCACCGCCAGGGGGCTCCCAGATGCCTAGGGAGCCCTGGCCCTCAGCACTTCCGCCACACCCGGAAGTGCTGGGGGGAAGAAGACCCCAGGGGCATCCACATTGATTTTGTGCAATGATTTTATGTGATGTTTTTATGTCATGTTTTCTGTCACTCTTTAAATCGGCTGGACAGTTGGACAGCTGCTCTACAGGCTTTTAAATGTTCTGTGCAAGATGCAGATCACAAGGCACAGCGGCAGCAGCAGAGCAAAGAGGAGGTAAAAAAAAAACAGTATTTGTTTCCCATTGTATCACCGTTTAAGAAGGGATTTTGGAGGAGCGACCACGTCTCCTTGGGGTGCATTCAGCCCCCTTCTTCACAACATGAGCGGCAGAGACGCTAAGTGGCTGGAGAGTAGTGCAGGCCAGGGGGGTTGGTGAGCAAAGCGAGCAGGGGTTGAACCCCCTACTACTGTAAAAGCATTATATTAATAAGAACTGACAGCTAATAAACAAGTGCTTATAAACCTCATACTGATAGAGGAGAATTAACGCTTGTAAGGGGAATGCAGTTAGAGATATCTTTTCAAAAAGCACATGGCCTCTGTGCAACATCACTTTAAAATCTATGCAGTAACGTAATGGTCTCAAACTCCAGTCCTGGAAAGATGCAGTGGCTGCAAGTTTTCATCCATCCATCCATCCATTATCCAACCCACTATATCCAAACTATAGGGTCACGGGGGTCTGCTGGAGCCAATCCCAGCCAACACAGGGCACAAGGCTGTTAAAGCAAAGAAATGAAGCAATTCAGAGAAACAATGAAGAAATTCAGGGGAACAAATCTTAAATATAAAGTCAATTAAAATGAAAGGAAAAAGTAGTTAATTAGCAGCAAAATGTACTAATTAAGAAAAGGGTTCAAATGAAAACCTGCAGCCACTGGGGCCCTCCAGGACCGGAGTTTGAGACCACTGCAGTAATATGTCTGTATTCTTCACGTGCATTTTGTTTAAAAACAGTGCTCAACAAAATATGATTTTTCATGATTTCCTTTTATTTATAAATGTTTATTACAGTTGTATTTCAATCTTGTTGCTTATTTTGTAGGTATTGATGAGGTTAGAGAGGTAAGAGATAAGAAAAGAAATGCTGCAATGCTAATCAGCTACGCTCCCTTTAAAGATTCTCTGTTATTGATTTCAGATGAGCAGTCAGAGAGACTCAGGTTTGACTCGGCAGCAGGGAGACAAACAAACAACACAGAGTTAAAAGGCAGTGCAGAGCAATACTTCTGCATCAGATCATGAATGTTATGGGCAGGAAATTGTAGAAGGTGAGAGCTCAGGACCAGGAATGGGGGGTGTGAGGGGGGCAAGGAGCTGCTGCAGCAGATGCTAAGAGTGAAACAGCACACGCCACATCACCTGAAACAGCTTCTTATAGAAGCAAAAGTACGCTACTCTGTGAATTTCCCCCCATGCTTTACACTGTACATAATGTGGTATGCTTTGCCCTTTAAATGTCTTCTAAACAGTAAATATGCCATTTATTTCACTAAGGTGGCATAGCATTGATGTCATGTGTGTTTGTGGTTGAAATGGTTTCTCAAGTTCCATTTATTCATTAGAACTTTGTAAATGGAGCAGCTCATTGTGACCACAGCATGCAAACAAATCTTTCCTGTAAACAAAGGGGGCGTGGGGTGGGACAGTCACTGTGGCACTTGCAATTGGTGGGGTTTCCAGGGTTTTTGGAACAGTCATTGTGGCACTGGTGATTTGGGTCTGGCTCCCAGGGCTGAAGATGGGGCTTTGGTGGCTGAAAGAGCATTCTGTTTGTGTTTATTAACATTCATGTGATTTTCAACGTCACTTCTAAATATTGTGGTCTGGAAGTGGAAGCAGTGATAATGCAGTGATGGCCTGCAGTCTAAACCACATCAGTGGATGATGAAATCTAAAATGCGTACTGTCGTGGCCAAAAGTTTTGAGAATGACACAAGTATTAATTTTCACAACGTTTGCTGCTTCAGTGTTTTTAGATCTTTTTGTCAGATGTTTCTGTGGTGTACTGAAGTAGAATTACAAGCATTTCATAAGTTTCAAAGGCTTTCATTGACAATTCCTTGACATTTATGAAAAAAGTCAATATTTGCAGTGTTGGCCCTTCTTTGTCAAGACCTCTGCAATTCACCCTGGCAGGCTGTCTGTCTATCAACTTCTGGGTCAAATCCTGACTGATGGCAGCTGCTCATTCTTGCATAGTCAATGCATGGAGTTTGTCAGATTTGGTGGGTTTTTGTTTGTCCACCCGCCTCATGAGGATTTTCAGTGGGGTTAAGGTCTGGGGTGTTTCCTGGCCATGGACCCGAAATGTCAATGTTTTGTTTCCCGAGCCACTTAGTTGTCACTTTTGCCTTATGGCCCGGTGCTCCATCATTCTGGATTGTTCATTGTTGGTCACCAAACTGTTCTTGGATGGTTGGGAGAAGTTGCTCTTGGAGGATGTCTAGGTTGCATTCGTTATTCAAGACTTGGGATCATGGCACCACCAGTGCTTTGCTTGCTCAGGAATGGCAGGGCAGTAGGCAGGTGTGAGTGAGGCGAAGACTTTTGGAGGATGGCCTGGTGGGAGTCAAGAAGGGCAGCAGAGAAGACAAGGAAAATATCAGGGACAGACTGATATTCTGGGATTGGACTGCTGAGGACTGCTGGGATCAAGTCATTTTCTCTGATGAATCCCCTTTCTGGTTGTTTGGGGCATCAAAAAAAAAAAAGAAAAGGTGAGCGGCGCAACCAACATTCCTGTGTCATGCCAACAGTAAAGCATCCTAATACCATTCATTGGAAGGGGTTGCTTCTCAGCCAAGGCAATGGGCTCACTCACAATTTGTCCTAAGAACGCAGCCATGAATAAAGAATGGGACCAAAACATCCTCTGAGAGCAACTTCAAATGGGAACAAAACATCAAAATTTGGGGTCCATTGCCAGGAAACTCCCCAGACCTTTAATCCCATTGAAAACTTGTGGTGAATCTTCAAGAGGCGGTGGAAAAACAAAAACCCACCAATTCTGATTCTGTAAGAATTGGCAGCTGCCATCAGTCAGGATTGTCCCCAGAAGTTGATTGACAGCCTGCCAGGCCAAATTGCAGGGGTGCTGATAAAGAAAGAAGGGCCAACACTGCAAATATTGACTCTTTACATACTGTAAACCATGGAATTGTCAATAAAAGCCTTTGAAACTTTTGAAATGCTTGTAATTCTCCTTCAGTCTACCAGAGAAACATCTGACAAAAAGATCTAAAAACACTGAACCAGTAAACTTTGTGAAAACCAACACTTGGGTCAATCTCAAAACCTTTTGCCACGACTGTAACATACTCTAAATGGTCATATTGCAAAATATTGTGTTAAAATTGTATGTCTGAGTATTACAGATATTTTAAAAATCAGCTCTGAAATTAAATTAACCTTCTTAAAATGTCTCTTCAGATGTTCTTTTAATTTGTCCATTCTGGAGGGCCTAAAAACACTGCCACTACAAAAAGGACAATGGCACTAGAGGGAACACCTGTTTCATTAAAGTCAACAGTGGTACTGACTCTCCCAAATGAATTGTTATTTGTTTCTATAACAACAACAAAAAAGCAAGATGGATTTAACAACTTTAAATTCTGTATCTACATAGCACACACACATTAACAACTGTTTTAATCAAGCAATAAAAATTGAATTATTTAGTTAATTTTACAATGAGAATTATCACAAAGCAGCTTTCAATATTTCCAGACCTTAAACCCAGAGGAAAAAAAAAACTTGGTGTCAGCACCAGGGGTTTCATGTATAAAAGGTGCATACGCACAAAAATGTTGCATACGCCCGTTTCCACTCTCACGTCACGATGTATAAAACCTAAACTTGTTGTAAAGCCACGCACATATTCACGCCAGGTCAATCCCTGGCGTATGCAAGTTCTCCGCTCGGTTTTACAAACCGGCAGCACCCAGCGTCAAAGCAGTGCTTTTGTTTATGTGTGGTTTCCCTTTCTTTTTTAGATCCACATCCCTGACGCAGCTTTATCAAATACACTGAAATTAACCGCATATCATTTATTAGTTTAAGGCATCTGATTGTAATTAGCTTGTAACAATATAATGGTCCACGGAATGGCCAAACTACTCCAAATACCATAGCTGCTTTAGCGTTGTTACTGTCAATGCACCAATCAGAGTATTTATATCACTGTATCTGAGTGTGAAATCACAGCTCTACAGCAGCTGATCAGAAAGAGAATTATCGGTATACAGCATCAAGCACACACTGCCTCAGCCATGCACACAATCTATTTGAACTTCTTCCATACAGCATACGCTTCAGATCCTTTCCTGTACGGACCTCGTGGTTCATAAACAGTTTCATCCCAAGAACTCTAAATGCACTCAAGAGCTCCTTGTAGAACTGTTTGTACTTATAAGTACAATTACCTCACTGTAAGCTTGTGATACAGTTATAATATTACACAACCTGAGCCACTTTATAAAGCGCATATTTACATATGATGACGATATCATTTTTAAGATGAAATGCAGTAAAATATGTTTATTACATTATACAGATAAAATGTTAATATCATTTAAATAATCTATATTGTTAACTAGCAAAATACCCGCGATTCGCAGCGGAGAAGAAGTGTGTTAAAGAAGTTATGAAAAAGAAAAGGAAACATTTTAAAAATAACGTAACATTTGCTTTCTATTCATTTGCATAAGCACAGTCCTTCACCAGCAATTATTTAATGTTAGCTCAGACCCGGCACTTAAAAGTTTCTGTCGCACTTTTGCTGAGTTTGTGCCAAAAGCTATTCTATCCCTGACCATCACATTTTCGTTTGCATAAGCACAGTCCTTCACCAGCAATTTTAAATTAGGTACAAAGTGATCAAAAGTCTCATTTATACCCTGCGTCCTCTCATTAAACTTGTATCTCGCGAATATCATATTCGTCTTTGGCATGACAAACGCCAGCGGCAGCGTGTCTATGAACTTAATTTAAAGTTAAGCTTTACACCTTGCTTTCCTATTCGTTTGCATAAGCACAGTCCTTCACCCGCAAGTTTAACTCCATTACAGCAATTTTAACTCCGTTACAAAGTGATCCAAAGTATCGTTTACACCTCGTGTCTTCTCATTAAACTTGTATCTCACGAATATTGTATTCGTCGTAGGCATGACAAATGCCAGCGGCAGCATGTCTATGAACTTAATTTAAACTTATGGTTTACACCGTGCTTTGTTTCCGCAGTAGCTGCACTTATGAATATGCTTGTATGCGTCACTCGCTTCATATTCTTTTGTTGCCTTCTCAATTGTGTAATGCGTTTTTTGTTTAGCGCTCTTTGGAGCTCTTCCTTGTACTCTATGTACTGCATTCACAGTCAGTTCACGTGAGCCGCTCTCTTGTGTGATCTTGCGATGTCCACGGCTTTATTTAATGTTAGCTAAGACCCGGCACTTAAAAGTTTCTCTTGCACTTTCAATGAGTTTGTGCCAAACGCTAGACCATCTTATCTTTGTTTGCATAAGCACAGTCCTTCACCTGCAAATATTTACCTTATATGGGCAGGCACTCAATTACGTGGGAGGCGTGATGATGCGGGACGCAACTCCGCCTCACACGGCAACCGAGCTGCAGGCTATGGCCGTATATATGGTCGAAAGTAGGTTCCAGTTATGACCGTTACGCATAGAATTTCGAAATGAAACCTGCCTAACTTTTGTAAGTAAGCTGTAAGGAATGAGCCTGCCAAATTTCAGCCTTCCACCTATACGGGAGGTTGGAGAATTAGTGGTGAGTCAGTGAGTGAGTCAGTGAGTGAGTGAGTGAGTCAGTCAGGGCTTTGCCTTTTATTAGTATAGATAATTAAACATGTGAGGACACGGTGCCACAGTGCTAGCGAGGAACCTGCGCTCTGTTCACGGATTGTTCCTGCCTCGCACTGTATTCTTGCTGGGGCTGGCGTGACACTGGATGGATAAATAGATAGAATAATTAAACATGTACTACAAAGATATTTCAATGTTCCTTAAAAGTTTTGAAGAATTGGTGTTCTCAGCTTACAGATGGCTTAATGTCTATTACAGAGCTAATTGTGTGGCGATTGGGAACTTGGAGAAAGAAAAGGAAGGACAGAAATTGGAGGTTATTACGTTTGAAAGAGACACTACTGCTGCAATAAATTATTTCATCAAAGGTCACGCACGGTGAAGCAATCAACTTGTGGGAGGCAGGAACAATCTCTGGAAGGTGCGCCAGCTCATCACTATCACTGAGCCACCATTTTCTCATGTTTAATAACGTGCTTTAACTCCTATCATCATGAAAATGATATCACATATACATCTCAGTATTTTAATTATTCAGAGAACTGTTATATCACGAATGTAATGGATTCTGTGTCCTGTCGGAGGAAGAGAAAGCCTGTTTATGAAGCACGTGGTGATTTACACACATAAAGCACATAGTGGAACACACACAAAACAAAGCATTTAACGTGCTACTTTAGTTACGATGTTTTTTTGTGAAACTAGTAAATTAAATGATTTTAAGATGAAGTTTATGATGTTCTACTTTAATGACAAAATAAACTATGTGATTAAAGTGGAAATTTCAAGATTAAAGTTGACATTTTATGCTTTTTCCCCACTGTGTGCCTATGTTTTTTTCTCTGTACCCTAATAAACTTTCATATGCCACTCAGACGGTGGGCTACGACACTTCTTTTCATGGCGACTTTGATATGTGACAACTTCTTTTTATTTCGGGCACCGTGTGACTTTGTGAACTTGAGCTTTCGAGTTTCTCTGCCACTCTATGTCACTCGATCAACTTCCTTTTGTTGTTTATACCATTGTTAAAACCAAACAAATAGCACGTTTTTCTTTGCCTCCAATTGGTATTCACTGAAATTCTTCTATTTCCCACCATGCATTTGCCATTGCCTTTTCACAAAACACTGAGCTTAAGGGCTATTTATATTGATTTGCATATTCAAAGAGACGCAATTTTGGGAGGAGATGAGTAGTGGCAGCAGGCGCTTGCACATGCATTACTTCTCACACTGACCAGGACTTATGGAGTGGAAGAACATGGAACTTGGCATAAGCACAGATTTATGCATGTGGATTTTTTTGTGCGTACACATATTTCTGCTTTTGTCCGTACGCCTTGTTTTAGTGTGAATTCTACACACGCCATTATGCATGAGGCCCCAGGTCATTATTGAACAAAAAATAAATAAATCCAGCAGCCACCACTCCAGGAGCCAGAGTCAGGTGGGAGAAGACGAAGCTCGTCAGAAGGAGTGGAGGCGAGAAAAGAAGAGGAAGAAGAGAGTTGTATTGTGCCTGGTGACTGTGTTGTGCTTGGGGGAAATGGGGGAAGGCGTTTCCCAAGAGGAAAAATAAAAATAAAAACGTGTGTGCCTTTGAACTTGTGGCCCACGTCTGTCTGCATCAGGTTTGGGCAGCAGTGTGACCCCTGGTGATTCACAACCTACATGGCAAAGACACACAGGCACTGAAAGGTGCCATGGCAGGGGATCAAGAGACTTAGCAATAGGCCATAAAATGTTTTTTTCAGCAAATCAAGTGGACCCAACACTTCTGAATACTTCTGTTATGAACTGTGTATCACTTCCACAAAGGTAGGTGAATTTAAATCCACTGAGGCAGTCAAACTGGATAAAATCTGATGCAATTGTACTCACTCACTCTGTTGTTTTCATTGCTTGTGAATGAAATTGTATGCCCTTCACAGCACCCTCCATAATGTTTGGGACAAACGCACATTTTTCCTTGATTTCCCCCTCTGCTTAACAGTTTAAAATTATAAATCAAACAATTCAGAGGTGATTAAAGTGCTCATTGCAGTCTTTAATTTAAGGGGATTTTCAGACATTTCAGTCACACTATGCAGAAATGACAACACTTTTTCTACATTGTCCCCACAATAAATTGCTTGATTTATAATTTTAAACTGTAGACCAGAGGATGGAAAAAAATCAAGGAAAAATGTGTCTTGATCATAAACATTATGGAGGACACTGTATGTGACTTAGCTAGAGTTGAGGGGGCTTTAAATATAGACGTGCACATGGATACCTTTAGTAAATCCCTTACTACTCTTCTAAACTCCGTAGGGTTTTGTGGGGTGATAAGTAATCGGAACATTAACAAATATACACTGGACTAGCAAAATACCCGCACTTCGCAGCGGAGAAGTAGTGTGTTAAAGAAGTAATGAAAAAGAAAAGGAAACATTTTAATAATAACGTAACATGGTTGACATTGTCATTGTCATGAGTGTTGCTGTCATATATATATATATATCTATACTAATAAAAGGCAAAGCCCTCACTGACTGACTGACTGACTGACTGACTCATCACTAATTCTCCAACTTCCCGTGTAGGTAGAAGGCTGAACTTTGGCAGGCTTATTCCTTACAGCTCACTTACAAAAGTTGGGCAGGTTTCATTTCGAAATTCTACGCGTAATGGTCATAACTGGAAGCTGTTTTTCTTTATTTACTGTAATGGAGATGAGCGCGAAAGCCTTGGGGACGGAGTTTCGTGTGACATCATCACGCCTCCCACGTAATCACGCAGTACATAGAAAACCAGGAAGCGCTTCAAAAATCGCTGAAGAAAACATACATTATATAATTGAGAAGGCAGCGAAACAATAAGAAGCGAGCGAGTGACATATACAACCATATTCATGAGTTCTGCTACTTCGGAAACAAAGCACGATGTAAACCTACACTTTAAATTAAGTTCATAGACAGGCTGCCGCTGGCGTTTGTAATTTAGTGCCTGCCCATATAAGGCCGTCCGTCAGCGGCAATCCAATAGAAACACTGCCACTAAATATTCATGGGTGAAGGACTGTGCTTATCCAGAGGAAGATGAGATGGTCGGGGTGGTGTTTGGCACAAACTCAGCGAAACTGCGAGAGAAAGTTTTAAGTGCCGGGTCTTAACTGACATTACATACAGCCATGGACATAACACGAGATGGCACCAGCACAGCTGGGAACCTTCGATGCAAGAACACCAAGCGGCTCACGTGAACTGACGCAGTGCACAGACAAAAAGCAACAGTTCCAAAGAGCGCTGAACAAAAACCGAATTACACAATTGAAAAGGCAGCAAAAAAATATGAAGCGTCTGATACATACAAGATAAGTATGTAATAAGTACAGCTACTGCAGAAACAAAGCACACGGTGGAAAAAGTGAATGTCCCGCTAAAGGAAGACAGTGTAAAAAAAAAACCCATGCATGCAGTGTGTCAGGTCTCAGATAAAGAAGAAGACGAGCTGTTTATTGATGCAGTAAGAAACGAATCGATAAATGAAACCTCTTATCTTTAAAACGATTGACAAACACGGAATGTAACTTGAACACAACACATCGTACAAATACGACCCTGATTGAAACAAATAATGATAATCGAATCCTTGATGACAGCAACACTCAATAACACTCACAAAACAATTACTGTATATTGACAATCATGTTACGTTATTTTTAAAATGTTCCCTTTTCTTTTTCATAGCTTCTTTAACACACTACGTCTCCGCTGCGAATATATATATATACCCCGATCTACATACTCTCAAATAGATAAGCTACACACCGTGGCGCAATTGTAGAGGCTTTGCCTCTATCGCCTACATCCGAGGTTCGATTCCCAAGAGTGGATGTACTGAGTATGTATGCGCGCTTCTTGGTTCATTTTAACCTCGCATCTCCTTGGTTTGAGACGTATAAAAAAATATGCGGTTAACGCAGAATCATGTTACGTTATTTTTAAAATCTTACCTTTTCTTAGCACAAGCACAGCTGAGAAGCTTCGATGCATGTGCTCCATAACAAAAAATAACGCATTTAATCACACTTTCAATTCCAAGCAAAGGGGAACTTTTGTCAATGCATGATTTCCTGGTACATCGATTACACTGATGCACACATCACAGCTACAAAAATGTTACAGTCGGAATGAAGCGCGTTCCTACGACTGATCGGAGGAAAATTTCATTTCAAAAAACTACCCAAGCGAAGCCTTGATAAAAGCATGGTTTTGTGCACAGTGAAAAGCAAGCAAAATTAGATGCATTACAGAAAGCGGACTTTGTGGCTCTTACTGGGGATCATTGGACTTCCGTGACCGTTAGTAATTCTAATTACATCTAATTACAAAATGTTCAATGATCACACTGTTTTAGCCTAATGTACAAAATAATTTTGGCTAAGGTTACTCAGAGTTTAAAGATTAAGTTGGTCAAATTACCTTTTATGTTTCTGACTTATTTTTTTAAGAAGAAAAACTGCACTTTATGTTGAAATTTTGGTTATTATTATTTAAAGACAATACCATTCTGAAAATGTACTTAAAGTACTTAAACTACCACTTTATTTTTAAGTCTGCCCAATTTTAACCAGGGATGATATTTTTGTTTCTGTTTTGAATTCAAATGCAGTTTAAAAGCATTTTTTTTTTCAGAAATTAAAAGAGCTTGAGTTTACAATATTCATGTCCATGTCTATTATTTGATTCTGTCGCCCACTAAAGCCCTTTTAAATTAAAAAAACACATTTGCGATTTGGGGCAAATTTACGTGTGCGATTACATACGATTAATCAAGATTCATTATTACACAGCCTCTAATTAATTGGATTAATTTTTTTAATCGAGTCCCACCCCTAATATA
>JANRMT010028174.1:5379570-5398543 GCA_026402145.1 Polypterus bichir lapradei
ATGAATATTGTAAACTCAAGCTCTTTTAATTTCTGAAAAAAAAAATGCTTTTAAACTGCATTTGAATTCAAAACAGAAACAAAAATATCATCCCTGGTTAAAATTGGGCAGACTTAAAAATAAAGTGGTAGTTTAAGTACTTTAAGTACATTTTCAGAATGGTATTGTCTTTAAATAATAAGAAAAATTTTAACATAAAGTGCAGTTTTCATCTTTTCATCCAAAAATAAGGCAGAAACATAAAAGTTAATTTGACCAGCTTCACCTTTAAACTCTGAGTAACCTTAGCCAAAATTATTTTGTACATTAGGCTAAAACAGTGTGATCATTGAACATTTTGTAATTATATGTAATTAAAATTACTAACGGTCATGAAAGTCCAATGATCCCTAATAAGAGCCACAAAGTCCACGTTCTGTAATGCATCTAATTTTGCTTGCTTTTCAGTGTCATAAAGCTGTTGAATTTTACTTGAAATAGTCTCTCGGCACGGCAGTTGAAAAGTTGGATCACCTGACGCTAACCGTAGCACATTTTCTAACCCCCTATCTTCCACCACTGTTAGTGGTCTACAGTCCAAAGCAATCCATTTTGCGAGAGAATTTGTAAGTTTGACCAATGTTGACTTACTAATTTTGGTCCTGAAGCCAGTCATTTCATCAGTTTTGGGCTGCCGACACCTTTTGTTGGTACTCAAACCCGTACTGCAAGTGTTAACAGCATACACAGTTTTTGTGTTCGCTGTAACATGTTTTGCATTTAGATGGTACCATAAGGTTGAAGTGCCTCGGTGTTATGCAAACTCCTTTTTCCACAGTTTGCACAAAACCATGCTTTTATTAAGGCTTCCGTCGGGTAGTCTTTTGAAATGAAATTTTCCTCCAATCAGTCGTAGTCGCTTTCTTCCGACTGTTACATTTTTGTAGCTCTGATGTGTGTATCAATGTAATCGGTGTACCAGGAAATCATGCATTGACAGAAGTTCCCCTTTGCTTGGAATGGAAAGTGTGATTAAATGCATTATTTTTTAACGTGTTATGGAGCACATGCATCGAGGCTTCTCAGCTGTGCTTGTGCTAAGAAAAGGAAACATTTTAAAAATAACGTAACACGATTGTCAATGTAACCTTTTCTAAGTAGTGCCTGGAGGATTCAGAAAGTGGAGAAACTCTAGAGACAGCGTGTGTATTACTTTGTGGATTTTTCTGTGAGTATTTGGTGGCAGTGTGACAAAGTTGGTTCCGCAAGACTGTGTTAGTTGTGGAGCTCAGCTCAGAGCGAAATGAGGTGAATGGGAGGGCAGATGATGACATGACTCTCCCACCCGCCTTAACTGTCAATCCCCCCCACAAACACAGTCTAACCATCAATGTTAACTTAGTTACAAAGTGATCAAAACTCTCGTTTATATCCTGCGTCCTCTCATTAAACTTGTACCCCGCATTACCCGTGGGCATGACAAACGCCAGCGGCAGCCTGTCTATGAACTTAATTTAAACTTACGGTTTACACCGTGCTTTGTTTCCGAAGTAGCAGCACTCATGAATATGGTTGTATGTGTCACTCGCTCGCTTCTTATTGTTTCGCTGCCTTCTCAATTATATAATGCATGTTTTCTTCAGCGCTTTTTGGAGCTCTTCCTTGTTTTCTACGTACTGCGTTGACAGTCAGTTCACTTGATTACGTGGGAGGCGTGATGATGTCACACGAAACTCCGCCCCCCACGGCCATCGAGCTCAACTCCATTACAGTATATGGAGAAAAATAGCTTCCAGTTATGACCATTAGGCGTAGAATTTCGAAATGAAAACTGCCCAACTTTTGTAAGTAAGCTGTAAGGAATGAGCCTGCCAAATTTCAGCCTTCCACCCACACGGGAAGTTGGAGAATTAGTGATGAGTCAGTCAGTCAGTCAGTCAGTCAGTGAGGGCTTTGCCTTTTATTAGTATAGATCTAACTATTTCTTAAGGAGTTGAGATTTAAATATATTACATATATGCTGTAACTATTACTCCTCTAAATCAAATTCTCTAATCACTATTTATGTTTGACTTGTTCATTCTCTTACCTTACAGAATAAATCAAAAACAGTACGGCATAAAGATTGCAATATCCATCCATTTTTCTAAACCTGAGCAGGGTCTCATGGAAGCAGGAGCTTATCCCAGCAATCATATTACAAAAGGCAGGAGCAATCCCTAGATAGGACACCAGGGCATCACACACACTCGCACAAAAAACACACATCAAGAGCAAATTTTGCATCGCCAACTCAACTAACTCGTACGACTGTGGGGGGAAACTGGAGCACCTGCAAGGAGCTCATATGGACATGGGGAGAACATGCAAAATCCACACTGGAAGGATCCAGTATGTGAACCCTGGTCTCCTAACTGCCACCGCACCACCACAAATGCATAGAACTGCTTATATACAATGTGACACTAGAGGGTGCTGTCGCTCCTCAAACCCCACAGATAAACTTCCAGACTCCAGGTAAAAGCACTAGAAATATTTAAATTTCTTCTCTTTTTGTTATAATGTGCTTTTCAAGCACCTCCACCACCACAACACACAATAAATCAATAATTACAATACAATAAATATCCTCCTCTCCTCCCAGCAGCTCTGTCACACTCCCTCCCATCTCCGGCTCTACTTGCTGGGTCTTCACCAGTCCTTTAAATGGACCTTGACCTGGAAGTGCTTCTGTCCATGTGATTCAATGGCACTTCCGGGTCAGATGAAGACTTGTATTTTTTTTTCAGCCCGGAAGTACTTCTGTTCTTCCATCCCGTGACTTGGGAGTACTTCCGGGCTACAGGGAAAATAAAAATCCCTGCGTCTCCCTGCAGCATCACACAGTGGCACCCATGGTTCCCAGCAGGATTGTGAAGCCAAACTCCATTTCCCATGATGCCCTGTGGGTATCCAGGGCACCTCTATGCTGCCGGGAAGACGCCATCTAGCGTCCTGGATGTGTCGGCCGGGGTGAGCTGCCGACCATCCAACACAACAGTCATGTGAAAAAGAAAGTACACCCTCTTACAGTTCTATGGTTTTACGTATCAGGACATAATTAAAAAGTCTTACCAGGCTCTAAAGTTATTTAAATCTAACCTCTGGGGTAAAGCAACACACAACAGATGAGAACCCCATGCCAACACTGCACCACCATGCCATCCAAGATTGCAATACTATGTCAAAATTAGTGAATATTCAGAAAAGTTCAGCTGACATCTTGTAATAATTGATCTTTGAAAGAGGCCTTGAATACACAACAGTCTCATTAAAACACATAGAAACTCTGCCTGGTATAATAAGAGCACCTAAATTCACAAATTACTGAAGGGCCTGTACAGATAGAGTTAAAAGGTCTAAAGAACCATTAATGCCTGCAGTGAGTACTACTTCAGATTAACAGATGAAAAGAGAGATAATAATCCTGTACCATTCAGCAAGGTCTTTAATTTGACAAGGAAGGAAGTTCACGTGGACTGGCTGCCGAAATGAGGTGATCTTGTGATGTTTCTGCAGGATGTTGATGTAGCTATAAAAACTATGAAGCGAAAATATAAATATTATGCAAAGTATAAATGATAGCAATGCATAATAAATAATATGTAATAATGCAGGGAAAGCAGGATGACTGCGAGATTCAAAGTTGTACGTCAGGGCTGCATAACCCTATAGAGCAGATCTCAGCATGGCACTGGTCACATGTCATATGCCTAAATACACATATAATCAAACAGTGGCTTATTCTGAATGTATGGACTGTGCTACATGGCACCATCCCAGTTTAGTTGCTGTTTTGATGACTTGAAAGGTCCACAGATGCAGTGGACACATTTTAAAGTTTTTCATGCAAATAAATTCAGACTGTGCTGCGTTATTAGGTTTTCCAAAATGCTTTGTACAAGGAAAATAAAGGATGTTTTATTGTCACTGTCAGAGCTATTAGCATATGTATGTTCAAGTGTTTTACAAGAATTTCACATGTCTGAAGGATGCTATATGTATGCCTCCAGACTTGTTGGTGAACCACTTCCCAAACCCCCACCCCCCCCCCCCCCCCCCGAAAACCAGTCATACACCTAAATCACACTGAACAGCTGTAAAGGAGAATGGGGAGCAGAGTGGAAAAGGCAGAGGGCAAGTAAGATAACCTTATTTGATTTCCTCATTATTTATAGTTATTGTAACACGTTACAAATACAAGGAATGAATTAAATAGTATAGTTGTACTTATGACTGGTGGTGGAAAGATTACTAAAAAATGTAACTGGTACAGTTACTTAAATAAAAAATATACTTAAGTAAAAATCTTAAACATGGCAAGTACTCGAGTAAAAAGCAGCTGTGAACACTAGAGGGCACTGTTGCTCCTCAAACCACTGGTGTCAAACTCCGGTGGTCCTGGAGGGCCGCAGTGGCTGCCGTTTTCACTGCTAATTAACTCCTTTTCCTTTTATTTTAATAGTCCTGTGTTTAAGGATTCAGTCCTCTGAATTGATTCTTTTCTTCATTCAATGACAGCCAAACAGAAATGAGACGTGAAATGAGCCAAAAGATGACCAACTAAATTGGGGCTTCAAACTCCAACCGATTACACTCCAAACCAGTCTCTTAATCATAAGCCAATTCTTGTTGATAATTAAACCTGTTATTTAATTCCACAGCTTGTTGCTGCTCTCATTCTGCCTCAGCAGACATTTCCAAAACCGATGCTTTTCTGTTTTTTTCAAAGAACACCGTTAAAATGTTTTGCTGAGCTGAGAGATCAACCTTACTGCGACCAACATCTTTCTTTATTTTCAGATATTGTTTGATGGGCACATGGGAGCTGGTCATGGCTTGTTTCATGTCTTATTATTGTTTGACTGCTAATTAAGGGCTTTAAAAACCTCTTGGGCACGGCCATCAGCAGTGTGTCTGTCTGCGGAGAGAGTGACGACCTCGTCGAGAGGTTTACTTACCTTGTCAGTGACATTCATGTGTCTGGTGACTCTTCCTATGAAGTCAGTAGACCGATTGGGAGAGCATGGTTGGGTCATGAGGTTTCTGGAAAGGGGTGTGTGGCGCTCCTGATATCAGTCCAAAAGGACAAAGGTCCAAGTCTTTAGAGTCCTGGTGCTTCCTGTCTTGTTATATTGTTGTGAGACATGGACGCTATCCAGTGACCTGAGACGAAGACTGGACTCCTTTGGTACTGTGTCTGTCTCTCTGGAGAATCCTTGGGTACTGTTGGTTTGACTTTGTGTTGCTCATGGAGTCCTGAATGAGGCACATTAGCTGCATTAATAATAATAATAATAATAATAATAATAATAATAAATTTTATTTATATAGTGCCTTTCCCATGCTCAAGGCACTTACAGAATATAAGAAATAACAGCAGGGTATACAGTATATAGCATTGTACAAAGCAAATAAATAAATAAAGAAGATTAAGATAGTAAGCTCAGAGAGAGCCTAACAGACAACATAATTGATGGTCTCGCACACACACATACAGGTTACATGAGCATCTTGACAGAGAGGTAAACTGAGAGAAGGGTAATATAGTCAAGTAGAGCTAAAGGCCTTCCTGAACAGATGAATTTTGAGTTGTTTTTTCAAAGAATTCATGGAGTCAGCTGACCTGATTAATTTCGGTAGGTCTTTCCAGAGTCTGGGTGCTATACAGCTGAAGGCCCTGCTGTCACCCATGAGTGTCGATTAGTGTGGGGCACAACAAGATTACCAGAATCAGAGGACCTTAGTGGGCGGACAGGCACATAGTGATGGAGAAGGTCACTGATGTAGTTTGGTGCGAGGTTATTTAAGGCTTTGTAGGTTACTAGTAGGATTTTATATTCAATCCTGCAAGACACAGGGAGCCAGTGAAGGTGAAGCAGGATGGCTGTGATGTGCTCGCTGCTGCTGGTTCGAGTCAGAACTGTTACAGCAGAGTTTTGAATAAGCTGGAGCTGTGATATAAGATTAGAAGGGGCACCTGCCAGCAGCAAGTTACAATAATCAATGCGGGATGTGATAAAAGCAGGGACAAGTTTCTCAGCGTTAGAGAAGGAGAGGAAGGAGCGAACACGGGATACGTGACGGAGGTGAAAGTAAGAAAGTTTCTTAATGTGATTTATGTGGGCGGAGTAAGAAAGGGAGGAATCACAAATGACACCAAGATTCTTTACAGTAGAGGCAGGTCTGATGAGATCACCGTCAAGATGGACTGGGAAGGAGCTCATTTTATTAAGTTGTACTTTAGTCCCAATTTGCAGGAGTTCAGTTTTGTTGGAATTTAATTTTAAAGAGTTCTGCTCCATCCAGTTTTTAATTTCACTGAGGCAGGTTGTGAGCTGAGAAAGCTCTGATGAAGTTGAATATCATCTGCAGAAAAATGATAACCCAGTCCATAGCTACGAATAATATGGCCAAGGGGAAGTATATAAATACAGAATAGAAGAGAGGCAAGGACAGAGCCCTGACTGACTGGCACTGTGCTGGACCTGCTGTTGCCAAGACTAACAAACTCTTGCTTATCAGTCAGATAGGACCTGAACCATTGGAGGGCAGTGCCAGAGATACCCAGCATGTTCTCCATTCTGGACGGTAGAATGTCATGTCTGACATGAGTGTCAAATGCTGCACCGAGGTCTAACAGAATTAATATGCTGTGCTGCGCCCTGTGAGGGAGCGTCAGTTACGGCATTACGGCTATATGGCGCATTTCCCCAAGGGTGGTCCGGCTCGTAAGATCCCCATTGTTGGGGACCCGAGTGGCTGGACCAGGCCAAGGGGTCACCTATGTAACACCTGGCTGCAGCAGATAAGGGGTCATTTCTGGAGGGTGGGACTGGACCGCTTGTCTGCCTGGGGGGTTGCCAACTGGGATCCCAAGCTGTTTCGTCGTGTAGTGGCTCAAGCAATTTAATTACTTTAGAAAAATCAAAAAATCCTAAATTAGTAAACATCCTCAAATATGTGCTTTGGAAAGCATACACGTAGCAATACAATAGACTTTAATTATCAAAAATTATATTCATAAGATATATACACATACAGTGCATCCAGAAAGTATTCACAGCGCATCACTTTTTCCACATTTTGTTATGTTACAGCCTTATTCCAAAATGGATTAAATTCATTTTTTTCCTCAAAGTTCTACACACAACACCCCATAATGACAACATGAAAAAAGTTTACTTGAGGTTTTTGCAAATTTATTAAAAATAAAAAAACTGAGAAAGCACATGTACATAAGTATTCGCAGCCTTTGCCATGAAGCTCCAAATTGAGCTCAGGTGCATCCTGTTTCCCCTGATCATCCTTTAGATGTTTCTACAGCTTCATTGGAGTCCACCTGTGGTAAATTCAGTTGATTGGACAGGATTTGGAAAGGCACACACCTGTCTATAGAAGGTCCCACAGTTGACAGTTCATGTCAGAGCACAAACCAAGCATGAAGTCAAAGGAATTGTCTGTAGACCTCCGAGACAGGATTGTCTCGAGGCACAAATCTGGGGAAGGTTACAGAAACATTTCTGCTGCTTTGAAGGTCCCAATGAGCACAGTGGCCTCCATCATCTGTAAGTGGAAGAAGTTCAAAACTACCAGGACTCTTCCTAGAGCTGGCCGGCCATCTAAACAAAGCGATCGGGGAAGAAGGGCCTTAGTCAGGGAGGTGACCAAGAACCCGATGGTCACTCTGTCAGAGCTCCAGAGGTCCTCCAGAAGGACAACCATCTCTGCAGCAATCCACCAATCAGGCCTGTATGGTAGAGTGGCCAGACGGAAGCCACTCCTTAGTAAAAGGCACATGGCAGCCTGCCTGGAGTTTGCCAAAAGGCGTCTGAAGGACTCTCAGACCATGAGAAACAAAATTCTCTGGTCTGATGAGACAAAGATTGAACTCTTTGGTGTGAATGCCAGGCGTCACGTTTGGTGGAAACCAGGCACCGCTCATCACCAGGCCAATACCATCCCTACAGTGAAGCATGGTGGTGGCAGCATCATGCTGTGGGGGGCAGGAACTGGGAGACTAGTCAGGATAAAGAGAAAGATGACTGCAGCAATGTACAGAGACATCCTGGATGAAAACCTGCTCCAGAGCGCTCTTGACCTCAGACTGGGGCGACGGTTCATCTTTCAGCAGGACAACGACCCTAAGCACACAGCCAAGATATCAAAGGGGTGGCTTCAGGACAACTCTGTGAATGTCCTTGAGTGGCCCAGCCAGAGCCCAGACTTGAACATCTCTGGAGAGATCTTCCAATGGCTGTGCACTGACGCTTCCCATCCAACCTGATGGAGCTTGAGAGGTGCTGCAAAGAGGAATGGGTGAGACTGGCCAAGGATAGGTGTGCCAAGCTTGGGGCATCATATTCAAAAAGACTTGAGGCTGGAATTGCTGCCAAAGGTGAATCGACAAAGTATTGAGCAAAGGCTGTGAATACTTATGGACATGGGATTTCTCAGTTTTTTTATTTTTAATAAATTTGCAAAAACCTCAAGTAAACTTTTTTCACGTTGTCATTATGGGGTGTTGTGTGTAGAATTCTGAGGAAAAAAATGAATTGAATCCATTTTGGAATAAGGTTGTAACACAACAAAATGTGGAAAAAGTGATGTACTCAGAAAAATGAAGTACAATTAGCAAGATGCAATGCTGTTTCTTACCAGTCTTACACACAGAGAAATAATCAAATCAGACCAAAGCCTTGTATTTGGGCTGTGTTACGTATTGCAGCACAGAGCATTCAATAGCTGGGATTGTTGAACTTCACAAATGTTGGTGAGTTACCGTGGAGCATACAGTTAGTAGTTTTTGACTCTTTCACTGTAAATACACTAAACAACCTTCCTTTTTAATAACGCCTTTTAAATACCACCATGGCTACATAAATCCACTTCTGTTTGGCTATCAAAGTTTTACTGTAGTACATTTCAATTACCAACAACTATGATTTTTGTCATCCACAGAGTATTATTTTAAACATGACAGTAGTTTAAAGAAATTAATTTACTTGCATGTCTTTTTGTAAGCTTGAGGAGGAGTTCATATGTCCATAGAGTTAACATTGCATAGAGGAGCTGCTTTGTTTGATGGCCTTAACAATGAACGCCATTACTAAGTGTGTCCAGGTATGACCTGCCTCTACATTGACAGCTTTACACGGCATCCTCCATCTCACTGGTATCTCCACGTGCAATAAACAAAGCACACAGTCAGCTCTTGGCCAATACACTAGGCCGACAAAGCACAATCTACTGAGATTAGGGTGCTAACAAACAATATGCGAAAAAGTGACGTGTCTATTTTGTGAAGTCTTACCCTGTAAAAATGTTCTTTTTCGTAAAAATAATACTTGAAAAAAATTAAGATGAATATATCAACATTTACTGGTGGCACAATGCTTCTGAAGTCATCAGTATTTATTGTAAAATCCCCTTTTCATGTAACTATTATGCTTGTTATTGACAGGTGTATTAAATTTTAAAATAAATTTGTATTGTTTTTATCTATGCCTAGTTTGTTTTTCTATGCCTGGTGTTTACATTTGTTGCTGTAACACTTGTGTAAAAAATTTTTATATGTTCATACAGACAGAGTTCATTCACAGTTCCCAAAGTTAAAGGTTAATAACTTGTGTGATTCCAGTATTTTATCAGTAACAGGCATACATACTCCTTGCGAGTGATAATAGAGGATCTGTGAGACAACAAGAAGAAAATGTTACAGTGCTGTTAGGCTGTTTGCATAGCGTAGTCCTATAAACCGGATGGGATTATTTCTTATTTCTATCTGCATCTTTAGATTGCTGCAAAGCTGTACCAAAATTATAAACTTACTGAGTCCGATTTACTCAACACTGTTATATTTGCATAACAGGTAAAGGTGAAGGATTTAAGCAAGATGACATCAGTTGTAGATAAAAAGTCAAGGCAATTACGACACAATGCATGGCTTATAGGAGGACTCTCTTTGACCATTACTGGCTGTAAGCTACTTTCTAACAGACAAGTGCTAAGTCCATTTTTTCATTTGCATACTGTTGAGAAGAAAACAGTCCAGGATAGTGCTGCTGCAACAACAAAAGAGGTCATCTAGTTCTGGCAGAAGGCACGAATCCCTATGAAAAAAGAGTACAATATAATAAACAAAATCAAACAGCAGCACATGAAATGGAAAGGTCTGCAGAAAGTCGAAACCCTGAAGATCAGCAGTTCAACATGTTTGTGGTGAAGGTGTATATCAAAGCGTGGTACCCCTGTACCTCCCCAGCGTCAGCTCTACGAAATTACCTCCAGCTACAGAAAGCCCTGGGGCCTCATGTATAACGCCGTGCGTAGAATTCACACTATAACATGGCATACGAACAAAAGCAGGAATGTGCTTACGCACAAAAAAATCCAGATGCATAAATCTGTGCGAACGCCAACATCTGCGTTCTTCTGGTACATAAATCCTGGTCAGCGTGAAAAGTAACGCACGTGCACGCGCCTGCTGCCCCACCTCAACTCCTCCCAGAATTACGCCTCTTTGAATATGCAAATCAATATAAATAGCCCTTAAGCTCAGCCTTCTGTGAAAAGACAATGGCAAAAGCATGGGGGAAATAGAAGTATTTCAGCAAATACCAAGTGGAGGCAAAGAAAAATATACAATTTGTTGGTTTAAACAGTGATATAAACAATAAAAGGAAGTTGATCGAGTGACAGAGAGTGTCAGAGAAATCCAAAAGCTCAAGTTCACAAAGTCACACAGTGCCCGAAATAAAAAAGAAGTTGTCACGAGTCGTAGCCCACCATCTGAGTGTCATATGGAAGCTTATTAGGGTACATAGGAAAAAAAATAGGCACACGGTGGGAAAAAAGCACGAAATGTCAACTTCAATCTCGTAATTTCCACTTTAATTACATAGTTTATTTTGTCATTATAATATAGTAGAACATTATAAACTTCATCTTAAAATCATTTCATTTACTAATTTCTCAAATCCCATCGTTAACTAAAGTAGCACATTTAATGCTTTGTTTTGTATTTGATCTTCTATGTGCTCTGTGTATGTGAATCACTACGTGCTTCTTAAACCGGCTCTCTTCCTCCGACAGGACACAGAATCCATTACATTTGTGATATTACAGCTCTCTGAATAATCAAAATACTGAGATGTATACGTGATATCATTTTCATGATGATAGGAGTTAAAGCATGTTATTAAACATGGGAACACAGTGGCGCAGTGATTGTTCATGTCTCACGCAAGATGCTTGTGGCGCCATGCGCGACCTTCGATGAAATACTTTATTGCAGCAGTACTGTCTCTTTCAAACATACTAACCTCCAATTCCTGTCCTTACTTTTCTTTCTCCAAATACCCAATCGCCACATAATCAGCTCTGTAATAGACATTAAGCCATCTGTAAGCTTACAACGACGATTCTTCAAAACTTTTAAGGAACATTGAAATATCTTCGTAGAACATGTTTAACTATTCTATCCACCTATCCTTCCAGTGTCATGTCAGCCCCAGCAAGAATACAGAGTGAGGCAGGAATAGTCCCTGAACTAGCTATCGCTGTGGACATCCGTGTCCTCACATGTTTAATTATCAACAATATAGATTATTTAAATGATGTTAACATTTTATCTGTATAATATAATAAACATATTTTGCCTCATTTCATCTTAAAAATGATAACGTCATCATATGTAAATAAGCGCTTTATAAAGTGGCTCAGGTTGTGTAGTATTATAACTGTATCGCAAGTTTACAGTGAGTTGATTTTACTAATAAGTACAGACAGTTCTACAAGGAGCACTTGATTGAGTGTGTTTATAGTTCTTGGGATGAAACTGTTTCTGAACTGTGAGGTCAGTACAGGAAAGGCTTTGAAGCGTTTGTCATATGAGAGCGGTTCAAATAGACATCGTGGCTGAGGCAGCATATGCTTGATGCTGTGTTCCGATAATTCTCTTTCAGATCAGCTGCTGTACAGTTGTGATTCCCCACTCAGATACAGTGATATAAATACTCGGAGTGGTGCAGTGAGAGTAATGTGAAAAAAGATGATCCGCTGTGGCAACTCCTAACGGGAGGAGCTGAAAGAAGAAGAAGGTGCAGTGAGAGTAACAACGCTAAAGCAGTTATGGTATTTGGAATACTTTGGCTATTCCCTGGACCATTATATTGTTACAAGTTAATTACAATCAGATGCACTACACTAATAAACCATATGCAGTTAGTTTCAGTGTGTACGATAAAGCCGCGTCAGGGATGTGGATCTAAAGAAAGGGTAACCACACAGGAACAGCAGCACTGCTTTGACGCTGGGTGCCGCCAGTCTGCAAAACAGAGAGGAAAACTTGCATACGCCAGGGTATGAGCTACTGTGAAAATTAGTGTGGCTTTACGCCAAGTTTAGGTTTTATACATCACGATTTGAGTGTGAAAACATTTGTACGTAACATTTTTGTACGTACACACCGTTTATACATGAGGCCCCTGGTGATGTACCGTGATGTAAACAGGACAGTTGCAAATGCAGCAATACAGACTTTTACACGCCATCTTTGGTACCTGAGTGAAACTCTTGTTGGTCTTGCATTTTTTGATACTCAACTGTCTGTTACAGAAAAAAGAGAACTGGTTGCTACACTAAACAGCAACGGTGATGAAGATCCATCTATACCAGCAACAGCTGAGGAAAGCTGCATCGCTGAAACCTGGTTGGCACACTTTGTATCACATAACACAAGTTTTTCACTTGTATGGAGATTTCACAGGACTTCCTCATGGACGATCCTGATCCATGGGACAGTAATGAAGCATATATTTCAGCTCAGTGCAATGTCAAATACCTGAAAGTGGTCAATGATGCAGCGGAGAGAGGGGTGGCACTGATTCAGTCATTCAAATCGGTCCTCACAAACCAAGAAGAACAGAAACAGTACCTTCTACAAGTTGTAAAAGACCATTGCAAACAGTTTCCAGTACCAACAAAAACTCTGTTAACTGAAAAGCTTTGAAGAGCTGGACAGAACAGTCATATCAGCACACACATTTTTGTATAGTGAATATAGAAAAATTCTGACCTCTTGTGCCACCAGAAAATATTGTTTGATTGTCATAAAACTTTGTGTAATTTATTATGGTAACTAGATGAACAAAACTGGGGGCTAAGACGTGAGAAAATAAAAATTTTGATTTTCACTGGCACCCGAACTTTATGTGTGTGTCAGTCAGTCTTTTTCTAACCCACTTTCTCCTGAATAGCGTCGTGTGGGTCTGCTGGAGCCATCCCTGCTAGCATTGGGCACAAAGCAGGGAACAAGTCCTGGACAGGACGCCAAGGTGAACACACACCCACCTACCCCAATCAGCCAATGTAGGATCACCAATTTACATAACCTGCATGTCTTTGGACTGTGGGAGATAATTCGAGCACCGCAGGAAACCCACGTAGACACGGGTAGAACATGCTGGAACTCAGGAGTGCCACCACTCCACCACCGTGCAGCCCCTATTTGTGTGTGTGGTCTATGATAAAGAAAAAAATATAAAAAAAAAAATTAGTGGAGTACACAAAAATTTCACTAGGTGTCAGTATTATTCACAAAATTATCTAGTTAAGATTTGTTAGTATGAATGTTAAAACAATAACGTTTACCAATAAGCAATATTAAAGAACATAAAGGAAAGTATTATTTAAACGTTCTAACATGAAAGTATTGCCACTTCATGTACACGGGGACAAACATTCCAAATACGGAAACGCTAAACAGTTCACTTTAACAAACGTTACTTCTTAACTGTATAACAAACAGGTAATACAAGACGAATACAAAGAAACTTACTTCTGGTAATAAAACGCAACGTTTCTGACTAATTGTGTGTAATACAAACTCATAGTTATTTTTAAATTATTATAACTCCATACGGAATTAACTACACGGGTATCTCTTTCTCCCTGTTAATGTCACCGCATGCGCCGTACTGCTGCATCCTGGCCTTCGGATTTGGTTAACCCTCAAAGCTTCTGTGTTGTGCCGTACAAACAGCCCCCTCTAGTAATGCAAACACCCTTTATTTCTTCATGTTTTTTTTATTTTTATTAACAGTATGAAATATTAAATCAGAGAACATAAAAGGTGACTATTCAAGCTCTGTGATTCCTCCTCCTCTCACAGTAACACAACAAACACTGCGATCAATGCTAAATTGCAATGACATACATAACCATGCACAGCTCAATATACAAATAAAAAAAAAATAATAACATACCTGAAATATTAACACAGAGAAAAAAAAAAGTCGGGTCAGCCCTGTGTGGAGTTTGCATGTTCTCCCTATGTCTGCGTCAGTTTCCTCCCACAGTCCAAAGACATGCAGGTGAGGTGCATTGGTGATCTTAAATTGTCCCTAGTGTGTGCTTGGTGTGTGGGTGTGTGTGTGTGTGCACCCTGCCCAGGGTTTGATTCCTGCCTTGTGCCCTGTGTTGGCAGGGATTGGTTACAGCAGACCCCCGTGACCCTGTAGTTAGTTTATAGCGGGTTGGACAATGACTGACTGACTGACTTTTGAGATCATTCTGTCTGGCTGCGTTATTGTATGGTGTGCAAGCTCTGCTGTGTTGTTAGGATTTACAAATTAACTTGCACAATGAAAATATTTAAAGACCATGAAAGATAATCCCTTGACATCACTAAAGGTATGCGCTTATGAACACTCAAATGTTTTACTAGAAGTCACGTGTTTAAAGAATGTGGAATTCCAAAAATGACAACAGACCGACTGCTTTTTAATTTAAAACCAGAAGCGCACCTCCAGTTAAGACACACAAACACCTTGAAGCACTCGGAATCAGAATGAAGAAAACAGAAAGCAAGTAAGTTGATTTCTTCATTGTCTAACATTTGTGTGCAGAGATGACAGTTGAATTCAACAGCACAATTCTACTTTTGAATTGATTATGCTGTCGTTGTTGTATCTGTTAGTTTTTAAGGATTTCATTGTCTAAGCTAAAATTTCCTATTGGAATTAAAAGCCTCAATTTTTAAACTCCTTGTGTATTCAAAACTCCACTTCTTTTATTTAAGTGCAATTAATTATTAACCAGAATTGATGACAATCTTGCACTTTCACTGTTAAATTCCCCAAAACCAGATGAATTTTTACCTGAAAATGTTTTTTATCACTTTAATCAGTAAGTAAAGCAATCCTTGTATTTCAAAACAAGAGTTAAAAATTTCCCTATTCAGTTGCTTGCTCTTAAAATGTTCCTTCAAACTCTTCACCTTAGTACTTGCTGTAGGTGTTCTCCGTCTCCTTTTACTTTCCATTTTCTTGCTTTGATTTCCTTGTTTCTTTCTCAGTGTCAGTCAAGCTTGGGAACAAATGTCCTGGTAATAAATAGCTCAACAGTATACAAACAGGGTCTCTTAATGCTTTAAAATGAGCCATTAGACAAAACATAATAATAATTTGAGCCACTAGACATCACATAATAATAATTATTTGCATTTATATAGCACTTTTCTCACAGCTCTCAGCAATTGCAGGTTAAGGGCCTTGCTCAAGGGCCCAACAGAGCAGAGTCCCTATTGGCATTTATGGGACTCGAACCGGCAACCTTCCAAGTACCAGTGCAGATCCTTAGCCACAGAGCCACCACTCTGCCACAATGGGAGTTCATGGACACCGAGAGGGTCGTGAGGTACGGGAAACGTAGATATGGCAGTGCCTGCTTTGCTAATGGCCAGAGTGACTTGAAAGGTCATCAGGAGCAGCAATTTGTCAATTTCAGCTTGGAACTTTTAAGCAAACAAAGCAGGCAGTGCCTTGGACAGCTAAAACTATTGTAAAGCTTATAAAGTTAAAGTATTGATTATTATATTGTGATGTGCGAGTCTCTGTCCTACACCCCAAAATGCGAGGCTGAGTCTCAGTACTTGTCTGTTGTCTTATAAGGGGTCTGTTGGAGTAAATCACGGCGGACTAAGCAGAGGTTGCTACCAGAGTCCAACAGTGCAGAGAATTCCCATCTGGCCAACGTAATAGAGACCTTAGCATTTCCTCTTTTAACATCTTGGTGGAAACTTGCGAGCCGCATGCCTGGGCCAGACCGATAGCCATTGTTTGTGCAGGTGGGAGGTGACACTCCCGAGGCAGATTTCCCAGTTGATCACCATGAAAGCAGCTGCATTTAGTCCACACTATGGTGTTCACACTCTGGTGTCTTCCACCTGTAGTGCTGGTGACCCTGTAGGTCTGTGCTAGCTGGATCAAAATCGGGGTCAAGCCTGGGTAGCCCCATTGCTTCCACGTGACTTGTGCACTTTATAGTCTGCAGGTCAGATCCAGCAGCGAGTGGACGTTGTTATGTAGTTCTCGTCTATCCCCAACAGAACTGCATCAGTAGTGAGCTTCTCCACAATGTGCTCAAAAGGATCTCCACAGATCCAGCTTTGAATTATGTCCACTAAGCCCTGGATCTGTTCTCGAATAGGGAGATCTGGATCATTATGCCACAGCCAAAACTTGTGCCACAGAGTGGGATCTGTTGCTTCAGGCAGTCATAATCATAGAGCCTTTCGGGAGGTAGATTCCATACGGCTTGGAGGGCTTCTCTGGTTAAAAATGGGGCCAAAATAGATGCCCAGGCTCCCTTGTTCCAGCGCATCAATATTGCCATATGTGCAAAACAGAATAGGAAACACTCAGGGTCGTCTGAGGGAGCCATCTTCAGCAGTACATCTCGTGGCCACGCCAAGGCGGGGGCAGCTGCAAGAGCCTTATCTTGCTCCGGGGGTTGCTGTACTTCTTGGGGATCCATACCATGTGATGTGTGAATCTCGGTCTTGCACCACAAACCAAAAGGCTGAGCTTTATTCAGCTTAAAACAGGAACAGTACAGTTATTTATTGTAGTTGGATTTACCACTCTACTATACACAGACACAGCAATCAGGTAGGGTCATGACTAAGGTTAGTTGTCAAGTATTCCTGTTCCCTGCATTTACAATGTTCCTTACATCACCCATTGACGACAGGCGCTTATAGCGCAACTGTGATCAGTTCGAATTTGCTTTCACTGCAAGCCGCTGCAGCGCTGGGAGCCTCCAGTTGCTCCAGCAATGGGTAAGGAGTCTTCCACAGACGCGCCGCTCATGCTTCATGATGCTCTTCAGTGTGTCATCCCATTGGTGGGAGTCCCAAACGAGTTTAGAAACCTTAAAATATTTTACCACTTTTTTATTTTAATACATGCTCCTTAATCTTTGTTGGCTGTGAGTGTAGGTTGTTTTTTCCATCTTTTACAAATTCGAACTTCATGTAATCTTTAAACAATCTTAGTTGCAATTTCAAAGGGTTATTTTATTTTTACAGAACATTCCATACAATGTCTAGAACAGATATAAGAAATCTCCTGGACTCCTCATTAAAATAAAATGATCACTATTTCAAACTGAGATGGCAGCCATTACCTTACCAATTAACATAATGCATGCAGTATAGACAGACATTATGTTTGTAGCTGTGTTTGCTCAAAGTTACCAAAGTTCTGCAGCTTCAGTAAGAAAATGGGATTCTGGGAAAAACCTTGACGCATTGAAATGATTCTACAGACAAAATATCTTCATTTTAAAAACTTTAGTAAAAATTCATAGTAAAACAGTTCACACAAAAATAGAAAAAAGATTGGTATAGCAAAAAAGAGAAGTTCTGTTTAAGGCTTATATCTTTTTTGTTTCTTTAAGTTTTCTCATACAGCTGAAGCATTTCTAAACAAACTTCTATCACATATTAACTTACAGGGGGTAAAAGACTATAACCATATTCTAATAGCTATGAAAGAAAATTATATTCTGTTCTACTTAATAGAACACTAATATGAGTTTAACTCCAAGCTTAACTTTCTAAGATTGGCTCTTACATTTCCGGCACCTAATTGTTTATGCAGGGGTGGCACGGTGGCACAGTGGTAGCGCTGCTGCCTCACAGTAAGGAGACCTTGGTTTGCTTCCCGGGTCCTCCCTGCATGGAGTTTGCATGTTCTCCCCGTGTCTGCGTGGGTTTCCTCCCACAGTCCAAAGACATAGAGGTTAGGTGCATTGGCGATTCTAAATTGTCCTTAGTGTGTGCTTGGTGTGTGGATGTGTGTGCCCTGCGGTGGGCTGGCAGCCTGCCTGGGATTTGTTCCTGCCTTGCGCCCTGTGTTGGCTGGGATTGGCTCCAGCAGACCCCCATGACCCTGTGTTAGGATGTAGCGGGTTGGATAATGACTGACTGACTAATTGTTTATGCAGAGGCAGACTGTGACTCAAGTTCGTTCAAAGTTTATTGTCATGTGCACAGTAAGGAAACACGTTTCCCTGTACAATGAAATTCTTTCTTTGCTGTCCACACCAAATGCCAAAACCAATGTACAAAGACAAACATAAATAATAAGTAGCAGATAGATAATAAGTAACAGAGGCAGCATAAACAGTTATAAACTCCAGTCAGTTATTGAGGAGTCTAATGGCCTTGGGAAAGAAAGAGTTCTTTAGCCTGGAAGTCCTGCATTTCATACGTCTGTACCTCCTGCCTGAGGGTAGAAGTGTGAACAGTTTGTGTTAGGGTGGGGTGGGGTCTCTGAGGATCGAGGCAGTTCTCCTTCGAACTCTGCAGTTGTAGATGCTCTGCAGAGAGGGCAGTGGGGTCCTGGTGACGTTCGCAGCAGTCTTTACCACTCTCTGCAGGCGTTTGCGGTCCATAGCAGTAGTAATAATGGTCTAAATCCTTTTGTTCAAGAGCTCTGTCTTCTTCAGGAATAGACAATAAAACTGCTCTGTTGTTACTCACCCACTTGGTAAGGTGAAATCCACCTCTGAGACATAGAGTTTGGAGGTCCATTGCCAGCTTTATAGCTTGTTCTTCTGTAGCCACCAACTTTAAGCAGTCATCCACATAGAAATGATTGAGTACGGT
>JANRMT010028174.1:5413543-5427795 GCA_026402145.1 Polypterus bichir lapradei
CGTATTTGGAGGATGTGTTGTGTTCAAGTTACATTCCGTGTTTGTCAGCCGTTGTAAAGATAACAGGTTTCATTCATCGAACTGTTCACTACCCAAATCGCTACTCATGAATTTATGATGTTTAAAAGGCATTCCCGGTATTAAGTTGTGGATTTGCCTGCGAATATTTAGCGGCAGCGTGTCTATGAACTTGTGGATTTGCCTGTGAGTATTTAGCGGAAACGTGTCTATTAACTTGTGGATTTGTCTGCGAGTATTTAGCGGCAGCGTGTCTATGAACTTGTGGATTTTTCTGCAAGTATTTAGCAACAGTGTCTCTATGAACTTGTGGATTTGCCTGCGAGTATTTAGCGGCAGCGTGTCTATGAACTTATGGATTTGCCTGCGAGTATTTAGCGGCAGCGTGTCTATGAACTTGTGGATATGCCTGCGAGTATTTAGCGGCAGCGTCTCTATTAACTTGTGGATTTTTCTGCGAGTATTTGGCGGCAGCGTCACGAAGTTGTTTTCCTCTAGCTGCATCAGAAAATGTACCACGACGTCTGACACGCCTCCTTTTTACTGTTTTCTCACACCTTGGATTGCTGCTGTCATAATCGGTTTGAGTTTCGGTAAGTGACAGTTCTTTGATCAATGGTGATCACCTCGATAGACATGTTAATGGGGGTATGATTGTAACGGTAAAGGAAATGGGTACCTGAACAGTAAACTAAGTCTAAAATACCTACACAATAACTATAATCCTAATAAACGAACAATAAAACAGCAGAGAAGCCATGGATTAAATAAAAAGGCTGTAGTTATCAGCAGGGAGACATGAATACCTGGTGAAGCAAGGAAGGGAATGAAAACACCGGAGCGACGGACGGCCTTATATTGGCAGGCAGCCAACTACATGGGAGGCGTTGGGATGGGGGACGTAACCCCACCTCACACGGCGACCGAGCTGCAGGCTATGGACGTATATATGTACGTAAGTTGGATTCAGTTATGACCATTATGATCATTATGACCATAGAATTTCGAAATGAAACCTGCTTAACTTTTGTAAGTAAGCTGTAAGGAATGAGCCTGCCAAATTTCAGCCTTCCACCTACATCGGAAGTTGGAGAATTAGTGATGAGTCAGTCAGTCAGTGAGTGAGGGCTTTGCCTTTTATTAGTATAGATACGCTGTAACTATTACTCCTCTAAATCAAATTCTCTGATCGCTATTTATGTTGACTTGTTCATTCTCTTACCTCACAGAATAAATTTAAAACAGTGCGACATACAGATTGCAATATCGATCCATTTTCTAAATCTGAGCAGGGTCTCATGGAAGCAGGAGCTTATCCCAGCAATCATAGCACAAAAGGCAGGAGCAATCCCTGGATAGGACACCAGGGCATCACACACACTCGCACGAAAAACACACATCAAGGGCAAATTTTGCATCGCCAACCCAACTAACTCGTACGACTGTGGGGGGAAACTGGAGCACCTGCAGGAAGCCCACATGGACATGGGGAGAACATGCAAAATCCACACTGGAAGGATCCAGTATGTGAACCCTGGTCTCCTAACTGCCACCACACCACCACAAATGCATAGAACTGCTTATATACAGTGCAACACTAGAGGGCGCTGTCACTCCTCAAACCCCACAGACAAATGTCCAGACACCAGGTGAAAGCACTAGAAACATTTTAATATCTTCTCTTTTTGATATAATGTGCTTTTCAAGCACCTCCACCACCATAATACACAATAAATCAATAATTAAAATACAATATATCCTCCTCTCCTCCCAGCAGGTCTGTCACACTCCCTCCCAAATCTGGCTCTCCTGCTGGGTCTTCACCAGTTCTTTAAATAGTCCTTGACCTGGAAGTGCTTCTGTCCTTCTGTCCATGTGATTCAACAGCACTTCTAGGTCAGATGAAGACTTTTATTTTTCTTCAGCCCGGAAGTAATTCTGTTGTTCCAACCCCATGACTTGGGATACTTCCAGGCTATAGGGAAAATAAAAATACCCGCGTCTCCCTGCAGCGTCACACAGTGGCACCCACGTTACCCTGCAGGATTGTGAAGCCAAACTCCATTTCCCATGATGCCCTGCAGGAATCTGGAGCACCTCTATGCTGCTCGGAAGATGCCATCTAGCGTCCTGGATGTGTCGGCTGGGATGAGCTGCCGGCCATCCATCACAACAGTCATGTGAAAAAGAAAGTACACCCTCTTACAATTCTATGGTTTTACGTATCAGGACATACTGTAATTAAAAAACCTTACCAGGTTCAAAAGTTATTTAATTATAACCCCTGGGGTAAAGCAACACACAACAGATGAGAACCCCATGCCAACACTGTACCACCATGCCATCCAAGACTGCAACACTACATCAAAAGTAGTGAATATTCAGAGAGGCTCAGCTGACATCCTCTTTAATAAAACCCCTGTGTGCGTCCAGGTGTCCGTGTGTGTGTGTCTTCTGGTGAAGTGTGCATGTTCGGGGCCGCACCATGCATCACACCGTGCCCCGCCCATGCGCACGGCACCGTGGACGCACACACACTGGAAGCTGGGCACACAGTGAACGGCCTAGCCACGGCCATGCATGATAAGCAAATAAAGGACATCATTGCTGGGGAGAGTGCTGATTGGGTAGCCGCGACCGCGCACATAAAATCCATTGCTGGGGAGACGCCACTCATACAATAATCAGCTGCACGCCAGCACAGATTAAAATACTTGCTGGAGAGCTAAACAGTACTTGCTGGGGAGATGCCACAGGCACGATTATCAGCTACACGCCACACATTACATCAGTTGCTGGTGACAGACACTCTGCTGATTGCCCACTGTTGTGACAGAAAATTAAAATCATATTACGGACATCAAAGCCAGTATTACTGTCAGATAAAATTACAGGCATTTTACTGAAATACAAACCAGTATTACCGCAAGAGAAAATTAAAGACACACAATACAGTGACGCATATTACAGCCAAATACAAGCCAGTATTACTGTAAGACAAAATATTACGGACGTATCTAGTAACAACATGCCACCCAAAAAAAAAGGGCACGTTAAGTAGGACAAAAGACACAGACAATCAAATCCTATATAAGCAACATCTCCTGGAAGAACGGTCAGCTCAACAAGTAAACATCAACAAAAGAAAGGCTGAAAGACTAAGAAAAATATGAGCAAATAGATTGATTGAAGAAAAAGAAAATGAGCGTCAGAAAAACGCTAAAAGAGAAAGACTCAGAAGAGCAAATCTTAGAAAAAGTTGGCATTTACTTGCCAGAACCAGTATTCAGCCACTGTCAGTTATATGTTGCATTATCAAGAGTTAGAAGTTTTCCAGATGTTGTTGTCAAGGTTGTAGATGGTCCTGAACAAGGCAAACTGTTGCCAAACTCAAACAGAATATTTACAAGAAATGTCTATAATGAAATTTTATAGAAAAATTTCATGAGGTAAAAAATAGAAAATTTGTCCTAAATATCTTCCTTCAGATATTGTGTATTACAGATTGTTACAAAGTTTTGCACTAAGACAATATTAATTATACTTACTGTTTTCTATTTTTTTAATGTTTTTATTTTTATTATTATTTTACTTTAGGATTCATGCAAAAATATTTTTGACAAAAAAATTAAGACAAGAAACAGAATGAGGTCAAGGTCCCTTGCCATTTAATATAGACTGTTCCTACTAATGTTTATGCACTACTGTTGTAGCACCCGTTATTGTAACGGGCTTAATGTCTAGTCTTGTAATAACTGGACTTTGAAAGAGGCCTTGAATACACAACAGTCTCATTAAAACACAAGTGATTTAAACACGTAGAAACTCGGCCTGGTATAATAAGAGCACCTAAACTCACAAATTACTGGAAGGCCTGTATAGATAGAGTTAAAAGGTCTAAAGAACCTTTGATGTCTGCTGTGAGTGCTACTTCAGATTAACAAATGAAAAGAGAGATAATAATCCTGTACCATTCAGCAAGGTCTTTAATCTGACAAGGAAGGAAGTTCACGTGGACTGGCCGCCGAAATGAGGTGATCTTGTGATGTTTCTGCAGGATGTTGCTGTAGCTATAAAAACTATGACATGAAAATATAAATATTACGCAAAGTATAAATGATAGCAATGCATAATAAATGATATGTAATAATGCAGGGTGACTGCGAGATTCAAAGTTGTACCTCAGGGCTGCATAACCCTATAGAGCAGATCTCAGCATGGCACTGGTCACAGTTTAAGTGATGGTTTCTTTGGACATTTCTATCACTGATTGGATGGTGTCCTGAGACAGGGCTCCTGGTTGGCTACTGCATATAATTCAATTTTATTGACTTTGGGTTCCGGCCACTAGGATGTGTGTGTTAGTAAAAGCAGCCTGAGAAAAATGCCTAAATACACACATAATCAAACAGAGGCTTATTCTGAATGTATGGACTGTGCTACAATGGCACCATCCCAGTTTAGCTGCTGTTTTGATGACTTGATTGGTCCACAAATGCAGTGGACACATTTTTAAGTTTTTCATACAAATGAATTCAAACTGGGCTGCGTTATTAGGTTTTCCAAAATGGTGAGTACAAAGGAAATAAAGGAAGTTCCATTGTCATGGTCAGAGCTATTAGCATATGTATTAGGATATAGTGGGTTGGATAATGGATGGATGGATGTTCAAGTGTTTCACAAGAAATCACATGTCTGAAGGATATGTATGCCTGCAGACTTTTTGGTGAACTACTTCCGACCCCTCCACCCCCCCACCGAAAACCACACATACACCTAAATCACCCTGAACAGCTGTAAAGGAGAATGGGGAGCAATGCGGAAAAGGCAGAGGGCAAGTAAGAGAACTTTATTTGATTTCCTCATTATTTACAGGTATCGTAACACCGCTACAAATAACAACAACAACAACATTTATTTATATAGCACATTTTCATACAAAAAGTAGCTCAAAGTGCTTTACATAATGAAGAAAGGAAAAAAAAACATAAAAGACAATTAGAAATTAAAATAAGACATTAGTTAACATAGAAAAGGAGTAAGCTCCGATGGCCAGGGTGGACCGAAAAAAAAAAAAAAAAAACCCCAAACGGCTGCAAAAAAAAAAAATAAAATCTGCAGAGGTTCCAGGCCACGGGACCACCCAGTCCCCTCTGGGCATTCTACCTAACATTAATGAAACAGTCCTCTTTGTAGTTCGGGTTCTCATGGAGTCAATTGATGGAATGAACTAAATAGTATAGTTGTACTTTTGACTGGTGGTGGAAAGATTACTAAAAATGTATCTGGTACAGTTACTTAAATAAAAAATATACTTACAGTCATATGAAAAAGTTTGGAACCCCTCTCAGCCTGCATAATAATTGACTCTCCTTTCAACAAAACAGATACCAGTGGTATGTCTTTCATTTCCTAGGAAGATCTGAGTCCTGGGGTGTTTTCTGAATAAAGATTTTTAGTGACGTAGTGTTTAGTTGTATGAAATTACAACTAAATCAAATTACACAATTACACAAATTACACAAATCAAATGTGAAAAACTGGCTGTGCACAAATGTGGGTCCCCTTGTCATTGTGCTGATTTGAATGCCTGTCACTGCTCAATGCTGATTACTGGCAACACCAAATTGGTTGCATGAGCTTGTTAAGCCTTGAACTTCATACACAGGAGTGTCCAATCATGAGTGGTAAAAGGTATTTAAGGTGGTCAATTGCAAGTTGTGCTTCCTTCCCTTTGACTCTCCTCTGAAGAGTGACAGACAGCATGGGATCCTCAAAGCAACTCTCAAAAGATTTGAAAACACAGATTGTTCAGTCTCATGGTTTAGGGGAAGGCTACAAAAAGCGATCTCAGAGGTTTAAACTGTCAGTTTCAAGTGTAAGGAATGGAATCAGCAAATGGAAGGCCACAGGCACAGTTGCTGTTAAACCAACCCAGCAGGTCTGGCAGGACAAGTAAAATACAGGAGCGGCATATGAGCAGGATTGTGAGAATGGTTACAGACAACCCACAGATCACCTCCAAAGACCTGCAAGAACATCTCGCTGCAGATGGTGTATCTGTACATCGTTCTACAATTCAGCACAATTTTCACAAAGAACATCTGTATGGCAGGGTGATGAGAAATAAGCCCTTTCTGCACTCACACCAAAAACAGAGTCGCTTGTTGTATGCCAATGCTCATTTAGACAAGCCAGATTCATTTTGGAAGAAAGTGCTTTGGACTGATGAGACACAAATCGAGTTATTTGGTCAGAACAAAAACCGCTTTGCATGGCGGAAGAAGAACAACGCATTCCAAGTAAAACACCTGCTACCTCCTGTCAGATTTGGTGGAGGTTCCATCATGCTGTGGGGCTGTGTGGCCAGTTCAGGGACTGGGGCCCTTGTTAAAGTCGAGGGTCCGATAAATTCAACCCGATTTCAACAAATTCTGATAATGTTCAAGCATCAGTCATAAAGTTGAAGTTACGCAGGTGTTGGATACTCCAACAAGACAATGACCCAAAACACAGTTGGAAATCTACAAAGGCTTTCATGCAGAGGGAGAAGTACAATGTTCTGGAATGGCCGTCACAGTCCCCTGACTTGAATATCATCGATAATCTATGGGATGATTTGAAGCAGGCTGTCCATCAAATTGAACTGAACTGGAGAGATTTTGTATGAAGAATGGTCAGAAATACCTCCATCCAGAATCCAGACACTCAACTCAGGCTATAAGAGGACAGCGTCTGGAGGATCAAAGGAGCAAAAGGAGGCTCCACTAAGTATTGATGTCATAACTCTGTTGGGGTGCTCACATTTATGCACTTGTCTAATTTTATTATGATGCATATTGCATAGTTTCTGTTAATCCAATAAACTTAATGTCACTGCTGAAATACGACTGTTTCCATAAGGCATGTCAGATATTAAAATATGTCAGCCAATGATAAACAAAAATCCAAAGAATTAAGAGGGGGTCCCAAACTTTTTCATGTTCCTAAGTAAAAATCTCTTACTATGGCAAGTACTCAAGCAAAAAGCAGGTGTGAACACTAGAGGGCACTGTTGCTCACTGGTGTCAAACTCCGGTGGTCCTGGAGGGCCGCAGTGGCTGCAGGTTTTCATTCTAACCCTTTTCCTAATCAGTAATCAGGTTTCATTCCTAATTAACTCCTATGCCCTTCATTTGAGTAGCCCTGTGTTTAAGGATTCAGTCCCCTAAATTGATTCTTTTCTTCATTAAATGACAGCCAAACAGAAATGAGACGTGAAACATGCCAACAGATTAACTAAACTGGGGCTTCAAACTCCAACCGATTACACTCCAAACCAGTCTCTTAATCATAAGCCAATTCTTGTTGGTAATTAATCCCGTTATTTAATTCCACAGCTTATTGCTGCTTTCATTCTGCCACAGCAGACATTTCCAAAACTGATGCTTTTCTGTTTTTTTCAAAGAACACCATCAAAATGTTTTGTTGAGCTGAGAGATCAACCTTACTCAGACCAACACATTTCTTTATTTTCAGATATTGCGTGATGGGCACATGGCAGCTGGTCATGTAGCAGATTGTTTCGTGTCTTATTATTGTTTGGCTGCTACTTAAGGTCTTTAATGAGCTCTTGGGCACGGCCATCAGCAGGGTGTCTGTCTGCAGAGAGAGTGTGAACCCCATTGAGAGGTTTACTTACCTTGGCAGTGACATTCATGTCTCTGGTGACTCTTCCTATTAAGTCAGTAGATGGATTGGGAGAGCATGGGGGGTCATGAGGCCACTTTAAAGGGGTGTGTGGCACTCCTGATATCTCAGCAAAAGGACGAAGGTCCAAGTCTTTAGAGTCCTGGTGCTTCCTGTCTTGCTATATGGTTGTGAGACATGGATGCTATCCAGTGTCCTGAGATGAAATCTGGACTCCCTTGGTACTGAGTTCTCCGGAAAATCCTTGGGTACCACTGGATTGACTTTGTGTTGTTCATGGAGTCCTGAATGAGGCACATGACCTGCATTGTGAGGGAGCATCAGTTACAGAACTACGGCCATGTGGCGCATTCCCCCGAGGGTGATCAGGCTCATATGATCCTCATTGTTGGGGACCCAAATGGCTGGGCCAGGCCAAGGGGTCGCCCATGTAACACCTGGCTGCAGCAGAAAGAGACTCATTTCTGGAGGGTGGGACTGGACTCCGTGTCTGCCTGGGGGGTTGCCAACCGGGATCCCGAGCTGTTTTGTCATGTAGTGGGTGCGGCAATGCACTGTAGCAGTGCATGCTCCCCAACTTGACTTGACTTGACTACTTAACGAACAAGAAACAACATAGGGGCCAGAGGCATGTCAATTAAAACTAAGACAGAAGATGTTAATTAGCAGAAAGAAACTGGTCACTAATGAAGAAGATGGTTAGAATGAAAACCTGCAGCCACTGCGGCTCTCCAGGACTGGAGTTCGACACCCCAGCCTGAAACCCAACAGACAGACACTGAGGACACAGAGTAAAAGCACCAAGACTACATTTTATGAAATTCTTCTTCTGGCACAGTGTTCTTCACCACCACAACCACAAGTAATAAGCAATTACAGAGCTCATATTCTCTCCTTTTCTTTCTCCTCCACACCTCCAAGAAAGTGTTGTCCACCTTCCACCCGACTCTGTGAGGTCTGCTCAGTCCTTTTATATTGGCCAACCTGGAAGTACTTCTGGGCTTTCGCTCATGTGACCTGCCAGCACTTCCTTGTCTCTTGTATATTCATAGCAGGGTTGAGATACAGAACTCCAAGTCCCAGGATGCCCTGTGGGAATATGGGGCACTGCTGTAAAGCAGGGGAGCTGCCATCTAGCGTCTTGGGGGAGGTAGTGCCCTAAAAAAATCTGCCTCCAATCCTTCCATATCTGGGGCGTCCCGGCTGTGTATTACACAGGCTCTAAAAAATGTCTCAAGCAAGTACAATTTAATTACTTTAGGAAAATAAAAAATCCATCCATCTATCTATCCATTATCCAACCCACTATATCCAAACTACAGGGTCACGGGGATCTTCTGGAGCCAATAATAAGAAATCCTAAATTAGTAAACCTCCTCAAATATGTGCTCTGAAAAGCAATACAATAGACTTTATTTATCAAAAGTGATATTCATAAGATATATACACATACAACTAGAAAAAGTGTACTGTATGTTGCAATTAAATTTCAAACTAATTCATTTTATGTATTTTTATGTTTTTTAAACATTTACTAACTACCTATTCCCAAAATCTGAGATATAATCATAAAAATAAATTACAATTAACAAGATGCAATGCTGTTTCTTACCAATCTTACACACAGAGAAATAATCAAATCAGACGAAAGCCTTGTATTTGGACTGTGTTACGTTTTGCAGCACAGAGCACTCAATAGCTGGGATTGTTGAATTTCACAAATGTTGGCGAGTTACCGTTGGGTGTACAGTTAGTAGTTTTTGACTCTTTCACTCTAAGTACGCTAAACAACCTTCCTTTTGATTTGATTTGAAATCAAGCAAATCACCAGGGGCCTCATGTATAAATGGTGCGTACGCACAGAAATATTGCGTAAGAACTTTTCCACGTTCAAATCGCGATTTATAAAACCTACACTTGGCGTAAAGCCACGCACTTTTCCACGGTACCTCATACCTTGTTGTACGCAAGTTCTCCGCTCGGTTTTGCAGACTGGCGGCATCCAGCGCCAAAGAAGTGCTACTGTTCCTGTGTGGTTACACCTTATTTTCCTGACGCGGCTTTATAAATACTGTACACTGAAACTAACCGCATATTGTTTATTAGTGTAACGCACCTGATTGTAATTAACTTGTAACAATATAATGGTGCAGGCAATAGCCATAGTATTCCAAATACCATAACTGCTTTAGCGTTGTTACTCTCACTGCACCTTCTTCTTCTTCTTCTTTCAGCTCCTCCCGTTAGGAGTTGCCACAGCGGATCATCTTTTTCCATATTACTGTCACTGCACCACTCGGAGTATTTATATCACTGTATCTGAGTGTGAATCACAGCAGCAGATGATCGAAAAGAGAATTATTGGTATACAGAATCAAGCACACGCTGTCTCAGCCACGGCAAAACATTTCAAAGCCTTTCCTGTACGGACCTCGCAGTTCAGAAACAGTTTCATCCCAAGACTTATAAACGCAGTCAATCAATTGCTCCTTGTAGGACTGTCTGTACTTATAAGTACAATCACCTCACTGTAAACTTGCACTACAGTTATAATATCGCACAACCTGAGCCACTTTATAAAGTGCGTATTTACATATGATGACGATATCATTTTTAAGGTGAAATGCTGCAAAATATGTTTATTATATTATACAGATAAAACTTTAACTTCATTTAAATAATCTATATTCTTCACTGGGAGTGTCGTGAAGGATAGAATAATTAAACATGTACTACGAAGATATTTCAATGTTCCTTAGATGTTTTGAAGAATCGGTGCTCTAAGTTTACAGATGGCTTAACTTCTATTACAGTTATTTGGGGAAAGAAAAGCAAGGACTGCAGTGGCGACTACGCCAATATATATTGAATATAAAACAGAAAGAGAAAATAACAACACAGCTAAAAACACAGCGACAAATTTCGGCAAAAGTGAAATGCTTGTGTCATGAGCACAAGGCGGCTATGCAGTGTCTGCAACGGACGTGGCCATCCACTGTGCATAAGCTACCTTACTGACGTTGGCGGGCGAAGGGGCCACCGATTCTTCCTCTGCCCAGTGCCACCACAAGCCTAGAGCCGCCCCGAGTACTGCTGCAATAAATTATTTCATCGGAGGTCGCACACAATCACTGCGCCGTGAAACTCATGTTTAATAACGTGCTTTAACTCCTATCATCATAAAAATGATATCACGTATACATCTCAGTATTTTAGTTATTCAGAGATCTGTAATATCACGAATGTAATGGGTTCTGTGTCCAGTCGGAGGAAGAGAGCCGGTTTAAGAAGCAAGTAGTGATTCACACACATAGAGCACATAGAAGATCAAATACAAAACAAAGCATTTAACGTGCTACTTTAATTACGATGTGATTTGAGAAACTGGTTAATTAAACGATTTTAAGATGAAGTTTATGATGTTCTACTTTAATGACGAAATAAACTACGTGATTAAAGTGTAAATGTCGAGATTGAAGTTGACATTTCGTGCTTTTTCCCACTGTGTGCCTTTTTTTCTCTGTACCCTAATAAGCTTACATATGACACTCAGACAGTGGGCTACAACTCGCTTTTTCACGGCGACTTTGATATGTGACTTCTATTTTATTTCCGGCACTGTGCGATTTTGTGAACGTGAGCTTTCAAGTTTCTCCAACACGCTATGTCACTCGATCAACTTCCTTTTATTGATTATACCACGGTTTATTTGAACAAATAGTATGTTTTTCCTTTGCCTCCACTTGGTATTCGCTGAAATTCTTCTATTTTCCCCCGTGCTTTTCCATTGTCTTTTCACAGAAGGCTGAGCTTAAGGGCGATTTATATTGATTTGCATATTCAAAGAGGCGTAATTCTAGGAGGAGTTGGGGCGGGACAGAAGGCGCGTGCACGAGCGTTACTTTTCACGCTAATCGGGATTTATGTAGCGGTAGAACGTGGAAGTTGGAATACGCACAGATTCCTGCTTCAGGATTTTTCTGTGCGTAAGCACATTTCGGCTTTTGTGCTTACGCCATGTTATAGTGCGAGTTCTACGCACAGCGTTATACATGAGGCCCCAGGACCAGATAACATTTATCCTTGAGTTCTTAAGTGAGTACATATATAAACCCTTGACACATAGCGCTTTGAGTAGTGAGAAAAGCGCTATATAAAAGCAAAGAATTATTATTATTATTATATTTCTAGGAAGTCACTGCGCACTGAAGAGATTCCGAAGGACTGGAAAATGGCAAAATTCATCCCATTATATAAAAAGGGTGACAGGGCAAATCCAAGCAACTATAGGCCAGTAAGCTTAACGTACATCACAGGAAAGTTAATGGTAGAAATTATTAAGAATAAGATTGAGCAGCACATGACAAGAACAGGAGTTATTCTGAACAGTCAGCATGGGCTCAGAAGAGGGAGGTCGTGTTTGACTAACATGCTGGAATTCTATGAGGAGGCAACAAAAGGATACGATCAAAGTGGAGCAAATGATATTATTAATCTGGACTTTCAGAAAGCATTTGTTAAGGTGCCACATGAGAGGTTGGGCATCAAGTTAAAAGAAGTGGGAGTTCAGGGTGATGTTTTTAGATGGGTGCAGAATTGGCTCAGACACAGAAAGCAGAGGGTGATGGTGTGAAGAACCTCATCAGAACTGGCCGATGTTAAGAGTGGTGACCAGCAGGGTCAGTGCTAGGGCCGCTGCTATTTTTAATATATATAAATGATTTAGATAGGAATATAAGTAACAAGCTGGTTAAGTTTGCAGATGATACCAAGATAGGTGGATTAGCAGATAATTTGGTATCCGTTATATCATTACAGAAGGACTTGGATAGCATACAGGCTTGGGCAGATTTGTGGCAGATGAAATTTAATGTCAGTAAATGTAAAGTATTACACATAGGAAGTAAAAATATTAGGTTTGAATACACAATGGGCGTTCAGAAAATCGAGAGTACACCTTATGAGAAGGATTTAGGAGTCGTAGTGGAATCTAAGCTATCGACTTCCCGACAGTGTTCAGAAGCCATTAAGAAGGCTAACAGAATGTCAGGTTATATAGCGCCTTGATGTGTGGAGTACAAGTCACAGGAGGTTATGCTAAACCTTTATAATGCACTGGTGAGGCCTCAAATTGAGTACTGTGTGCAGTTTTGGTCTCCAAGATACAAAAAGGACATAGCAGAGCTAGAAAAGGTCCAGAGGAGAGCGACAAGGCTGATTCAGGGCTACAGGGGTTGAATTATGAGGAAAGATTAAAAGAGCTGAGCCTTTACAGTTTAAGCAAAAGAAGATTAAGAGGTGACATGATTGAAGTGTTTAAAATTATGAAGGGAATTAGTCCAGTGGATCGAGACTTGTATTTTAAAATGAGTTCATCAAGAACATGGGGACACAGTTGGAAACTTGTTAAGGGTAAATTTCGCACAAACATTAGGAAGTTTTTCTTTACACAAAGAATGGTAGACACTTGGAATAAGAGAACAAGTAGTGTGGTAGACAGTAAGACATTAGGGACTTTCAAAACTCGACGTGATGGTTTTTTTTGCAGGAAACAAGTGGAGAGGACTGGTGAGCTTTGTTGGGCTGAATGGCCTGTTCTCATCTAGAGTGTTCTAATGTTCTAATAACACCTCTTTTATATCACCATGGCTACATAAATCCACCTCTGTTTGGCTATCAAGTTTTACTGTAGTACATTTCAATTACCAACACCTATGATTTTTGTTATTCACAGAGTATTATTTTAAACATGGCAGTAGTTTAAAGAAATTAATTTACTTGCATGTCTTTTTGTAAGCTTGAGGAGGAGTTCATATGTCCGTAGAGTTTACATTGCATAGAGGAGCTGCTTTGTTTGATGCCCTGAACAATGAACGCCATTACTGAGTGTGTCCAGGTATGACCTGCCCCTACATTGACAGCTTTACATGGCATCTTCCATCTCACTGGTATCTCCACGTGCAATAAACAAAGCACACAGTCAGCTCTTGGCCAATACACTGGGCCGACAAAGCACAAAATACTGAGATGTACCCACATAGCAATGCCAGGGTGACAAAGGGTGACTGTGAGGAGTTCAGGACATGAAGTGTGTCGGTCAGAACACTACTAAAATATTCAGAGCTTTCCTTTCAGAATTATGGCTAATTTACTGGATGCTATATAAAGACTTATGCATGTATGTATGTATGTGTGTGTCAGTCAGTCTTTTTCTAACCCACTTTCTCCTGAATAGGGTCGTGTGGGTCTGCTGGAGCCATCCCTGCTAGCATACAGCACAAGGCAGGAAACAAGTCCTGGACAGGGCACCAAGGTGAACACACACCCACCTACCCCAATCACCCAATGTAGGATCACCAATTTGCATGACCTGCATGTCTTTGGACTGTGGGAGATAATTGGAGCACCGCAAGAAACCCACGCAGACACGGGGAGAACATGCTGGAACTCAGGAGCGCCACCACTGCGCCACCGTGCAGACCCGATTTATATGTGTGGTCTACGATAAAGAAAAAATATATAAAAAAGAAATTAGTCGAGTACAC
>JANRMT010028174.1:5427895-5439308 GCA_026402145.1 Polypterus bichir lapradei
CTGTTGATCCCTAGGGACCCAGACAAGGCTGCACTTCTGGACTCCAATTCCCAAGCACTCTTGCCCAAGTGGGTTATTATACGAAGGACCACTGCCACTTATTATTATACTGGCCAGGTACAAATTTATTTCCTTCTCCTGTTGGGATAATCCACTGGTGTTAATACACTGGCCTCATATTCAGGTAATGAGCTTTCCTCTGATTCAGCCGGGATGCCTATTCTCCTGCTACAACATCTTCTTCTTCTTCTTTTGGTTGCTCCCGTTAGGTGTTGCCACAGCGGATCATCTTCTTCCATATCTTTCTGTCCTTGTCATCTTGTTCTGTCACACCCATCACTTGCATGTCCTCTCTCACCACATCCATAAACCTTCGCTTAGGTCTTCCTCTTTTTCTCTTGCCTGGCAGCTCTATCCTTAGCACCCATCTCTCAGTATACCCAGCATGCATCTCTCCTCTGCACATGTCCAAACCAACACAATCTCACCTCTCTGACTTTGTCTCCCAACCATCCAACCAGAGCCTACCCTCTAATGTCCTCATTTCTAATCCTATCCATCCTCGTCACACCCAGTACAAATCTTAACATTTTAACTCTGCCACCTCCTGGTCTGTCTCCTGTGCCACTGTCTCCAGCCCATATAACACAGCTGGTCTCACTACCATCCTGTAGACCTTCCCTTTCACTCTTGCTGATACCCTCCTCACTCCTGACACTCTTCTCCACCCATTCTATCCTGCCTGCACTCTCTTCTTCACCTCTCTTCCACAATCCACATTCCTCTGTACTGTTGATCCCAAGTATTTAAACTCATCCACCTTTGCCAACTCTACTCCCTCATCCTCACCATTCTAATGACCGCCCTCTCATTCACACACATGTATTCAAAGTCAGTCCTAGAGGGTCGCAGTGGCTGCAGATTTTTGTTCCAACCAAGTTGCTTAATTAGGAAACAATGCTTGCTAATAATTTAATTTCGTGGCTTGTTGGGGCTTTAACTCTGCTATGTCAGCTCATTCTCATATCCTAGATTTTTTTCCCTTTACTAATTTGATCATCCAAATGATTTGAAGGCTAAAATGGATGAGTAATTCTCAGTCTTTCACTTGTTTCTCTTCACTTTCCTTCCAAGTATTTAATTAAACCCAATAGTGCATGAGAAATACACACAGGTGTCAATGGTAACAAGCTAAATGGAGAAATGCTGCTCTCTTTTGTCATTTGCATGTTACTGCTAATTAGGAGCCATTAAAAACCAAGAATACAGCTGTTTAAGAATAAAATACGCAATAAGTGTTCAAAATCTTAATGAGTGAGACCACTAAAGTGACACAGAAGTGTCACTTGAGCAATAAGTGCTTCTTATTAAGCAACTGGGTTGGAGCAAAAACCTGCAGCCACTGCGGCCCTCCAGGAATGACTTTGCCCACCCCTGATTTAAGGGATGGCATGATCCCAGAAATCCCTTAAAAGATTACACTTCTGCCAAAGTAGTCCTTTAGATGTTTCCTGCAGTCTACCGAGTCCTTGATTTCTAAGTCAGAGGGTGTGACACCCTTAGCACACATTAAAAGTCACATTGAGGGTCCCATGACCACAGTCTTCCATGGCTGATCCTGCAACCACAAAGCTTTTTGTCCATCAGCAGACCATGCTGTCCACTTCTTTTCAGTTCTCTCTACTCTTATAACCCTCTGCCATTGAAACATGAAGACCTGGACCCTGTTAAGATGAACAAGTAGCCAGGATCTCAACCAAGGAGAACCAAACCCGTGGCAATCTTTGTGTGTGCGTCTATTAAGGAGAAAACCAAGTTTTTAGGAGCACAGCCTAGAATTAATCAATAAGTTAATTGATAACCTTGATCAATAAAGACAATTTAATTGTACTTTGACTTGTATACTTTTATTAAACAAAGAAAAATATAAAATTACAATTATATACTATTGTGTAAGCAGATTAAAATTATTAAAAGAGTTTTATGTTAGACAAACACCATATCTACTAGTCACTTTCTTAGCATTTCTCATTTTTTTGTGTGTCATTTGTGTCACTCAAAGTGCACTTCTGTGTTGCACCAACTTTGCTAAAAAAGAAATCCGGAAAACAACAAGACAGCCCTGGAGACATGAAGGCTCTGAAGAACTGGAATGATGAGCTTTGTGAAATGGTGGAGCTGACATTTTCCATTTATTTAGAGATTTCGTACTACTTAGCATATTTTTTATACATAAATGTGTTTATTCTAAATTGCAATAATTGTAAAACACCATCAATGTAATAAGCCAACGTTAAATCATTTCATAGCTTATAATAATAATACAAAAAACAATCAAGTAAAAAGGTTTTTATGTTCCTTATATGCTGCTCTAAAAAAATCTGAAACGCTTCCCCTGTTTTTCTTCCTTTTTTCTTGATCGTCATGCTTCTTCTGCTCACTTGGTAGGAGTTCTTCATTTCTGCTGAGTTTTACTATTATCACTGCCTGTTCTTTCACTTCCTGCAGTGACTTCACTCGCTCCATCCATCCCGGCTTTGCTTCTTGTTCTTCAGCCTGAATGAGGAGCTCAATGTACTCTGGAGAGGAGAGTGGGTTTGGTCTGAGGGCGATTTCATCAAGTCGTTTTATACTTTCATGAGACACTTCAATGAGTTTATGAAGCTCCTCTTCCACAACATCCAGCTCATGCTGAAGCCGCTCCAAAACTTGCTCAGTTGTCATCTTTTCTCCTATTGCTTTTTCATATTTCTTCTTAAGCTCATCATAAGTCTTTTTGAACTTTTTAGTTTCATAGATGAATCTGTGCTGTTGGCTGGAGTGAACACTCCACACACACTTACCAGGACAAACAGTGCAGACCCCGTCCTTCATAGCAGTACATCTGAAACTATCCTCATCTTTTGGTGAAGAACACGGATAATGACAGGTGAAGTTGCATTTCTGGCAGTTAGTGATGAACTTGCCGGTGCCTGCAATGCTCTCTCTTATTGTCTCAGTTACTTCTACTTCATACTCAAAGTCCTTGTTGTTCTCTATGTCAGTAATGTGCTTATTTAAAATGTCATTAGTTTGTCTAATGTCTTCAAGTTTAATCAATCCTGCTTTAATCTGAGGCTTCAATCCTTCCACTGCCGTCTCCAAGCACTTGCGCTTTTTAAGCACCTCTTTAGTTAGTGCTAAACTTTTGTCATCCATCTTCTCTAAGGAATCAAAAAACATCTTCATGCTCTTTGCACCCATGTCCCAAAACATTTTGTCAAACATCAGACCATCACTGCTATTAGTGTCATTATTAGCAAAGAGGGACGAATTATTAAATTTGAAAAATAAAGGGTTCCCTTTCTCACCTTTGGGAAACGGTATGTTAGACTCCGTGATGGCATTGAGAACTGGTGGACGCTGTCCATCTGCAAATGTGATCAGGATCAGGATGTTATTGGCTATGTCTTTACCAAAAATGGACAAAATGGACTCAAAGATGTACTTCTGTGTGTGCGTCAATCGAGCTATGGAGGCCTGAACCACAAAGCACACTGTGGTAATGTGCTGGACACCCTGTGGAGATGAAAAACATTCTCGTATCTGCTCAGTGATTTGTTTGTCCCGCTGAATTCCTGTGGTGTCTCCAAAACCTGGTGTGTCGACTATAGTGAAGGAGTATGGGACCTTAAAACAATACTGGTAGTTCATTTTATAGACAGTCACAGCAGATGTGTGGCTTGAAGCTTGACTTCTAGATGTTTCTTCATGGATTAACTTGAACCTGAAGTCATCCTCCCACTCGACACCTAAGATGTAGTTGACCATTCCATTGATCAGGGTGGATTTGCCAGAACCTGTTGCCCCGAGAACAATAATTGTTTTTTTAGGTTTGTTGGATGTTCTTTCTCCAAAGGTACATTTTCTTATCTTTTTCTCATAGTTTATGAGCTCTGATTTCAAAGGAAAAAGGTAAAGTCTAGGATTTCCAACTTTTATCTCCTGACATTTTTGTTTTATAGCATTTCTAACTAAATGATGTTTGGCAGGTGGTATCTTTACCTCAATCGTATCACTGGCCTGACTCACACCCACTTGACAAACAGCTCTGTGTCTGAGTTGATATCTTGAATCTGGACGTAACTTTGTAATCGTAATGATTTCTTTTTTATTGCTTGTGTCCACAGTCTCCCACTCTTCATCTTCAGTTCGTTTATATTCCACTCTGTACACTTCTGAGTCAGACTTTAGGGGTCTTAATTTTAGGGTTATAGCAAATAATGTTTGGGAGTCGACCACAAGAGGCTCAGGTTTTGATGGAATATGAAAGTCACGGTTTTTGAGCTGCCCAGACTGATACAGATAAATCGTCGCCCCAAGATAATCCGCATCAGGCTTGGATTGGACGAGAAATCTCATTGTCTCATTGCCTTGGTTAATTTCAGCAACTTTAATGAAACTTGGGGAATGCTGTCTAAACTTCTCGATGATTAACTCTTCGCTTACCTCTGATGATTTATCTGAGGGCTCTCTAGAAGGGGCCTGAAGGTAGCTCTCCATTTCTGACATGTATGACTGACACACATGGAGTGAAGTGAAAGTCAAGCTGACAATATTGTCAATGGTAGTGTCATAAAGCAATTCATCCAGTTTATTTATAATAATATTCACATTCCTTTTTTTAATTTGATTTATGAAACTACTCAGCATGGTGATTTCCTTTTCTCTTTTATCCAGCCATGTTGTTATGGCCCACCTCTTGAATGGTGACTCTTCCTTCTTCTTCAGGATGTCTGCCAGGTCTTTTTCATTTGAACCACCTCCCCTGATACTTGGCAAGACACTCGCCAGATCTCTTTGGAAAATACATTTAAATAGATAAAGTATTGATTTGAACTGGTCTGTGTTTTTCCCAATTTCAGGAAAGTTATTGACAACACTGTCCTTCATGATGTCATTACACCTCATGATGTGCTCGTCTATCTCCTCCAGGACCTCCTGAGATTTGGACACCAGTGCCACACTGATGTCTCTTACCAGCTGAGCAGCCTGTGAATCGAGATGTTTCAGCGGGTACAGCCAGACCTGGATGGGCACAGCAAGCTCATAATCTTTGCCAAGTTTTGTTGGCAATTCGGTGTAAATCTCCATGGCCTCCTGGAAGCTGGCAGGATTGTGATCAAGGGCAAAATCACCGTAAAATGTGCAGTTAAGATGGTCAGTAGTTTTCTTCTCCTCATCTGTCATTTCTAAGTCTCCTTTTGCTTTTACTGATATACATTTTGTTATTGTTAGAGCTAATTCTCCTTTAATCTCCTGTCTCTCTTCCTCTTTAGAGCTGCTTTGATCAAATACAAAAAAAGCCTGAGCTCCGTACAGCACGGCTGTGACAACATGGGTGGCTGATTTCTGCTCAAACACTTCTGGATAGTCGACGTTCTGATTCCCCAAGTGGCTCATGGTGAGCTGCTCCATTCTGGTGGTCGTGCTGTAGTGCAGGGTGACCCTGGACTGACGTTTGGATGATTTGGTGTCATTGAGGTACTTGGCAGACCCATCAACCTCAATCAAGCCACACAAGAAGCTCGCTTTAAGGGAGGCTGTCACATTTAAGATGGAGGTTTTCTCATCTAAGGAGTCTGAAGTGATGACCTTGAATTGTGTTTTCTTCTGTGGTTTAATGTTGAGATTTTTCTTGAGGTTGTCCAAGTCCCACAGAGTGACACCTGGTGAAAAGAACAACATTTAACAGAAACAATGAGTTCAATTAAAATTGTCATTTACATCAAAGTTTGATTCCAAAATACCACTGCAGGTTTTTTTTTGTTTTTTAATGACAGTCTTTGCTCTTACCTGGAATGAGCGAGTCAGTGCGACAGTCATAGAGCATCCCCACCTGGAAGGGTCGGCCCAGGGCAGCCATCTCCAAAGGTGAGCCATTCTGAGGTGACCCACCCTGCCTGTGAAATTAAGCACATAAATGATATAAAGTCAGTTGTGTATTACAATCATAACAATTTTCTACATTCTCTTATCTTTTTAAGTCTAATGCAGGGTTGCAGTGAGGAAGAAGTGTGAAAATTAGAACATTAGAACAATTTAGACGAGAACAGGCCATTCAGCCCAACAAAGCCTGCCAGTTGTGTCCACTTAATTCTTCTAAAAAAACATCAAGTCAAGTTCTGAAAGTCCCTGAAGTCCTCCTCTCCACCACACTACTTGGTCATTTATTCCACGTGTCTGTGGTTCTCTGTATAAAGAAAAACTTTCTCATGTTTGTGTGAAATTTCCTTTTCACAAGTGTCCAACTGTGTCATTCTTGGTGAACTCATTTTAAAGTTACTTGCCCAATTCCCTTCATCCTTTTTAAGTCAAATCAATATGCAGACAACGATACAAACTTCCATACTGGATCAGTCGAGCACTGGGTTAACAACGACCGTCACCAGCACCAGTACTATTAACCAACAGGGTGTTGGCGGAAATTGGACTACTGTTGGCCAAAGAAGAAAAAGAAGAAGAAGAAGAGGGTGAGACGTGTCCGGAGGCAGGATGAGAGAAGGAAGGTAAAGAGAGTGGAACTGAGGGTAGAAACTTTGAATTTTGGCAGTATGACTGGTAATAGGAGAGAGTTAGCAGATATGATGGAGAGTAGGAAGGTTGATATATTGTGCATGCAGGAAACTAATTGGAAGGGGAGTAAGGCCAGGTGGATCAGAGGTGGATTCAAATTGTTCTATCATGGTGTGGATGGGAGGAGAAATGGAGTAGGAGTTATTCTGAAGGAACAGTATGTCAAGAGTGTTTTGGAGGTGAAAAGAGTGTCAGGCAGAGTGATGATTATGAAGCTGGAAATTGGAGATGTGATGATGAATGTTGTTAGTGCATATGCACCGCAAGTTGAGTGTGCGATGGGTAAGAAAGAAGATTTTTGGAGTGAGTTGGATGAAGTGATGAACAGTGTACCCAAGGGACAGAAAGTGATGATTGGAGCGGATTTCAATGGACATGTTGGTGAAGGGAACAGAGGAGACGAGGAGGTGATGGGTAGGTATGGTGTCATGGAGAGTAATAAAGAAGGTCATAGGATAGTGGATTGTATTAAAAGGATGGACATGGCTGTGGTGAATACGAAGAGGGAGAAACATAGGGTGACATACAAGAGTGGAGGCAGATGCACACAGGTAGATTACATCCTATGCAGAAGAGTCAATCTGAAGGAGATTGAAGACTGCAAAGTAGTGGCAGGGGAAAGTGTAGTTAAGCAGCATAGGATGGTGGTCTGTAGGATAACGTTGGAGATCAAGAAGAGGAATAGAATAAGGGCAGAGCCAAGGATCAAATGGTGGAAGATGAAAAAGGAAGACTGCAAGGTTGAGTTTAGGGAGGAGGTGAGACAGGCACTGGGTGGCAGTGAAGAATTACCAGACAGATGGGCAACTACAGCAGATGTAGTAAGGATGACAGCAAGAAGAGTGCTTGAAAAGGAAAAGGAAACCTGGTGGTGGAATGAAGAAATACAGGAGAGTATACAGAGGAAGATGATGGCAAAGAAGAAGTGGGATAGTCAGAGAGATGCAGAAAGTAGACAAGTGTACAAGGAGATAAGGCGCAAAGTGAAGAGAGAGGTGGTGAAGGCTAAAGAAAAGGTATATGGTGAGTTATATGAGAGGTTGGACACTAAGGAAGGAGAAAAGGACTGATGGGCTACACAGAGGGGCCGAGCTGGGAAAGATGTGCAGCAGGTTAGGGTGATAAAGGATAAAGATGGAAACATACTCACAAGCGAGGAGAGTGTGTTGAGCAGATGGAAAGAGTACTTTGAGAGGCTGATGAATGAAGAGAACAAGAGAGAGAAGAGGTTGGATGATGTGGAGATAGTGAATCAGGAAGTGCAACGGATTAGCAAGGAGGAAGTAAGGACAGCAATGAAGAGGATGAATAATGGAAAGGCCGTTGGTCCAGATGACATACCTGTGGAAGCATGGAGGTGTTTAGGAGAGATGGCAGTGGAGTTTTTAACCAGATTGTTTACTGGAATCTTGGAAAGTGAGAGGATACCTAAAGAGTGGAGAAGAAGTGTACTGGTGCCGATATTTAAGAATAAGGTTGGATGTGCAGGACTGCAGTAACTACAGGGGGATAAAATTGATGAGCCACAGCATGAAGTTATGGGAAAGAGTAGTGGAAGCTCAGTTAAGAAGTGAGGTGATGATTAGTGAGCAGCAGGATGGTTTCATGCCAAAAAAGAGCACCACAGATGCGATGTTTGCTCTTAGGATGTTGAAGGAGAAGTTTAGAGAAGTCCAGAAGGAGTTGCATTGTGTCTTTGTGGACCTGGAGAAAGCAAATGACAGGGTGTCTCAAGAGGAGTTGTGGTATTGTAGGAAGAAGTCGGGAGTGGCAGAGAAGTACATAAGAGTGGTACAGGATATGTACGAAGGAAGTCTGACTGTGGTGAGGTCTGCGGTAGGAGCGACGGAGGTGGGATTACAACAGGGATCGGCTCTGTGCCCTTTCTTATTTGCAATGGTGATGGACAGGCTGACAGACGAGATTAGACAGGAGTCCCTGTGGACTGTAATGTTTGCTGATGACATTGTGATCTGTAGCCATAGTAGGGAGCAGGTTGAGGAGATCTTGGAGAGGTGGAGATATGAGAGGAGAGGAATGAAGGTCAGTAGGAACAAGACAGAATACATGTGTGTAAATGAGAGGGAGGTCAGTGGAATGGTGAGGATGATGAAGTAGAGTTGGCGAAGGTAGATGAGTTTAAATACTTGGGATCAACAGTACTGAGTAACGGGGAGTGTGGAAGAGAAGAGAAGAAGGGTGGAATGGGTGGAGAAGAGTGTCAGGAGTGATTTGTGACAGACGGGTATCAGCAAGAGTGAAAGGGAAGGTCTACAGGACGGTAGTGAGACCAGCTATGTTATATGGGCTGGAGACGGGGCACAGGAGACGGAGTTGGAGGTGGCAGAGTTAAAGATGGTAAGGTTTGCATTGGGTGTAACGAGGATGAACAGGATTAGAAATGAGTACATTAGAGGGTCAGCTCAGGTTGGATGGTTGGGAGACAAAGTCAGAGAGGCGAGATTGCGTTGGTTTGGATATGTGCAGTGGAGAGATGCATGCTGGGTATACTGAGAGAAGGATGCTAAGGATTGAGCTGCCATGCAAGAGAAAAAGAGGAAGGCCTAAGAGAATGTTTATGGATGTGATGAGAGAGGACATGAAGGTGATGGGTGTAACAGAACAAGGTGATGAGGACAGAAGGGTATGGAAGAAGATGATCCGCTGTGGCGACCCCTAATGGAAGTAGCCAAAAGAAGAAGAAGAAGAAGGTTGACCGACATGGTCGGAATTCGAGAGTGTGGTTACATGTGGAAGTGTGCCTGGTAAACTTCCACCTTTCTATCCAGGCCTTATTCTTGCCTTTTTTCCAGATGAATCTAGGACAGGCTCTGGCTTATCAGGACGCCATGGATGGAAATATCCATGTCATTATCAATAACAGATTGCTAGTTTGTGTAATTTTACTTTACCAAGCATCTTTCAAAAGACACTTTGCAGGGCTATCATACACACTTTACCTGAAATGAAACAAGGCCAACGATTTAAACAAAGTGGTGTGACCTGAGACAAAGACTGGACTCCTTCAGTACTGTTTTTCATTGGAGAATCCTTGGGTACTGCTGGTTTGACTTTGTGTTGCTCATGGAGTCCCAAATGAGGCACATGACCTGCATTGTGAGGGAGCATCAGTTACGGTACTATGGCCATGTGGTGCGTTTCCCCGAGGGTGACCTGGCTCATAGGATACTCATTGTTGGGGACCCAAGTAGCTGGACCAGGCCAATGTGTCCCCCGTAACACCTGGCTGTGGCAGATAGAGGGTCATTTCTGGAGGGTGGGATTAAACTGAGTGTCTGCCTGGGGTGTTGCCAACCAAGATCCCAAGTTGTTTTGTCGTGTGGTGGGTGCAGCAACATGCTGTGCCAGTGCATGCTCCCCAACTTGACTTAACTAAGATGTCTCACTTAAAGTTTTATCAATGTTGTATCTTGTCCTAGTGTCTATATAAACACAGGGAACTCCAGTTTCTGTATTACACCTTGCCTGATGAAGGGGCCTTAGCTGCCTCAAAAGCTTGCATTTGTAATCTATTTAGTTAGCTAATAAAAGCTGTCATTTCATTCTACTTTCTCCAGTTTCAATCTATGGCTAACACAGTACAACACTCTACTGCTATCAAGACTATGAGTAACTATGATGATGATTCAAAAATGCTAACCAAATGTTCTGTCTTATCAGATCTTCAAGTCCGTGATCTCAATGATGATCAATATATTGATTGGGCAAAGGTCTTTACACAGGTCTCCATTCCAGTGAACACAGAAAGTATTCCACTACAAGAGGATATCGATAAGTGGGCATATCTTAAAGAGGTATGTCAATCTCGTATTGACTCTGAAGCTGATCTTTTAATATGAATCAACTACTCAGAAATCTTCAAACAGTCGTGAATCATACCTAGCCAAGGAGATGGCTGTGAAGACTGCTCTTGGATGGGTGGTTGGTGGACCATATAAATAGATAGATGACCTCACCAAATAAAGTGGTAAGCTGCCCAAACATTCAATTAATCGCGTGTCAATATCAGAAATTGAGGATATGTTGCTGCAACAGTAAAACACAGATTTCCCAGAGCGCAGCTGTGAAGAGAAAGAGGAAATGTCACAGGAGGACATCAAGTTCATGCGCACAGCCTCAGAATCTGCAAGTCTGGTAGGTGGCCACTATTGTTAAAATTTGCCTTTGAAGGATGAAACACTTAAAATGCCGAACAATCGCTGTATTGCTGAACAGTGTGCTATTGGTCTCAAAAGAAAACTGAGCAAACATGTAAGTTTCCATGAAGACTATAAAGCCTTCATGAAAGACATTTATTGACAAGGGTTACGCTATCAAGGTACCCGAATAAAGCCTGAATTGCAATGAAGGCAGGGTGTGGTACATTTCTCACTATGGTGTGTGTATATCATCCAAAGAAAAATAAGATATGAGTGGTCTTTGATTGCACAGCCACGTACCAGGGGACCACTTAATGAACAACTACTGAAAGATCCTGATCTAACTAACACCCTCATTGGTGTCCTTACAAGATTCAGAATGGAGCCAGAAGCCCTAATGGCAGACATTAAATCAATGTTCTACCAAGTTAAAGTCCCAGATAAAGACACTGATCATTTACACTTTTTGTGGTGGCCTGAAGGCAATCTAAGCAAAGACCTGAAAGAATTTAAAATGACAGTACATCTTTTTGGTGCTACTTCTTCACCCAGTTGTGCTTCTTATGCTTTGTGTAGAACAGCTGGAGATGCCAGAGATACATTTCCTGGGGAAGCTGTTAACACCGTACTCAATCATT
>JANRMT010028174.1:5440654-5450705 GCA_026402145.1 Polypterus bichir lapradei
AATCCTACTAGAAATAAAGGCAGGAATTAATTTCTCAGAATCCTGTTTATTTAGAAAGCGTTTTAATTTCCCAACATTTTTAAGATGGAAGAAACATGTTTTGGACAACTTTGTAATGTGTGCTTTAAATGACCTGCTAGAGTCAAAGATAACTCCTAGATTGCGGGCTGATTCAGTAAAATTAATGGTGATTCCAACTGAGTTAAACAATGAAAAAATATTGTTGTGATCAGCGTCATTCCCTCCAACAAATACCATCTCTAATTATTATCATGCCACCTGTTTTATCATGCTATCAGATCACCTGTGACATGCACCATAAAAGGTACCATTCTTAATGGGATGACAGAAAGAAATATTAAAACCAGCTATACAATTGTAACCTTTGACTTCTCGCCTGTCTTACAGTCAGTATTGTACCCTGCGTCTACAGCCCTTGGGACCACTCAGTGGTCTACAAAAAATATTTTTTGTTTGCTACTGTGAACTTCAGAGCAGCTCTCTGTTAAGTTTGTTATGCTGATTTCATATATGGCATCGCAATTAAGCTAGCACGTCAGGTTGTTGAGATACACATAATTGATGTTTTGGCACTTTTGAATATCAACATAATATATCAACACGATATCTGGAGTTTGGACTCTGTCCCACCAAAATTGTTTTGATGTGTTTATTCTGAAAACAAACCAGAAGACGATACCAGAGACATGTTAAAGCATATTTATGTCAATTTACCTCAATATAAAAGCGAGGTCAGCATGCTCCAAAATTATCTGAGGCTCTTGCTTTTGCGCTTGTGCTGCACATTCGTCTCTCTTTGCAAGGACCAACAGTAGTCACCCATCATGCTCGGAGTGAATTTTCCCCGATATCAGTTTTCCATCACCTTTGTATCTTGATGAAATCTTCCCCATGCTAATCGCTGACATCGTTTAGATTTGGTGGAGAAAAGTCGAGATGAGAATGTGAAAAATGACATCTTCAGTGACATTCTGGCTCCCGTAAGCTGATACGCTTTCAGCAGGTTCTCCACAAGCTCAGCATTATTCTGTGCTCTGTGACTGCCAAGAAAATTCTGGGCACCCCGCATGAATGAGGGTGCTAATTCAGTGGGCTTCGGTTTCCTTTTGAACTCATTGTCAAGCATCAGTTCACAGATTTCAGGAACAATAAAAACACCTTCTTTAATTTTGGCTTCACTTTCTCAAGACCAGACTTATTTCTTAAATGCTGAAACACATTGCTTTTACTGTCCCGTCACCCTAGTTTTACTAAGACCTGGAACATCATAACTCAAAAATGGGATGTGCTGCTGGAAGAAAACGGTTTTCAGATTTGGAGTCAGCAAGTGAAATTTGTTAAAGGACAGGTGAAAGTTATGCATATATTTATGTGTGTGTGTGTCAGTCAGTCTTTTTCTAACACTCTATTAACACAGAGAATATCAAAAGTGACTAAAGTGACAATGTCTCGACATACAACATTTCGAGTTTACAACATTCACTCGCATAAAGGCTTAAAAAATTGAGATGCGTGTGTTTCGGCTTACGCCGTTAGCGTCGTACTTACAGACTATGTGGGCAAACTAGTTTGGTTGTGCGCAGCGGAAGGATACGCAGTAATGCGGCGTATGAGTGAGGGAGTTGGCAAACTAGTTTGGTTTGCATGCGGAGGAAGTGTTCTGTTTGTGTTGCTTTGTTTGGCGAATTTTGTGGCCCTTATCTTGGCTCCTAAGCGAAAGTCAGAGTCTTCAGATGGCAGTGCTTCAAAGAAGAGGAAAGCCACCATGATGGAAGTGAAATTAGACATTGGAAAGAGATCAGAAGTGTAAGAGCGGGTGTTAAGAGTCCGCTACTCTCCTTACCAGAATTCGGCGTCGGTTCTTCTTTGCTTGCGGGCGACCTCGATAGCGTAGTCGACTGAGTCTTCGATGTGTGGAAAGGCACAAAGAGATGGTCACCCCAGTTTTGTTAACTAATAGCCAGTTATATTTATTCCTTTAATAATACAACTGTGGAGATACCGCAATGAGCTACACAATAACACTTCTCTTTTTTTCTCTCTATCTCCCAACTCCACCCACCAAATTTCTCCTCCCTTAAACAATCGATCAATCAACTTTATTGGAATTTCCTGATATGAATTCCTGCTTACAGAAAGAATAAAGGTAAGGAATTTTTTTTACACTAATTTTTTGTCATTTTTTTCTATTACTACAGTACAGTGTATAGCACAGTATATTTAGGTCCTTTTCCTTTTTCTGTGGCTTAGTTGTGTTTTTATGTTCTAGATTTTGCAAATGTGTTAACCCTGTGTTGGCTGGGATTGGCTCCAATGAAGCAGGAAGGAACATTAAATGATGGAATTTGGAAACGACGACTCCTGTGGTTTGAACATGCTACCAGAAAGAATGGAAGAAGGTGCAACAAGGGTTTATGCACTGCCATATTGAAGGGAAAAGACAACGGAAACACTGGAGGAATAACATTAGGGAGGTCCTTGAAACACGCCACCTTGGCATTATACAAGCAACAGAAAGAATGGATTGGAGACATTTTATGACCTCATCATCAGCAACAAACTGATGGAAGAGAAAGAAATAAAGAAGAAATCAAGGAACCACCTGGCAATGGGAGTGCTCACTTCCTTATGAACAGATGATCTAGCACAGGGGTCGGCAACCTATGGCACGCGGAACGATTTTCAATGGCACTCTGACTGAATTGAAATAGAGTAAAAAAATTATATTTTAATTACAGCGCATGTGTTGGCACCCTCGCCTACGTTTTGCATATGAGACTCCCTTGTAAGTGGTGCAGGGGCAGCACAGTGGTAGGGATGCTGCCTCGCAGTTAGGAGACCCGGGTTCGCTTCAAGAGTCATCTCTGTCTGGAGTTTGTATGTTCTCCCCATGTTTCCTCCCACAGTCCAAAGACATGCAGGTTAGGTGCATTGGCGATCCTAAATTGTCCCTAGTGTGTGCTTGGTGTGTGGGTGTGCCCTGCGGTGGGCTGGGGCCCTGTCTTGCACGCTGCGTTGGCTGGGATTGGCTCCAGCAGACCCCTGTGACCCTGTATTTAGGATATAGTGGGTTAGACAATGGATGGATGTTCAGTGCAGGCCGTGGTACGTTAAAACAAACTTCTTGTTATTATATTTTATTACAGCGCATGCATTTGAGCTCCATGTCACCCATCCACGTTTTACTCAAGCGACTCGCAGTCAAGGGAAACCATGTGTTCAGTGCAGGCCGTGGTACGTTAAAACAGACCTCTTGTTATTATTATGTTATATACTGCCCTAAAATGACTCATAAAAGACAAAAACTTGATGTTTGCTCTTTTCAAGACTCTTGGACGAATGAATATGGATTTGTAGAACAAAAGGATCTATTAAAGTGCGCCACGATCTCTTCTACTTATGGCGTCGACATCGATACGGTTAAACCAGTAATCAAACGTTGCTGCGCCTTCCACTACCAAACACTTCCCACACTGTTTCAACGAGGCCTACTGTATCAAACTGAACCAGAGACTCGACTAAGAAACGATGGCAGGCTCTCCGGACACAAAGGAGTCCTAAGCGACAAGCCAAAACAGAAGACAACCCAGCGACTAATGGGCTATACCTATTTTAGGAAGGGATTATACTGGCGACCCTTTTCGGGCGGTGAAGGTGGACTATGGAATGTTTTCAAAGGCGTACATGTGCGGAATTTGACTTTGAAGAAGGATTTTAAAGGGTTCCTCTTATAAGCATCTCAAATATATATATATATATACTGGTGAATATAAGTTGACAAATTTGCTCGAACGGGACACGTGGACCTCAAAAGTGGGGCCCCCTTAGGCACAGGTCCTGGGACGGTCGCCCCACTTGCCACCTCCAAACGCTGCTGTTGAATGTAGTTATAAAAAAATCTGACATAACATTCTTTTCACAAATGATCCTATCACTGTTCTAAATAATGTGTTAAAAGTACTTAAAACAAATAAGGTGACAAATTACAAGCAATATTTTTGAGTAGATATAATATACTGCACTATTCAGTAAACTTAACTTAGCAATTTACTCAAATTTACCTACAATAAAAGAGTTTGGTTAAATATAAGTAGTGGCAAAAATATTTTTATTTTACTCAGATTTTTATTTGAATTGCACAAAAAAGTGTGTCTAGGACAAACGCCATAGCATTCTCAAACTTATCTCAAAGTGTCATTTTCTTTTTCTGTGTCAAATAGTAGTTTTAAACAATAAAAAATATATATGAACATACGTAACAATCTGAGAAATGTACTTGCTTTTTAAAGCAAACCAACGAGGCAGGCTGTTAAAAAGACACTACTTTGCTTGCCATGTTTCCCACATGAAGGGAAAGTTTTCGTGAAGACAGTGTGGAAGCCGGCCCGGACACAGACAGGCGGACATTTTAATGTCACCCAACACACGTTTATTCATAATTATTTACAATGTCCAAGTGCACACAAAAAGTACTTACACATTCATAGTAAAATAACTCTTATCATTTATAAAAGTTACAGCTGAATGCGTTGTTGTAAAGACCAAGAAATCGATGTGAGAGGAAATGCAGTGTCATTAAATTTAACTTAAATGTGTTCAGGGCGGCATGGTGGTGCAGTGCGTAGCGCTCCTGCCTCACAGTTAGGAGACCTGGGTTTGCTTTCCGGGTCCTCCCTGTGTGGAGTTTGCATGTTCTCCGCATGTCTGCGTGGGTTTCCTCCCACAGTCCAAAGACATGTAGGTTAGACGCATTGGCATTCCTGAATTGTTCCTGGTGTGTGCTTGGTGTTCACGGGATCCCCTTGAGGTAGCTGGATGTCATGGCCTGCCTGTACTCTGGTACTGTGAGTGCTGTGCAGAGTGGAGGCAGACCCTCTGTGTTTTTCCCAGTTGATTCTGGGGTCCGTCAGCGGTGTGCTTTGCTCCTACTCTGTTCAATGCTTGTATGGACTGGGTGTTGGGCAGGTCGTGGGGTCCAGCGGCTGTGGGGCATCTGTTGGTGAAGAAGGTTTCACGGATCTTGACTTTGCTGATGATGCTGTGATATTTCTGGAGTCAATGGAGGCTCTAATCGGGGCGCTTGAGAGACTGAGTGAGGAGTCTGAGTGTCTGGGCTTGCGAAGGTCCTGATAAAAACCAAGATCAGGCCTTTAATGACCTCTTGGGCATGGCCATCAGCAGTGTGTCTGTCTGTGGAGAGAGTGTCGACCTCGTTGAGAGATTTACTTACCTTGGCAGTGACATTCATGACTCTGGTGACTCTTTCTGTGAAGTCAGTAGACGGATTGGGGGGTCAAGTGGGGTGTCATGAGGTATCTGGAAAAGGTTGTGTGGCACTCCCGATATCTGCAAAAGGACGAAGTTCCAAGTCTTTAGAGTCCTGGTGCTTCCTGTCTTGCTATATGGTTGTGAGACATCAACGCTATCCAGTGACCTGAGACGAAGACTGGACTCCTTTGGTACTGTGTCTCTCCAGAAAATCCTTGGGTACTGTTGGTTTGACTTTGTGTAGCTCATTGAGTCCTGAATGAGACACATTACTTGCATTATGAGGGAGCGTCAGTTACGGCACTACAGCCATGTGGAAAAATTCCCAGATGGTGATCCGGCTCGTAAGATCCTCATTATTGGGGACCCGAGTGGCTGGACGAGGCCAATGGTTCACCCACGTAACACATGGCTGTGGCAGATAGAGGGTCATTTCTGGAGGGTGTGACTGGACCGCGTGTCTGCCTGGGGGGTTGCCAACTGGGATCCCGAGTTTTTCAACGTGTTGTGGGTGTGGCAACGCACTGTACCAGTGCATGCTCACCAACTTGACTTGACTTGCAAGCTCTGCTGTGTTGTTAGGGTTTACAAATTAACTTGCACAATGAAACTATTTAAAGATCATGAAAGATAATTCCTTGTCACCCCTAGGGGTATTTGCTTATGAACACTCAAATGATTTATTTGAAGTCACGTGTTTAATGAATGTGGAATTCCAAGAAGTGACGACAGACCAACCGCTTCCTAATTTAAAACCAGAAGCGCACCTCTAGTTAAGATTCACAAGCACCTTGAAGCGCTCTGAATCAGAATGAACAAAACAGCAAGCAAGTAAGAGAAATTATATTTGATTTCTTCATTGTCTAACATTTGTGTACAGAGATGACAATTAAATTCAACAGCACAATTCTACTTTTGAATTGATTATTATGCTGCCGTTGCTGTATCTGTTAGTTTTTAAGGATTTCATTTTCTATGCTAAAATTTCCTATTGGAATTAAAAGCCTCAATTTTTAAACTTCTTGTGTATTCAAAATTCAGCTTCTCCTTTTGTTTAAGTGCAATTAATAATCAAACAGAATTGACAACAATCTTGCACTTCACTGTTAAATTCCCCAAAACAAGGTGAATTTTTACCTGAAAATATTTTTTATCACTTAAATCAGTAAGTAAAGCAACCCTTGTAGTTGCTTGCTCTTAAAATGTTCCTTCAAACTCTTCACCTTATGTAGGTGTTCTCCATCTCCTTTTACTTTCCTTGTTTCTTTCTCAGTGTCATTCAGGCTTGGGAACAAATGTCCTGGTAATAAATGGCTCAATAGTATACAAACAGGGTCTCTGAATGCTTTACAATGAGCCACTAGACAACACATGGGAGTTCACGGACACCAAGAGGGTCGTGAGGGATGGGAACGTAGATATTGCAGAGCCTGCTTTGCTAATGGTCAGAGTGACTTGAAAGGTCATCAGCAGCAGCAATTTGTCAATTTCAGCTTGGAACTTTTAAGCACACAAAGCAGACAGTGCCTTGGACAGCTAAAACTATTGTAAAGCTTATAAAGTTAAAGTATTGATTATTATATTGTGATGTGTGAGTCTCTGACCTGCACCCCAAAATGCGTGGCTGAGTCTCAGTACTTGTCTGTTGTCTTATAAGGGGTCTGTTGGATTAAATCACGGCGGACTATGCAGAGGTCGCTACCAAAGTCCAACAGCGCAGAGAAATCCCGTCTGGCCAATGTAATAGAGACCTTAACATTGTCTTCTTTTAACATCTTGGGGGAAACTTGCAAGCTGCATGTCTGGGCCAGATTGATAGCCATTGTTTGTGCAGGTGGGAGGTGACACTCCTGAGCCAGATGTCCCAGTTGATCACCGCAAAAGCATATGTGTTCAGTCTGCACTATGGTGTTCACACTCTGGCGTCTTAGTGCTGGTGACCCTGTAGGTCTGTGCTGGCTGGATCGAAATCGGGGTCTAGCCTGAGTAGCCCCATTGTTTCCACGTGACTTGTGCACCCTCTAGTCTGCGGGTCAGATCCAACAGCGAGTGGACGTTGTTCCGTAGTTCTTGTCTATCCCCAACAGAACTAGATGAATAGTGAGCTTCTCCACAATGTGCTCGAAAAGGTCTTTGCGGATCCCGCTTTGAATTATGTCCACTAAGCCCTGGATCTGTTCTTGTACAGGGAGATCTGGATCATTATGCCACAGCCGAAACTGGTGCTCTGGAGAAGGATCTATTGCTTCAGGCAATCATAATCATCGAGCCTTTCGGGAGGGAGGTTCCGTACGGCTTAGAGGGCTTCTCCGGTTAAAAACTGGGCCCAAACTGATGTCCAGGCTCCCTTGACCCAGCTAATCAAAAACACTCAGGGTCGTCTGAGAGAGCCATCTTTGGCAGCACATCTCATGGCCACACCAAGGCAGGGGCAGCTGCCAGAGCCTCATCTTGCTCTGGGTTTTGCTGTACTTCTTAGGGATCCATTGTGTAAGGACCCCACTTCTGGTACCATATGATGTGTGTGTCCCTGTCTTGCACCGCAAAACACAAGGCTGAGACTCAGTAATTTAGCAAGACCAGCTTTATTCAGCTTGAAACAGGAACAGCACAGTTATTTATTGTAGCGGGATCTGCCACTCTCCTATAAACAGACACAGCAGACAGGCAGGGTTATGGCCAAGTTATATGCCAAGTAATCCTGTTCCCTGAATTTCTAATGTTCTTTACATAACCCATCGATGACAGGCACTTATAGTGCAACTGTGATCTGCTCAGATTTGTTTTTGCTGTGAGCCGCTGCAGCGCTGGGAGCCTCCGGTTGCTCCAGCAATGGGTAAGGAGTCTTCCACAGACACGGCGCTCACGCTTCGGGATGCTCTTCGGTGTGTCATCCCATTGGGAGGAGTCCCAAACGAGTTTAGAAACCTTACAATATTTTACCACTTTTTTATTTTAATAAATGCTCCTTAATCTTTGTTGGCTTTGAGTGCAGGTTGTTTTCACATCTTTTACAAACTCGAATTGTGTTTGCTCAAAGTTACCAAAGTTCTGCAGCTTCAGTAAGAAAATGGGATTCTGGGAAAAACCTTGACGCATTGAAATGATTCTACAGACAAAATATCTTCATTTCAAAAACTTTAGTAAAAATTCAAAGTAAAACAGTTCACACAAAAAATGGAGTAAAGATTGGTACTGTATAGCAAAGAAAAGAGAATTTCTGTTTAAGGCTTATATGTTGTTTGTTTCTTTAAGTTCTCTCATACAGCTGAAGCATTTCTAAACAATCAGAAAACTATACGCCTATCCTATGTTCATGTTGTAAATGGGTCTGCTAGCACTGGGACCTGTTCTAAAAAATAACTGACTCAATTACCACACTGTATCTTAGATTATAGAAAGAAACTTCTATCACGTATTAACTTACAGGGGGTAAAAGACTATACCATATTCTAATAGCTATGAAAGAAAGAAAATTACGAGTATATTCTGTTCTACTTAAGCGAACACTAATATGAGTTTAACTCAAAGCTTAACTTTCTAAGCTTGGCTCTTACATTTCCGGCACCTAATTGTTTATGCAGGAGTGGCACAGTGGCACAGTGGTAGCGCTTATGCCTCATAGTAAGGAGACCTGGGTGCGCTTCCTGGGTCCTCCCTGCGAGTTTGCATGTTCTCTCCATGTCTGCGTGGGTTTCCTCCCACAGTCCAAAGATGGTTAGGTGCATAGGCGATCCTAAACTGTCCCTAGTGTGTGCTTGGTGTGTGAGTGTGTGTACCCTGCAGTGGGCTGGCGGCCTACCTGGGATTTGTTCCTGCCTTGTGCCCTTTGTTGGCTAGGATTGGCTCCAGCAGACCTCCATGACCCTATGTTAGGATATAGTGGGTTGGATAATGTCTGACTGATGACTGACTGACTAATTGTTTATGCAGAGGCAGACTGTGAATCAAGTTCAAGTTCAAAGTTTATTGTCATGTGCACAGTAAGGAAACAAATTTCCATGTACAATGAAATTCTTTCTTTGCTGTCCACACCAAATGACAAAACCAACATATAAAGACAAACATAAATAATAAGTAGCAGATAGATAATAAGTAACAGAGGCAGCATAAAGTATAAAACCAGAATAGAAGTACAAAGTGTAATGTGCTGGTAGGTGTGTGATGGACAAGTCAAATAGAGTTGTGTGAGGTCAATAGAATGAGGTGAACCTCGGTTATAAACTCCAGTCAGTTATTTAGGAGTCTAATGGCCCTGGGAAAGAAAGAGTTCTTTAGCTTGGAAGTCCTGCATTTCATATGTCTGTACCTCCTGCCTGAGGGTAGAAGTGTGAACAGTTTGTGTTGGGGGTGGGTGGGGTCCCTGTCCCTGTCCCTGTCCCTGTCCCTGTCCCTGAGGATCGAGGCAGTTCTCCTGCAGACTCTGCAGTTGTAGATGCTCTGCAGAGAGGGCAGTGGGGTCCTGGTGATCTTCTCAGCAGGTCTTTACCACTCTCTGCAGGAGTCTGAGGTCCATAGCAGTAGTAATAATGGTCTAAATCCTTTTGTTCAAGAGCTCTGTCTTCTTCAGGAATAGACAATAAAACTGCTCTGTTGTTACTCACCCACTTGGTAAGGTGAAATCCACCTCCAAGGCATAGAGTTTGGAGGGTCCATTGCCAGCTTTATAGCTTGTTCTTCTGTTGCCACCAACTTTAAGCAGTCATCCACATAGAAATGATTGAGTACGGTGTTAACAGCTTCCCCAGGAAATGTATCTCTG
>JANRMT010028174.1:5457338-5472725 GCA_026402145.1 Polypterus bichir lapradei
TGGAAGGGTCGGCCCAGGGCAGCCATCTCCAAAGGTGAGCCATCCTGAGGTGACCCTCCCTGTCTGTGAAATTAAGCACATAAATTATACAAAGTCAGACGTTTATTACAATCATAACAATTTTCTATATTCTTTTATCTTTTTTAGTCTAATGCAGGGTTGCAGTGAGGAAGAAGAGTGCATCTTGGCAGGATCAGGTGAAAATTAGAACATTAGAACAATTTAGACGAGAACTGGCCATTCAGCCCAACAAAGCCTGCCAGTTGTGTCCACTTAATTCTTCTTAAAAAACATCAAGTCAAGTTCTGAAAGTCCCTAAAGTCCTCCAGTCCACCACACTACTTGGTCATTTATTCCATGTGTCTGTGGTTCTCTGTATAAAGAAAAAATTCCTCATGTTTGTTTGAAATTTGTATTTCATGTTTCCAACTCTTTCCTCGTGTTCTTGGTGAACTCATTTTAAAGTCACTCGTCCAAATCCCTTCATCATTTAAAACACTTCAGTTAAATCAATATGCGGAGAACAATACAAATTTCTATACCGGATCGGTTGAGCCCCAGGTTAACAATGACTGCCACCAGTACTGTTAGCCAACAGGGTGCTGGCGGAAACTGGGCTACTGTTGGCCAAAGAAGGGGAAGAAGAGGGGGGAGACGTGTCCGGAGGCAGGAGGAGAGGAGGAAAGTAAAGAGAGCGGAACAGAGGATAGGAACTTTGAACGTTGGCAGTACGACTGGTAAGGGGAGAGAGTTAGCAGATATTAAGAAGAGAAGGAAGGCTGATATATTGTGCGAGAAAAATATTAAATCAAATGGGAGTAAGGCCAGGTGGATCGGAGAGGGATTCAAATTGTTCTATCATGGTGTTAATGGGAGGAGAAATGGAGTAGGAGTTATTATGAAGGAAACGTATGTCAAGAGTGTTTAGGAGTTGAAAAGAGTGTCAGACAGAGTGATAATTATGAAGCTGGAAATTGGAGGTGTGATGATGAATGTTGTTAGTGCATATGACCCACGGGTTGGGTGTGCTATGGAAGAGAAAGAAGATTTTTGGAGTGAGTTGGATGAAGTGATGAACAGTGTACCCTAGGGACAGAAAGTGATGATTGGAGCGGATTTCAATGGGCATGTTGGTGAAGGGAACAGAGGAGACGAGGAGGTGATGGGTAGGTATGGTGTCAAGGAGAGGAATTAAGAAGGTCAGAGGATAGTGGATTTTGCCAAAAGGATTGACATGGCTGTGGTGAATACGTATTTTAAGAAGAGGGAGGAACATAGGGTGACGTACATGAGTGGAGGAAGATGCACACAGTTGGATTACATCCTATGCAGAAGAGTCAATCTGAAGGAGATTGAAGACTGCAAAGTGGTGGCAGGGGAAAGTGTAGTTAAGCAGCATAGGATGGTGGTCTGTAGGATGACGTTGTAGATCAAGAAGAGGAAGAGAGTGAGGGTAGAGCCAAGGATTAAATGGTGGAAGTTGAATAAAGGAAGACTGCAAGGTTGAGTTTAGGGAGGAGGTGAGTCAGGCACTGGGTGGCAGTGAAGAGTTACCAGACAGCTGGGAAACTACAGCAGATGTAGTAAGGGTGACAGCAAGAAGGGTTCTTGGCGTGAAATCTGGAAAGAGGAAGGAGGAAAAGGAAACCTGGTGGTGGAATGAGGAAATACAGGAGAGTATACAGAGGAAGAGGATGGCAAAGAAGAAATGGGATAGTCAGAGAGATGAAGAAAGTAGACAAGAGTACAACGAGATAAGGCACAAGGTGAAGAGAGAGGTGGTGAAGGCTAAAGAAAAGGTGTATGATGAGTTGTATGAAAGGTTGGACACTAAGAAGGGAGAAAAGGAGCAGTGGGCTACAGAGAGGGGCCGAGCTGGGAAAGATGAGCAGCAGGTTAGGGTGATAAAGGATAAAGATGGAAACGTATTCACAAGCGAGGAGAGTGTGTTGAGCAGATGGAATGAGTACTTTGAGAGGCTGATGAATGAGGAGAACGAGAGAGAGAAGAGGTTGGATGATGTGGAGATAGTGAATCAGGAAGTGCAACGGATTAGCAAGGAGGAAGTAAGGACAGTGATGAAGAGGATGAGAGATGGCAGTGGAGTTTTTAACCAGAATGTTTAATGGAATCTTGGAAAGTGAGAGGATGCCTGAGGAGTGGAGAAGAAGTGTACTGGTGTCGATATTTAAGAATAAGGGGGATGTGCAGGAATGCAGTAACTACAAGGGAATATAAATGATGAGCCACAACATGAAGTTATGGGAAAGAGTAGTGGAAGCTCAGTTAAGAAGTGAGGTGAATGATTAGTGAGCAGCAGGATGGTTTCATGGCAAGAAAGAGCACCACAGATGCAATGTTTGCTCTGAGGATGTTGATGGAGAAGTTTAGAGAAGACCAGAAGGAGTTGCATTGCGTCTTTGTGGACCTGGAGAAAGCAAATGACAGGGTGACTGAGAGGAGCTGTGGTATTGTATGAGGAAGACGGGAGTGTAAGAGAAGTACGTAAGAGTTGTACAAGATATATACGAGGGAAGTGTGACCGTGGTGAAGTCTGTGGAAGGAGCGACGGATGCATTCAAGTTGGATGTGGTATTGCATCAGAGATTGGCTCTGAGCCCTTTCTTATTTGCAATGGTGGTTGACAGATGAGACTAGACAAGAGTCCCCGTGGACTATGATGTTTTCTGATGACATTGTGATCTGTAGCAATAGTAGGGAGCAGGTTGAGGAGACCCTAGAGAAGTGGAGATATGCACTAGAGAGGAGAGGAATGAAGGTCCTCTCGGAACAATACAAGACAGTAGGAACAAGACAGAATACATGTGTGTGAATGAGAGGGAGGTCAGTGGAATGGTGAGGTTGCAAGGAGTAGAGTTGGCGAAGGTGGATGAGTTTAAATACTTGGGATCAACAGTACAGAGTAATGGGGATTGTGGAAGAGAAGGGAAGAAGAGAGTGCAGGGAGGGTGGATTGGGTGGAGAAGAGTGTCAGGAGTTGTTTGTGACAGACGGGTATCAGCAAGAGTGAAAGGGAAGGTATACAGGACGGTAGTGAGACCAGCTGTGTTATATGGGCTGGAGACGGTGGCACTGACCAGAAAGCAGAAGACAGAGCTGGGTGTGACGAGGATGGACAGGATTAGAAATGAGGACATTAGAGGGTCAGCTCAAGTTGGATGGTTGGGAGACAAAGTCAGAGAGGTGAGATGGCATTGGTTTGGATATGTGCAGAGGAGTGATGTTGGGTATATTGGGAGAAGGATGTTAAGGATAGAGCTGCCAGGGAAGAGGAAAAGAGGAAGGCCTAAGAGGAGGTATATGGATGTGGTGAGTGAGGACATGCAGGTGATGGGTGTAACAGAACAAGATGACGAAGACAGAAAGATATGGAAGAAGATGATCCGCTGTGGCGACCCCTAACTGGAGCAGCTGAAAGAAGAAGAAGAAGAAGAAGTCAGGTGTCCTCCTCTTCAACTCCTTAAAGCTCTGCTCCTTCTGTCATTCCTCTTTGAACATCCCCAATAGCCCTGAAACAGCCTCGTTGCTCTTCTCTGGGCCTTTTCTGGTGCTGCTATGTCCTTTTTGTAGCCTGGAGAGCCAAACTGCACACAGGACTCCAGATGAGGCCTCACCAATGTGTTTAAAGCTTGAGCAGACCCTCCTGTGACTTGTACTCCACACATCAAGACGCTATATAACCTGCCATTCTGTGAGCCTTCTTAATGACTTCTGAAAAACTTTTGTCTTCATGCTGATAGTCCACTATGACTCCTAAATCTTTCTCATGAGGTGGCCTCTCGATTTTCAGACCTCCCATTGTGTATTCAAACCTCACATTTTTACTTCCTATGTGTAATTCTTTACATTTACTGTCATTGAATTTCATCTACCACAAATCTGCCCAAGCTTGTATGGTCTCCAAGTCCTTCTGTAATGATATAACAGATTCCAAATTATCTGCTAATCCACCTATCTTGGTATCATCTGCAAACTTAACCAGCTTGTTACTTATATTCCTATCTAAATCATTTATTAAACATTAAACATAGTGGCAGTCCCAACACTGACCCCTGCTGATCACCACTCTTAACATCATCTAATTCTGATGAGGCCCCTAACACCATCACCCTGACCTTTCTGTGTTGGAGCCAATTCTTTACCCTTCGACTCACCATACTCGTAACTCCCACTTCTTTTAGTTTGATGCCCAACCTCTCATGTGGCACCTTATCAAATGCTTTCTGAAAGTCCAGATAAATAATCTCATCTGCTCCACTTTGATCGTATCATTTTGTTGCCTCCTCATAGAAATCCAGCATGTTAGTAAAACACGACCTCCCTCTTCTGAACCCATGCTGACTGTTCAGAATAACTCCTGTCCTTGCCATGTGTTGCTCAATCTTATCCTTAATAATTCCTTCCATTAATTTTCCTGTGATGAATGTTAAGCTTACTGGCTTATAGTTTCTTGGATCTGCTCTGTCAAACATTTTATAAAACAGGATGATATTTGTCATTTTCCAGTCCTTTGGAATCTCTCCAGTGTGCAGTGACTTCCTAAAAATATGTGTCAAGGGTTTATATATGTACTCACTAGCCTCCTTAAGAACTCGAGGTAAATATTATCTGGTCCTGGTGGTCTTCCTATTTAATCTGAGCGGCTCTTCTCCCTCTACAATGTCCAAATCCTTCAGTACCTCCTTAGTAGTCCCTGTTACCTCTGGGAGGTTATCCACTTTCTTACACATGAAGACCTCTGAAAAATGCAAGTTTGGATCGTCCACTATTTGTCTGATTGTATCTTAATTCCCCTTTACTATTTCTGATACACTTGACCTCCATATTGACTGTTCTTTTACTACTAAAATACTGAAAGAATCTGTAAGGGTCTTCGTTCGCCTTATCTGCTATATTCCACTCCAACTGTCTTTTAGCCTCCCTTCTTAATGGTTATTCTCATGTTCTCAAATACCTTATGATTCATCTGTTTGTTCATCTGTTTTTTCCTTTGCAGCTTCTTTTTGAACTCTTTATTAACCCACTGCTGAGATTTTTTTAGTTTCCCATTAATTCCAAATGTAGGTATATATCTGTCCTGCAGTACATGTAAAGCATTTTTAGACCTGTTCCACTGCTCCTCAACTGTCTCCACACTTAAATGTTTATCCCAGTTTATCCTCTTTAGACTTTGACACATCTGCTCAAAATTAGCCCTACCTATCAAATTAACAATTTTTGTCTCTGCATCCGCACTCTTCCAAAACACTGAGAATTGTATTACATTCTGGTCACTTGACCTTAGTGGTCCATTCACCCCTACACCCTCAGTTCTATCTTGAATATTACAAAATGCTAAATGTAGACAGGTGTCCCCCACATCGGTGTGTTAAAAAACGGTCCCTGATTACGTCTAAAAACTCCTGCTTTTTTGCTCCTCCATCAGCAAGGTTATCCCAGTTAAATACCCCCCATGGCTATAATATCTCCCTGTAAACTTGCCTTTTTTAAATATTACTAAGAAGATGTGCATTGAAATTACTGTCTGCATTGGGTGGTCCATGACACACTCCTAAAATAAGGCCTCTTTCCCTAATGCTTTCCAGGCTTACCAGGTGATGTCAGGAAATGGAGCTAATAGATGTGTCAGTCCAGAACAGTGTGTAGACAAATTCACTCATTCAGGTCTGATTGGAGACACCAATGAAGTGGTGCTATGGTTCACCGGTTAGGGCCACTGCTTTGTAGTTCAAGAGCTCTGGGTTCAAGTTTCTCATGGTCACCCTCTATGTAGAGTTCTCCTGCGTGTCATTTGTTTCTTTGGCTAATCTGCTTTTCATCCTCATCCTCACCCTGTCACTTGCTCTTCACAGAATAAACCTAAATAAATAGGATAACACAATAAATATGAATGCTGGTTTTAAAGAGACAGGAGTTTCTCACAATACATACAAACATGGTGACACCCATAAACCTGAACATAAAATGTAATTTCAACCAAAAAAGAAATATTTTCCCAAATATTAGACTTTCTTAAAGCAACAAGAGCCACCATGCTCTGTGTCGTATAACTGCATCGTAGGTTGAACCCAGCCACAGGGGATGCACAAACCAGTGTGTTTCTTCATGCTGATCCCAAGCCCGGATAAATGGGGAGGGTTACGTCAGGAATGGGCATCCGCCACCAGTACTGGGGGGATAAGAAATGTCCAGAGGCAGAAGGAAAGGAGGAAAGTAAAGAGAGTGGAAATGAGGTTAGGAACTTTGAATGTTTGTCAGTATGACTGGTAAGGGGAGAGAGTTAGTAGATATGATGGAGAGAAGGAAGGTTGATATATTGTGCGTGAAGAGACTAAATGTAAGGGGAGTAAGGCCAGGTGGATTGGAGGTGGATTCAAATTGTTCTATTATGGTGTGGATGGGAGGAGAAATGGAGTAGCAGTTATTCTGAAGGAACAGCATGTCAAGAGTGTTTTGGAGGTGACAAGAGTGTCAGGCAGCGTAATGATCGCTGAGCTCAAGCAAGAGATAAAGAAAGATATAAAGAAAAGCAAGAAGGCAAATGAGATAGTAGAGAGCAGGTTGAGGAGACCCTGGAGAGGTGGAGATCTGCTCTAGATAGGAGAGGATTGAAGGTCAGTAGGAAGAAGACAGAATACATGTGTGTAAATGAGAAGGAGGTCAGTGGAATGGTGAGGATGCAGGGAGTAGATCTGGCAAAGGTGGATGAGTTTAAATACTTGAGATCAACAGTACTTAGTAGCGGGGAGTGTGGAAGAGATGTGAAAAAGAGAGTGCAGACAGGGTGGAGTGGGTGGAGAAGAGTGTCAGGAGTGATTTGTGACAGACGGGTATGAGCAAGAGTGAAAGGGAAGGTCTACAGGATGGTCGTGAGACCAGATATGTTATATGGGCTGGAGACGGTGGCACAGGAGACAGAGCTGGAGGTGGTAGAGTTAAAGATACTTAGATTTGCATTGGGTGTGACGAGGATGGACAGGATTAGAAATGAGGACATTAGAGGGTCAGCTCAAGTTGAATGGTTGGAAGGCAAAGTCAGAGGGTTTTGGTTTCGTCCGTTGCGAGAGATGGACGTCTGAAGCAGAGCTCCGTTAGCAATGGTGTTATTTTTTAATATTATTTTCTTATTATCCTGAGATATCCTGTATCTATCCAACCTGAGGGTTCTACTACAGTATAGCATATATTTAAACATGGCCGGCAAGAAAGGGGCTCAGAAAGAAATGGAAAAGAAAACTAAAGTAACATCCAATCTCAGACTGACAAGTCCAAGTTCAAGCTCGAGGTATGCTTTTCAGAGACTGACCTGGATCAGATGGGCAAAAGCCCAAACTCATCGGGACCATAGTCCCCAGTTGAGAGCGAAATGGGGAGTGAATGTGCGAGTGCGAGTGACGCAGGTCATGATAGCTCACCGATTGGAGAAGATCATCTGAAACAGGAAAAGGCCTTGCAGTCCGCGCTTTCACCTACTCTACCTACTCTGCACAAGCTGGGAACATCGGTTGTAATAGAGCCCACCGCCTCACCTACAGTGCACAAAAGTAGAAATGATCTGTCTGAATTGAAGGTGATGATTGCTGAGCTCAAGCAAGAGATATAGAAATATATAAAAAAAAGCAAGAAGGCAAATGAGAAGGCAAGTGAGAAGGCAAATGAGAAGCTGCGACGGGAGCTGCTGCAGGATAATAAAGACTCGGAGAAATGCGTATATATTCGCTTTGAGGCTGACTTTAAAGATATGCTGGGCAAAATTGAAGAGCAAATTCTGGAAACCACATCTAAACTGACCACACTTGCAGATCAGCTAGAGGATGTCAAGCAGACATTCATGACTCGGATTGAAATAGCCGAAAAACTAGCTTCCACCGCTGAAGGAAAAGCAACAGCTGCCAATTCCGAATGCAAAAAAACTCGGAGACAGACTTGCTGCTCTGGAAGATGGAAGCAGAAGGAATAATATTAGAATCGAAGGTCTACCTGAGAATCGTGAAAGTCCAAACCCAGTGAAATACGCAGCTGAACTATTCTCTAAAATAAATGGAGATGACTTTAAATCAGATACTGAGATAGCAGCAGCTTATCACATACGCAAATCAAATACGTTTAGACCTAGGTCTTTTATTGTCCGCTTCGAGAGATTACTATGTAAGCTAGATGTGATGGCACTCCCCAGACACAAGCAAGAGATTATATATGAAAATAACCACATTTGTATTTTCCCTGATTTCTCTCCCACAATTGCTGCTAAACGTGCAGCCGTCTACAACATTAAACAGATGTTACGGCAAGCCGATATCAGGTACAGCCTCTTGTATCCTGCCAAACTGAAAACGGATGTTCAAGGCCAATACTACATCTTCGCCAGCAAGGAAGAAGCAGAAAAGGAGTTAAGAAAGCTGATCCCGACACTATTCTGAAACACAATAGTGAGTCGCATCCTGTCTTGGCATGGCTATGAGATATCACCTGCTGTCTGATCCACTTGTAATGATACGGGTATTATAATTATACATCCTTTTCATTACTGCATTAAGACTTACTATGCTTATCCTGGACCACTTTCTAACACCACTCCCCGGGTTTATTATCTTAATACTTTAAGATTGCTGAAGATTATATTTTAAGTATATAGTTTGTTAATGAGTATGTTTTAGGCATATAGTATATACACTTAGGTCCATAAATATTTGAACAGAGACAACTTTTTTCTAATTTTGCTTCTGTACATTACCACAATGAATTGTAAATGAAACAACTCAGATGCAGTTGAAGTGCAGACTTTCAGCTTTAATTCAGTGGGTTGAACAAAACGATTGCATAAAAATGTGAGGCAACTAAAGCATTTTTTGAACACAATCCCTTTATTTCAGGGGCTCAAAAGTAATTGGACAAATTAAATAACTGGAAATAAAATGTTCATTTCTAATACTTGGTTGAAAACCCTTTGCTGGCAATGCCAGCCTGAAGTCTTGAACTCATGCACATCACCAGACGCCGGGTTTCCTCCTTTTTAATGCTCTGCCAGGCCTTTACTGCAGCGGCTTTACTTTCAGTTGCTGTTTGTTTGTGGGCCTTTCTGTCCGAAGTTTAGTCTTCAACAAGTGAAATGCACGCTCAATTGGGTTAAGATCAGGTGACTGACTTGGCCATTCAAGAATGTTCCACTTCTTTGCTTTAATAAACTCCTGGGTTGCTTTGGCTGTATATTTTGGGTCATTGTCCATCTGTATCATGGAATGCCGCCCAATCAATCAGACTTTATTTAGCTGGATTTGAGCAGACAGTATGTCTCTGAACACCTCAGAATTCATTTGACTGCTTCTGTCCTGTGTCACATCATCAATAAACACTAGTGTCCCAGTGCCACTGGAAGCCATGCACACCCAAGCCATCACACTGCCTGACTCCACCGTGTTTTACAGATGATGTGCTATGCTTTGGATAATGAGCTGTTCCACGCCTTCTCCATCCTTTTTTCTTGCCATCATTCTGGTAGAGGTTGATCTTGGTTTCATCTGTCCAAAGAATGTTTTTCCAGAACTGTGCTGGCTTTTTTAGATGTTCTTTAGCAAAGTCCAATCTAGCCTTTCTATTGAGGCTTATGAGTGGCTTGCACCTTGCAGTGCACCCTCTGTATTTACTTTCATGCAGTCTTCTCTTTATGGTAGACTTGGATATCGATATGCCGACCAAGCCCTGGAGAGTGTTGTTCACTTGGCTGGCTGTTGTGAAGGGGTTTCTCTTCACCATGGAAATAATTCTGCGATCATCCACCACTGTTGTCTTCTGTGGACGTCCAGGTCTTTTTGCGTTGCTGAGTTCACCAGTGCTTGCTTTCTTTCTCAGGATGTACTAAACTCTAGATTTTGCCACTCGTAATATTGTAGCAGTTTCTCGGATGGGTTTTTTCTGTTTTCGCAGCTTAAGGATGGCTTCTTTCACCTTCATAGAGAGCTCCTTTGACTGCATGTTGTCATCTTCCACACGCAAGCACCACACCTCAAATCAACTCCAGGCCTTTTATCTGCTTAATTGATAATGACATAATGACGGACTTGAACACACCTGCCCATGAAATAGCCTTTGAGTCAATTGTCCAATTACTTTTGAGCCCCTGAAATGAAGGGATTGTGTTAAAAAATGCTTCAGTTGCCTCACATTTTTATGCAATCATTTTGTTCACCCCACTGAATTAAAGCTGAAAGTCTGCACTTCAACTGCATCTGAGTTGTTTCATTTACAATTCATTGTGGTAATGTACAGAACCAAAATGAGAAAAAAGTTTTCTCTGTCCAAATATTTATGGACCTAACTATAGACTATATTGGCAATAGATATCTCTACATTTAATCCTAAAACGCCGCTGCATGTGGGCTTGTTTTGCTTTGGACGTGCTCTCTTTCTGGGTATGTCAGAGGACTGGGACTTCGTGAAGTGGGGTCCAGCCTCATGTGGGGAGGCAAAATGGGAGGCTGGGGAATAAGGGGGGGAGAGAAAGAGAGCAGGCCATATCTATATCTAATCTATCCTTTTAATCCTTATAATTATAACTACCAACGTAACAATAGGCTGCATGGCAATAACTCCTGGGGAAATAGGAAATTAATGTTAAAGCTGTCTCACTTCCAGTTAAGACTATAAAATTACATCAAACATTCAGAATCAATGTCTCCATGATGGGACAGTTAACTTTGTGAGCTGGAATGTTAAAGGCCTGAATCACGAATTAAAGAGAAAGAAAGTACTCTCTCACCTAACAGGTTTAAACGCTAAAATAGTATTTTTACAGGAGACCCATTTATTAAGTAAGGATCAGTTCCGGTTGCAAAAGGACTGGACTGGCCAAATGTTCCATACTAGTTTTACAAAGAAAACTAGAGGTGTGGGAATTCTTATACATAGAACAGTCTCATTGTTAGCATCAGATGTAGTATCTGATCCTGAGGTAGATATGTGATTTTCATGGGCAACTTATTTAACTGTAAAATGATTTTGATAAATGTTTATGTTCCTAATGTCGATGATAAGAAATTCATACAAAATTTATTTGCATCCATGCCCAATGTAAACACTCATAAAATTATAATGGCTGGGGACTTTAATTGTGTTTTAAATCCACTCTTAGATAGGACTTATATCACGGGGGGATGACATCTAACACTGCAAATACAGTTACACAGTTTGTAACAGACCACAACTTACCAGACCCCTGGAGTTTCTAAACCCAAACTCAAGAACATATTCTTTCTACTCACCAGTACATCATTGCTACTCAAGAACTGATATCTTTATAGATAATAATTTCCTGCCTAAAATTAAATCTTGCAAGTACAATGCTATTGTTACTTCCGACCATGCACCTCTGATCTTGGAGCTAAAGTTACTATGCTCCACACACTCACCTTGCAGATGGCGTCTTCACCCACTTCTATTAGCAGACGAGAATTGTACAGAATTTATATCCAAACAAATTAGTTTCTTCCCAGAGAAAAATACATCATCAGAGATTTCTGCAGGAATACTCTGGGAAACTCTTAAGGCCTTCTTAAGAGGACAGATTATTTCATATCTTTCTCACAGAAATAAATTAGAAACCAAGAAAGTATCAGAGCTAAAAAGCAAAATTACTAGAATAGATGAAGAACATGCCAGGCTTCCAAACGAGGCTCTACATAGGAAAAAGCAGGCTCTGCATTCAGAACTAAACCTCTTGACAACTAAAGAAATTGAACAACTAATTTATAAATCCAGACATCACTACTATGAACACGTAGAGAAAGCTAATAAGCTTTTAGCTCAACAAATCCACAAGCAAGAAGTTCACAACGCAATCCCAGTAATCACCAACACGAACGGAGATGAAATCATCGACCATAAAAATATAATGCACACATTTAGAGACTACTATAAAACCTTATATTCTACTGAGTTTAAAGAAGACAACAATCTAATGCATTTCTGAATACAGTATAGATACCACAAATTGATACTTTTAGTGCAGAGGAACTCGATAAACCTCTGGCATTATCAGAATTATTAGATGCTATAAAGTCACTTCAATGTGGGAAAGCAGCAGGCCCTGATGGCTACCCTGCAGAATTTTATAAGAAATTCTCCGCTCAGCTAGCTCCCCTCCTATTAGCAATATTTACAACAGCTAGAGACAATCAAATTCTACCTCAAACTTTTCACCAAGCATTAATCACCGTCTTTGCTAAATAAAATAAGGACTTATTACAATGTGCATCATACAGACCAATTTCACTTCTGAATAATGACATTAAGATACTCTCAAAATTCAAAGCTAGAGGGAACTCCAGTTTCTGTATTATACCTTGCCTGATGAAGGGGCCTTAGCTACCTCAAAAGCTTGCATTTGTAATCTATTTAGTTAGCCAATAAAAGCTGTCATTTCACTCTACTTTCTCCTGTTTCAATCTATGTCTAACACGGTACAACACTCTACTGCTATCAAAACTATGAGTAAATATGATGATGATTCAAAAATGCTAACCAAATGCTATGTCTTGTCAGATTTTCAAGTCTTTGATCAATATATTGATTTGTCAAAGGTCTTCACACAGGTCTCCATTCCAGTGAACACAAAAAGTATTCCACTACAAGAGGATATCGAAAAGTGGGCATATCTTAAAGAGGTATGTCTATCTCTTATTGACTCTGAAGTTGATCTTTTAATAGGAATCAACTACCCAGAAATCTTCAAGCAGTCGTGAATCATACCTAGCCAAGGAGATGGCTGTGAAGACTGCTCTTGGATAAGTGGTTGGTGGAACATACAAAGAGATTGATGACCTCACCAAACAAAGTGGTAAGCTGCCCAAACATTCAATTAATCGCATGTCAATATCAGAAATTGAGGATATGTTACTGCAACAGTATAGCACAGATTTCCCAGAGCGCAACTGTGAAAAGAAAGAGGAATTGTTACAGGAGGACATCAAGTTCATGCGCACAGCCTCAGAATCTGCGAGTTTGGTTGGTGGCCACTACAACAACAACAACAACATTTATATAAACTGCTCAAAAAAATTAAAGGAACACTTTTTAATCAGAGTATAGCATCAAGTCAATGAAACTTCTGGGATATTGAGCTGGTCAGTTAAGTAGCAGAGGGGGTTGTTAATCAGTTTCAGCTGCTTTGGTGTTATTGAAATTAACAACAGGTGCACTAGAGGGGCATCAGTGAGATGACCCCCAAAACAGGAATGGCTTAACAGGTGGAGGCCACTGAAATTTTTCCCTCTTCATCTTTTCTGACTGTTTTTTTCACTAGTTTTGCATTTGGCTACAGTCAGTGTCACTACTGGTAGCATGAGGAGATACCGGGACCCTACAGAGGTTGCACAGGTAGTCCAGCTTTTCCAGGTTGGCACATCAATACATGTCATTGCCAGAAGGTTTGCTGTGTCTCCCAGCACAGTCTTAAGGACATGGGAGAGATTCCAGGAGACAGGCAGTTGCTCTAGGAGAGCTGGACAGGGCCGTAGAAGGTCCTTAACCCATCAGAAGAACCTGTATCTGCTCCTTTAGGCAAGGAGGAACAGGATGAGCACTGCCAGAGCTCTACAAAATGACCTCCAGCAGGACACTGGTGTGAATGTCTCTGACCAAACAATCAGAAACAGACTTCATGAGGGTGGCCTGAGGGCCTGACATCCTCTAGTGGACCCTGTGCTCACTGCCCAGCACCATGGAGCTCGACTGGCATTTGCCAAAGAATACCAGAATTGGCAGGTCCACCATTGGCACTCTGTGCTTTTCACAGATGAGAGCAGGTTCACCCTGAGCACATGTGACAGATGTGAATGGGTCTGGAGAAGCCGTGGAAAACGTTGTGCTGCCTGTAACATCGTTCAGCATGACTGGTTGGTGGTGGGTCAGTGATGGTCTGCGGAGGCATATTCATGGAGGGACTAACAGACCTCTACAGGCTATTCAATGGCACCTTGACTGCCATTAGGTATTGGGATGAAATCCTTGGATCCATTGTCAGACCCTGTGCTAGTACAGTGGGTCCTGGGTTCCTCCTGGTGCACGACAATGCCTGGTCTAATGTGGTGAGAGTATGCAGGCAGTTCCTGAATGATGAAGGAGTAGATACCATTGACTGCCCCTCACTCTTGCCTGACCTAAATCCAGTAGAACACCTCTGAGACATTATGTTTCGGTCCATCCGACACACCCAGGTTGCACTTCAGACTGTCCAGGAGCTCAGTGATGCCCTGGTCCAGATCTGGGAGGTGATCCCCCAGGACACCATACGTCGTCTCATTAGGAGCACACCCCAACGTTGTCAGGCATGCATACAAGAACATGGGGGCCATACAAACTGCTGAGTACGATTTGGAGTTGCTGCCCAGTCCCCTCTGGGCATTCTACCTAACATAAATGAAATAGACCTCTTTGTAGTTAGGGTTCTCATGGAAGCACTTAATGATGATGGTCACGTAGACTTCTGGCTTTTAATCCATCCATCATTATTGGAACATCACGGTGCTTTGAGTAGATGGTGGTGGAGCAAGCCACCACCAAAAGGACACCGGAAAAGGAAACAGAAGAGAGAGTAGGGGTCAGTACAGAGCCAAGGGGTCAAGATTATGTTTCTTAAGTAGGAGTTTAACTACAGCAGTCTTAAGACAGTCTGGGAAGACCCCCTTATCTAATGACGAATTTACTATGTCAAGAACATTATCAATTAACACGCCTGATACACTATTGTTTAAATTTGCCTTTGATGGATGAAACACTTAAAATGCCAAACAATCGCTGTATTGCTGAACAGTGTGCTATTGGTCTCAAATGAAAACTGAGCAAAAATGTAAGTTTCCATGAAGACTATAAAGCCTTCATGAAAGATATTTATTGACAAGGGTTACACTGTCAAGGTACCCAAAGAAAGTCTGAATTGCAATGAAGGCAGGGTGTGGTACATTTCTCACTATGGTGTGTATCATCCAAAGAAAAATAAGATATGAGTGGTCTTTGATTGCACAGCCACGTACCAGGGGTCTTCACTTAATGAACAACTACTGAAAGGTCCTGACTTAACTAACACCCTCATTGGCGTCCTTACAAGATTCAGAAAGGAGCCAGAAGCCCTAATGGCAGACATTAACTCAATGTTCTACCAAGTTAAAGTCCCAGATAAAGACACTGAATATTTACATTTTTTGTGGTGGCCTGAAGGCAATCTAAGCAAAGACCTGGAAGAATTTAAAATGACAGTATATCTTTTTGGTGCTACTTCTTCACCCAGTTGTGCTTCTTATGCTTTGTGTAGAACAGCTGGAGATGTCAGAGATACATTTCCTGGGGAAGCTGTTAACACCGTACTCAATCATT
>JANRMT010028174.1:5488593-5502250 GCA_026402145.1 Polypterus bichir lapradei
TATCTATCTATCTATCTATCTATCTATCTATCTATCTATCTATCTATCTATCTATCTATCTATCCCTTGAAGATTTTTACCGTTCCTGTTGCCTTACAAAGACCCAAATCATGCTTACAGATCCATTCAATCCCAGTCACTTACTATTTGAACTGCTGCCCTCGTGCAGACGTTTTAGCACAATAAAAACACAAACAAACAGATTAAAAAACAGTTTTTATTGAAAGGCCATAACTGTGCTAAATGCTATTCATATTATGCAATGAATGTGTTGGCTCAGATTGGCTCCAGCAGACCCCTGTGACCCTGTGTTAGGATATAGTGGGTTGGATACTGGATGGATGGATGGATGAATACCAGCAGAATGTACAAAATGACTAGTATACGTGACATGTTGTTTATATTCTTATTACTTCTCTAATCCCCTTTTGTTTTGCACTGATAAGTGGGTATCTAATTTCTTTCTATATATGTGTAATGATAATAAAGACTTATGACAATTATGATGCTTTTGAAGTTACTTGAAAACCATTGTATTATTACTATTGTAATAAATTCTGCTCGAGAAAGGCCCCCTTCTCCACTGTTGAGCCCTGCCTACCTTAAGGTCTCTGAATGTCACTGTGAACTACTTCTGAGGTAACTTGTACACACCGCCCATCTTCCCGGACTTCCTGAAAACTTTGTGACAGTACATGACATTTATGCAGAACCCTCTGTTCTCGTCACTTGATTTGATAGATATGTATTGTAACATATACACAAGATTCTAAATCACAAGAAACCCTTTTCCTTAGGGTTTGTACAGTTTTTGGGGGTAGAAGCATGCCCATCTGACAGGCCATTAGTGAAAACAGATGCCAAATAGTGTAGACTCAATGGCTGTAATAGTAAAAAAACTCACGGCACCTCTGGTGTTGCATCTTTAATCACCACATATAGTGTGTATAGAAAAGAATCCCCCCCCCCCCTTTGAAATATTCCCTTTTTGTTGCTTTACAGCCTTAAATGAAAACACACAAACCAATATTTTTTCCAACTTTACTTACTCAATGCAGTCTGTAATATGCAAGTGAAAGATATCACAGCTACAGTTCAGAAGAATGTTAAGAAATAAAAAATACTGTGATTAATAAAGGACCCCCCCAAACTCAATCAGGTGTCAGTGCCCACCATTCCCATTGCGGTTACTGGCTTCCTCCCACCGGTGATCAGTTATAATGAGTGTGATTAGTGAAGCTGTTCCTGGTCCATTCATTCCCTTGCTTGGTGGTGCTACTGACAGCAAACAACTGACTGTGGGTGGCAAGCATGGAGGTGGCAGCATCCTGTTGTGGGGGTCCTGGGGGAAATCCTGCTACCCTCTACCAGACAGTTGAAGATGGACAGAATGTTCTCCTTTCAACGTGACAACGAGCCAAAGCACACAGCAAAATGGACCACACAGCGGCTGTAGGAGAAAAAATGTGAATGTCCTGGTGTGGCCAGTCAGAGCCCAGACCTGAAAATCTGTGGAGAGATCTGAAGATAGCAGACCACCAACGCTCACCAGCCAATTAGTCCGAACTTGAACAGTTAAACCGTAAAGAAGAGTGGGGGGCAAATATTACACAATCTAGGTGTGCAAAGCTGATAGAGAAGAATCAACAGACTCAAGGCTGTCATTAAAGCAAAAGGGGGGCCACAAAATGACATGAGGAGTCTTTTATTAATCTCAGTAAGTCTTGTTTTTGATTTTTTTATAATTCTTCTGAACTATAGCTGTGATATCTTTCACTTGGATGTTAGAGGTTGTATTGAGTAAGTACGGCTGGGAAGAAATATTTTGTGTGTGTTTTCATTTAAGGCCGTAAAGCAAACAAAATGGGAATATTTCAAAGGGGGGGATTCTTTTCTAGACCCACTGTATAATTGCTTGTATTAGGAACTTGTCATTTTTCCACATACCCCAACTTACTCTCTGCAGAGTTGTGGGGGTCAGAGTGCAGAGTCAGCTATTAAAACTGTATTTTGAACCATTAAATTTTCAATTACCCCAATCCACTTCCATATTTTCTACATCAGTTGTGAACTTAGGACTCCAGTTTGGTCTCCAAACAGGTTCATGTAGTGCTGTTGTCATGACATACTGATAATGTGCTCCTCATTCCACCAAGCATGTCATAAAGGGGCAGCAGACTCTGGCCAACGATGGCCATGACATGGATATCATTCTCCTCAAAGCTGTGCAGTCTGATAGCATCTCCAACATTAAATGTCAGACTCCTAGCGCACTATCGCATAATAAGTGGCAGACTGCATCCACTGCTATGAACCTGCCAAGCTGAAATAAATACTCACAAATATTTTCTTTAATAATGGGAAATAGAAAATATGAAATAAAGCTAGAGAATCTCAGTGGTGAAGAGCCAACATCCAGTTATCGAATGGTTATGACACTGCTTGATTTGGTTAAACTCTTTGTCACTCTGTCACTTTTCACCCAAGTCAAGTCAAGTTGGGGAGCATACACTGCTATAGCACGTTGTCGCACCCAAAACATGTGGAAACAGCTCAGGACCCGGTTGGCAACCCCCCAGGCAGACACGTCCTCAGGAAATGACCCCTCTATCTGTCACAGCCAGGCGACCCCTTGGCCTGGTCCAGCCACTCAGGTCCCCAACAATGAGGGATCACCCTCAGGGAATCGTTACCACATGGCCGTAGTGCCATAACTGACACTCCCTCACAATGCAGGTCATGTGCGTCATTCGGGACTCCATGACCAACACAAAGTCAAACCAGCGACACCCAAGAGACACAGTACCGAAAGAGTCAAGTCTTTGCCTTAGGTCACTCTACTCTGTTTAAACTTTCGGCCTTATTTCATTCTAGGTAAAGTGTGTATGATAGCCCTGCAAAGTGGCTTTTAAAAGATGCTCTGTAAAGTAAAATTACACAAACGAGCAATCTGTTATTGATGATGACATAGATATTTCCATCCATGGTGTCCTGATAAGCCAGAGCCTGTCCTAGATTCATCTGGCAAAAAGGCAAGAATAAAGCCTAGATAGAAAGGTAGTAGTTTACTGTAACCACACTCTAGAATTCCGACCATGTCAGTCAACCTACGATGCAATTATTTGAACATAGAGCATGGCGGCTCTTGTTGCTTTGTCAAGTCAAGTTGGGGAGCATGCACTGGTACAGTGAGTTGCTGCACCCACTACACAATGAAACAACTCTGGATCCCAGTTGACAACCCCCCAGGCAGACATGCGGTCCAGTCCCACCCTCCGGAAATGACCCTCTACCTGCCACAGGCAGGTGTTATGTGGGTGACCCCTTGGCCTGGTCCAGCCACTCGAGTCACCAACAATAAGGATCTTACAAGCCGGATCACCCTCAGGTAAAGGAATACACATTGGAAGAAAAAATGTTAGGATTGAATACAAAATGGGCAGCCGGACAATGGAGAGCCCACCTTATGAGAAGGATTTAGGAGTCACAGTCGACTCTAAGCTATCAACTTCCTGACAGTGTTCAGAAGCCATTAAGAAGGCTAACAGAATGTCAGGTTATATAGCACCTTGATGTGTGCAGTACAAGTCACAGGAGCTTTATAATACACTGGTGAGGCCTCATCTGGAGTCCCAAGTGGAGTTTTGGTCTCCAAAGAGGACATAGCAGCACTAGAAATGGTCCAGAGAAGAGCAACTAGGCTGATTCAGGGATACAGGAGATGAACAAAGAGGAATTAAAAAAAAAGGAGCTAAGCCTTAAGGAGATGAAGAGAAGACCTAACTAAAGTGGTGAAAATGATGAAGGGAATTAGTCCATTGGATTGAGATGGTGACTTTAAAATGAGTTCATCAAGAACACGGGGACACAATTGGATATTTGTGAAGGGTAACTTTCACACAAACAGGAAGTTTTTCTTTACACGGAGGACCACAGACACGTGGAGTAAATGATCAAGTAGTGTGGTGAACAGGAGGACTTTAGGGACTTTCAAAAGTTGACTTGATGATTTTTAGATGAATTAAGTGGACAGGACTGGCAGGCTTTGTTGGGCTGAATGGTCTGTTCTCATCTAAATTGTTCTAATGTTCTTATTTTCACCTGATCCTGCCAAGATGCACTCTTCTTCCTCAATGCAACCCTGCATTAGACTAACAAAGATAAGATAATGTAGAAAATTGTTATGATTGTAATAAACGACTGACTTTATATCACTTTTGTGCTTAATTTCACAGGCAGGGAGGGTCACCTCAGGATGGCTCACCTTTGGAGATGGCTGCCCTGGGCCGACCCTTCCAGGTGGGGATGCTCTATGACTGCCGCACTGACTCTCTCATTCCAGGTAAGAGCAAATTCAATTTCTTATCTTTATACTATCATTAAAAAAAGCCTGGTATTTTGGAATCAAAGTTTCATGTAAATTACAGTTTTAATTTAGTTTATTTTTCCTGTTTAATTTTATTCTTTTCACCAGGAATCACTCCCTGGGACTTGGAAAACCTCACAAAAAACCTCAACATTAAACCACAGAAGAACACTCATTTCAAGATCATCACATCAGACTCCTTGGATGAGAAGACTTCAGCCTTAAATGTGACAGCCTCCCTTAAAGCGAGCTTCTTGTGTGGCTTGATTGAGGTTGATGGGTCTGCCAAGTACCTCAATGACAACAAACCATCCAAACGTCAGTCCAGGGCCACCCTGCACTACAGCACGACCACCAGAATGGAGCAGCTAAGCATGAGCCACTTGGGGAGGCAGAATGTCAACTATCCAGAAGTGTTTGAGCAGAAATCAGCCACTCATGTTGTCACGGCCGTATTGTATGGAGCTCAGGCTTTCTTTGTATTTGATCAAAACAGTTCGAAAGAGGAAGATAGCATGGGAATTGATGGAAAATTAGCACTAACAATTAACAAATTTATATCAGTAAAAGTAGAGGGAGACTTAAAAATGACAGATGAAGAGAAGAAAACTACTGATCATCTTAACTGCACGTTTTACGGTGATTTTGCCCTTGATCACAATCCTGCCAGCTTCCAGGAGGCCATGGAGATTTACACCAAATTGCCAACAAAACTTGGAAATGGTGGGGAGCTGGCTGTGCCCATCCAGGTCTGGCTGTACCCGCTGAAATATCTCGATTCACAGGCTGCTCAGCTGGTAAGAGACATCAGTGTGGCACTGGTGTCCAAATCTCAGGAGGTCCTGGAGGAGATAAACGAGCACATCACGAGATGTAATGACATCATGAAGGACAATGTTGTCAATGACTTTCCTGAAATTGGGAAAAACACAGACCAGTTCAAATCAATGCTTAATCTATTTAAATGTATTTTCCAAAGAGATCTGGCGAGTGTCTTGCCAAGTATCAGGGGAGGTGGTGCAAATGAAAAAGACCTGGCAGACATCCTGAAGAAGAAGGAAGAGTCTCCATTCAAGAGGTGTGCCATAACAACATGGCTGGATAAAAGAGAAAAGGAAATCACCATGCTGAGAAGTTTCTTTAATCAAATTAAAAACAGGAATCTGAATATTGTTATAAATGATCTGGATGAATTACTTTATGACACTACCATTGAAAATATTGTCTGCTTGACTTTCACTTCACTCCATGTGTGTCAGTCATACGTGTCAGAAATGGAGAGCTACCTTCAGGCCCCTTCTAGAGAGTCCTCAGATAAATCATCAGAGCCAAGCAAAGAGTTAATCATCCAGAAGTTTAGACAACATTCACGAAGTTTCATTGAGTTTGCTGAAATTAACCAAAAGAGCAGTATAACAACATTTCTTGTTCACTCCAAACCTGACGATGATTTTCCTGGAACGGCAATTTATCTGTATCAGTCTGGGTGTCTCATCAACCGTAACTTTCAGCTTCCATCAAAACCTGAGCCTCTTGTGGTTGACTCCCAAACATTAAACACCTTAACCCTAAAGTTAAGACCCCTAAAGTCTGACTCAGAAGTGTACAGAGTGGAATATAAGCGAACTGAAGATGAAGAGTGGGAGACTGTGGACACAAGCGATAAAAATGAAAACCTTATGATTACAAAGTTACGTCCAGATTCAAGATATCAACTCAGACACAGAGCTGTTTGTCAAGTGGGTGTGAGTCAGGCCAGTGATACGATTGAGGTAAAGACACCACCTGACAAATATCATGCAGCTAAACTCGCTATAAAACAGAAATGTGAGGAGATAAAAGGTGGAAATGCTAGACTTTACCTTTTGCCTTTGAAATCAGAGTTCATAAACTATGAGAAAAAGACAAAAAAATGCACCTTTGGAGAAAGAACATCTAACAAACCTAGAAAAACTATTATGGTCCTTGGAGCAACAGGTTCTGGCAAATCCACCCTAATCAACAGAATGGTCAACTACATCTTAGGTGTCCAGTGGGAGGATGACTTCAGGTTCAAGTTAATCCATGAAGAAACATCTAGGAGTCAAGCTGAAAGTCAGACGTCTGCTGTCACGGCCTACGAAATGAACTACCAGGATTGTTTTAAGGTCCCATACTCCTTCACTATAGTCGACACACCAGGTTTTGGAGACCCCAGAGGAATCCAGCAGGACAGAAAAATTATTGACCAGATAGCTGAATATCTGTCATCCACAAATGCTGTACAACACATTAACGCAGTGTGCTTTGTGGTTCAGAACTCCCAAACTCGACTAACGTATGCACAGAATTACGTCTTTGAGTCAATTTTGTCCATTTTTGGTAAAGACGTAGCCAATAACATCCTGGTCTTGATCACATTTGCAGATGAACAACATCCTCCAGTTCTGGATGCCATCACGGAGTCTAACATACCGTTCCCCAAAGATGACAAAGGAAAGCCTCTTTTTTTCAAATTTAATAATTCAGCCTTCTTTACTAATAATGACGAGACTAATAGCAATGATGATGAAATCTTTTGGGACATGGGTGCAAAGAGCATGGAGAAGTTATTTATGTCCTTAGAGAAGATGGATGAAAAAAGTTTAGCACTAACTAAAGAGGTGCTTAAGGAGCGCAGCCGCTTGGAGACGGCAATGGAAAGATGGCAGCCTCAAATTAAAGCTGGATTGCTTAAACTTGAAGAAATTAAACAAACTTGTGTCATTTTAAATAAGAACATTACTGACAAACAGGAAAAAATGAAAACTGAACAAGTGTTTGAGCGGCTTCAGCTTGGGCTGGATGGTTTGGAAAGGGAGGTTCGTCGGCTCATTAAAGAGTCTCATGATTGTATAAAACGGCTTGATGAAATTGCCCTGAGACCAAACCCACTGCTAACTCCCAAGTACATTGAGCTCCTCATTCAGGCTGAAGAAGAAGAAAAAAAGCTGGGATGGATGGAGCGAGTGAAGTCACTCAAGGAAGTGAAAGAACAGGCAGTGATAATAGAAATAAGCAGAATAAAGTGAAAAACTCTTACCAAGTGGAATTGAGCTCACTCTTTAGCAAGAAATCTTTTTTTTCACCTTTTATATTAAAATACTAGGGGGCTCTGCCCCCTGCTCACTTTCCTCGCCAACCCCCGGGTGGGTGCTACACACTAGCCACTTCACGGCTCTGCCACTCACGTTTGGTGAAGCGAATGCACAATTTAAACAGATTGTTATTTTCATGGGAATTGTTACATATGCATAATAGAACTAACTATTTTACATTACAGCGAGTAAATAAACATAATAAAAAATAGTAAAACGTAATAATTTGAAAGTAAATTATGTTTCATGTTGCGCTAGAGGTATTTGTTGCTTTGTACGTTTTTGTTCTGTCTAGCTTTGAAATTAACATGCAAATACTTTTTAAACTTACACTTTTACTGTAAAACATCAGTAAAAACAATTTTTTGAATTACCTTTTTGTCAATTTCACATTGAATTTTGATTCTGTGTTTGGACTTTCGTCGTGACACCACAACATATACATTAACTGCCCACCAGTGGATTTCATTTCTTTCTCTCTAATAAATAAACCGAATGTTTCGAGTGTTTGTCCCTTTGATTTGTTAGCTGCCATAGCAAAATCTATTCTAATGAGAAACTGTAAACGTTTTAATACAAATGGCATATCAAGATCTCCTTTGGTGTCTAATGTTATCCATGGAAGATGTGCTACAGTACATTACCTTTCTTGTCACCTGTTAATTTTTGACATGGTAGAATTGTTGGACCAATTTTCAATACAACTAATCTTGTCCTATTGAATAGCACATCACTCAGAAATAAGTTACGCAATAACATTACGTTACATTCTTCTTTCAACAGTAATTCGGCTGGTGGAAGACCAGATGGTGTTAACGGTTGTAGATATTCTTTGTGATATTGTAAGTTGATGTTTTCATCTTCCACACCATTATCACTGTGGACGCTGAAGTCGAAAACAATGGGAGAGACAAACACCAATTTAAAATAAAAAGCAATTTCTTTATTCTTGGTGAGTTAAAGAGACTGCAGCCCCCTCACCCCCCCAGTTCAGTGCCACTGACCCGTTAGAACAGACAGCCTGCCTTAAAAGAAAGAAATCCTCTCTTTATATTACCTAGCTTATTCATTAACCAAAGAGAGAAATAAAAACATGGCAGTTCATTTTGAGGTTATACATAGATTGCTGTAAATTACAGTTGCATCCTAATTTATTACATGCAAGAGTGTACAGAGTTTATTACCAACTTAAAGAGTCATCAGGGCACTCACATTCCTAAAAATACGCCTTTATCAGCACACACACACAAGACCAGTTTAAAGCAGTTTCTTATAGTTCAGCACATTAGTTATAAAGAAATTATATTCTTATAGCTTTAATATCTTCATTAGATTTTGTTTGGTTAGATTAATAAATCATTATTTATTAATCCATAAGGGACATGTTTCATATAGTTTTAAGCAAGAATTCAGAAACTATCACACTGATTTATAATATCACAGGGTGTTCTGTTAGTATCAAGAAGTCAGCATTTTCTCATTAAAGTTATCTAATAATTCTGTATACAAGCTTAATTCTTTTCTACCTAAACAAAGAACAAATCATATAGAAGTAATAAATCATATACAGTGGTGTGAAAAACTATTTGCCCCCTTCCTGATTTCTTATTCTTTTGCATGTTTGTCACACAAAATGTTTCTGATCATCAAACACATGTAACCATTAGTCAAATATAACACAAGTAAACACAAAATGCAGTTTTTAAATGATGGTTTTTATTATTTAGGGAGAAAAAAAATCCAAACCTACATGGCCCTGTGTGAAAAAGTAATTGCCCCCTTGTTAAAAAATAACCTAACTGTGGTGTATCACACCTGAGTTCAATTTCCGTAGCCACCCCATGGCCTGATTACTGCCACACCTGTTTCAATCAAGAAATCACTTAAATAGGAGCTGCCTGACACAGAGAAGTAGACCAAAAGCACCTCAAAAGCTAGACATCATGCCAAGATCCAAAGAAATTCAGGAACAAATGAGAACAGAAGTAATTGAGATCTATCAGTCTGGTAAAGGTTATAAAGCCATTTCTAAAGCTTTGGGACTCCAGCGAACCACAGTGAGAGCCATTATCCACAAATGGCAAAAACATGGAACAGTGGTGAACCTTCCCAGGAGTGGCCGGCCGACCAAAATTACCCCAAGAGCGCAGAGACAACTCATCCGAGAGGTCACAAAAGACCCCAGGACAACGTCTAAAGAACTGCAGGCCTCACTTGCCTCAATTAAGGTCAGTGTTCACGACTCCACCATAAGAAAGAGACTGGGCAAAAATGGCCTACATGGCAGATTTCCAAGACGCAAACCACTGTTAAGCAAAAAGAACATTAGGGCTCATCTCAATTTTGCTAAGAAACATCTCAATGATTGCCAAGACTTTTGGGAAAATACCTTGTGGACTGATGAGACAAAAGTTGAACTTTTTGGAAGGCAAATGTCACGTTACATCTGGCGTAAAAGGAACACAGCATTTCAGAAAAAGAACATCATACCAACAGTAAAATATGGTGGTGGTAGTGTGATGGTCTGGGGTTGTTTTGCTGCTTCAGGACCTGGAAGGCTTGCTGTGATAGATGGAACCATGAATTCTACTGTCTACCAAAAAATCCTGAAGGAGAATGTCCGGCCATCTGTTCGTCAACTCAAGCTGAAGCGATCTTTGGCGCTGCAACAGGACAATGACCCTAAACACACCAGCCAATCCACCTCTGAATGGCTGAAGAAAAACAAAATGAAGACTTTGGAGTGGCCTAGTCAAAGTCCTGACCTGAATCCAATTGAGATGCTATGGCATGACCTTAAAAAGGCGGTTCATGCTAGAAAACCCTCAAATAAAGCTGAATTACAACAATTCTGCAAAGATGAGTGGGCCAAAATTCCTCCAGAGCGCTGTAAAAGACTCATTGCAAGTTATTGCCAGCCCACCGCAGGGCACACACACACACACCAAGCACACACTAGGGACAATGTACTGTATAATGATTGGAGAGGTAAGTGCAATTATACTGTTGTAAAACTGAACTGAGCCAGAAGGCAAAGCTCTCGATTTACCAGTCAATCTACGTCCCTAACCTCACTTATGGGTGTGAACTTTGGGTAATGACTGAAAAGGATGAGATTGCAGGTACAAGCTTTCACCACAGGGTGTCAGGGCTCTCCCTTAAAGATAGGGTGAGAACCACAGATATCCGCGAGAGGCTCAGAGACAATTAAGATGGTCCAGGCATTGAGAGGAGCCAATGGAGATGGTTTGGGCAACTGATACGAATATCTCCTGGACATTCAGGCATAACCAGCTGGGAAAAGACCCTGGGGAAGATTCAGGGCTCGCTGGGAGTGTTATAGCTAACAGAAGGCCTGGAAACGCCTTGGGATCCCACAGTGAGGCCTGGGAAATGGATGTATGGACCTCACTTCAAAGAGTGCTGAGTCCTGGATAAGCTGTGGTACATGAATGAATGAATGAATGAATGAATATTTTTATGCTTCATTAGATGAGGCTCCCCACACTTATTTTAGTCTTCAGCAGCAGCATTCACTGTTAAATTTGCTCCTTATTAGCAATAAGATGCAACTGACAAAGTAACCAGCAGTTCTCCATGAAATGTGTTTCTATCTATCTATCTATCTATCTATCTATCTATCTATCTATCTATCTATCTATCTATCTATCTATCTATCTATCTATTTATATAGTGCCTTTCATATCTCTCTATCTATCTATCTATCATATAGTGCCTTTCACATCTATCTATCTATCTATCTATTTATATAGTGCCTTTCATATCTAGCTATCTATCTTATAGTTATATAGTGCCTTTCATATCTATCTATCTATCTATCAATTTATATAGTGCCTTTCATATCTAGCTATCTATCTTATAGTTATATAGTGCCTTTCATATCTATCTATCTATCATATAGTCCTTTTCATATCTATCTATGCCTATTCTGTCTGTCTGTCTATCCCAATCTGATATGCGTATACGTTTCTGTCCTGAATGTTCTGTACTTCAGGGTATTCAAACAGACACCTCATTGACAGATGGTGGTCGCTGCACTCCTTTATTGCTGTTTCAGTTCAGGATATCTGTGATTCAGCTTGTAACAGCAAAGAAGAGAAACAAGACACAAAAAACTAAAGATCGGAGGTGTTAGTTTGAGCGCAGTTGCCACTGCCGGTCTTCCTAGAAAGATGTGGCGCACCTTATTGCAGATGTTGAAAGATGCCAGCCTTCTAAGAAGTATAGTCGGCTCTGTCCTCTCTTGCACAGAACATCAGTATTGGCAGTCCAGTCCAGTTTATCATCCAGCTGCACTCCCAGGTATTTATAGGTCTGTACCCTCTGCACAGTCACCTCTGATGATCACGGGGTCCATGAGGGGCCTGGTCCTCCTAAAATCCACCATCGGCTCCTTGGTCTTGCTGGTGTTCAGGTGTAAGTGGTTTGAGTCGCACCATTTAACAAAGTCTTTGATTAGCTTCCTGTACTCCTCCTCCTGCCCACTCCTGATGCAGCCCACAATAGCAGTGTCATCAGCGAACGTTTGCACGTGGCAGGAGTCCGAGTTGTATTGGAAGTCCGATGTATGTTGGCTGAACAGGACCGGAGAAAGTCCAGTCCCCTGCAGCGCTACTTTGCTGCTGACCACAATGTCAGACCTGCAGTTCCCGAGACACACATACTGAGGTCTGTCTGTAAGATAGTCCACGATCCATGGCACCAGGTGTGAATCTGCTCCCATCTCTGTCAGTTTGTCCCTAAGGAGCAGAGGTTGGATGGTGTTGAAGGTGCTAGAGAAGTCCAGAAACATAATTCTTACAGCATCACTGCCTCTCGGTGTAGTATGTAGATGATGGCATCCTCTGCTCCCATCTTCTCCTGGTATGCAAACTGCAGAGGGCCGAGGGTGTGGCGGACCTATGGCCTCAGGTGGTGAAGCAGCAGCCGCTCCATGGTCTTCATCACATGTGACGTCAGAGCAACAGGCCGGAAGTCATTCAGCTCACTAGGACGTGATACCTTTGGGACTGGGGTGATACAAGATGTTTTCCAAAGCCTCAGGACTCTCCCCTGTTCCAGGCTCAGGCTGAAGATTCTCTGTAGAGGACTCCCCAGCTCCAACGCACAGGCCTTCAGCAGTCATGGCGATACACCATCTGGACCCGCTGCTATGCTGGCATGAAGTCTCCCCAGCTCTCTGCTCACCTGGGCTGCTGTAACTGTGGGTGGGGATGTCTCTCCTATGCTGGTATCAGCAGATGGATGGGTGGAGGGTGCAGTACTCCGAGGTGAGAGTGGGTTAGGGTGGTCAAACCTGTTAAAGAAGTTGTTCATCTGGTTTGCTCTCTCCACATCTCTCTCAATGGTGGCACCCCGCTTCGAGCTGCAGCCAGTGATGATCTTCATCCCATCCCACACTTCCTTCATGCTGTTATTCTGCAACTTCTGCTCCAGCTTTCTCCTGTACTGCTCCTTCGCCGCCCTGAGCTGGACTCGGAGTTCCTTCTGTACGCTCTTCAGCTCATGCTGATCACCGCCTTTAAAAGCCCCTTTCTTCTGGTTCAAAAGGCCCTTGATGTCACTTGTAATCCATGGCTTGTTGTTAGCATAACAGCGTACTGTTCTTACTGGAACTACAATGTCCATACAGAAGTTGATGTAATCAGTTGTGCATTCAACAGCCTCTTCAATGTTCTCATTATGTGACCCCTGCAGGATAGAAGCGTGGTGTAGTACATGTTCACGTTAACAGTTTGCTCATTATTGTAGGTTTAAATACAATACAATACAATACAGTTTATTTTTGTATAGCCCAAAATCACACAGGAAGTGCCGCAATGGGCTTTAACAGGCCCTGCCTCTTGACAGCCCCCCAGCCTTGACTCTCTGAGAAGACAAGGAAAAACTCCCAAAAAACCTTGTAGGGAAAATGGAAGAAACCTTGGGAAAGGCAGTTCAAAGAGAGTCCCCTTTCCAGGTAGGTTGGGCGTGCAGTGGGTGTCAAAAGAAGGGGGTCAATACAATACAATACACAGAACAGAACAAATCCTTAATACAGCATAATAATAAAAATTTTAGAAGTACGGAGCAGAATTTAACAGTAGATGATATCACATAATAAGATTTGGATATTTTTAGAGTCCTGGAGACCTCATCCATCAAGCTGCCTCCC